>CM054063.1:274361754-274794820 GCA_028641055.1 Alopecurus myosuroides | reverse complement strand
TCCACTATGAGGTCAACTTGAAGGCGTTGACCAAACCTTTACATGAGCTCAAGGTCACTCCACAAGATGGATGGAGGCTCTCAAGCAATCCGAAGCTTCTTGAAACAAGGTGGAAGCTACAAGCACAAGATCTACTAAGGTTTCTAGGTCTCAAGTAGGATTCTAGATCTACTAGGATGTGGTGGATGGATTTGAAATTCCTTTGGTGGAATCACGAATCTAGGTCTCCTCTAGCTCTCCACAAAGTATGGGAGTGTTTGGGGTGGTTGGAGAGGGAGATCTAGGAGGTTAAAGATTTCATTAATGGCTAGCAGAGAGAGTGGGAAAAGCTTGGGCATTTATGAGGTAGGGGAAGGCTTTAAATACCCCTTCCCCCAAGTGGCCGTTGTGCAGTCCACGCAGCACCCGGAGGCTCCGGTGGTCTTCATATGCGCGCAAATGCGCAGACCATTTTCTTCACGCGGTATCCTGCACGGCGGAGGCTCCGCCCACCGGAGGCTCCGCTGCGTCCTTCCCTCTTATCCACCCGAACGCCATTTTGGCGGAGGCACCACCGGAGGCTAGCCCCACAGTGGGGTAGTGGAGCCAGCGGAGGCTCCGGTGGTTTCACCGGAGGCTCCGGTGATTTCATCGGAGGCTCCGCCCACCGGATGTACACCGGAGGCTCCGCTGTGGCCTCCGCTCTTATCCACTCGAACGCCATTTTGGCGGAGACTCCACCGGAGGCTAGCGCCTGGACTGTGCTGAAAAATGAATGGGGCGGAGGTTCCGGTGGTTTCACCGGAGCCTCCGCTGCTTGCAAAAATAGCTCCCCAGCTTTGTTTCTTCGATCTCTTTCCATTCGAAATAATTTTGTAACCCATAGAGATTGTATACTTGATGAACCTAGGCATTTTCATATATAACAAATAGACATTAGTCTGATAGGTATGTTGTCATTAATTATCAAAATGGAATATGATCTTTAATTCTCCCCCTTTTTGGTAATTGATGACAACATCCCTATTTGCATAATTATAACACACAACATGGACGGAGCTCCCCCTAGAGATATGCTCCCTTCATGTTGAGAGATTTTAAACAATAGGATATCTAAACACAGATGTAATAGTGAGCACACAACAAGTGATAGGATTAAGGTACTAATTTCACGAGCTCACATAATGCATATAACGAGGTTCACAACGCACAATAATTAAACAAACGAAGTTTCCAAATAACCAACTCTCTCAAGCAAGAAGAAAGATGCAAATCGAAAACACGCTTGAGAGAGATCCCTATGCAAATGCCCGCTCCTAAGTAGATATCTCTCCCCCTTTGGTATCAAGATACCAAAAGAGGGAGGAGACCGATGTCCGAAGATCACTCGGAGGAGTTATCCATGCTCGGAGGGCGGGCGCGGCAGCGAGAGATGGTGACCTGTTCTCCAGGTTCCTCATCAGACCACTCGATAAGATTGCCCTTGGAATCCTTGGCTTGCCACTTTTCCCAGTTGGTGATGCTAGGTAGCACCGGGGACTCCATAGATTCGCCAGCATCACGACGAAGCTGACGCTCTGCATGTGCTGTTGTGCGGTGCTTAAGCTCCTTTCATAATGAAGCTCCCATTCATGCTTCTCAATCTTCTTGTTCACTCGGAACACTTTCTTGAGGGTCCTTGCCATCCACTTGAAGGCACTGTCAGAAGGAGGAGGACGAGAGCTTCCTCTTCTTCATCTTCCTCATCCATGATGACCCCTCGCTTGGCCTGGCCTTTGCGAGCAGCAGGGGTGGGATGCAAAATAAGCTCGGTGTGGTCCTTGATGAGAAGTATCTTCGCCGCGTGTGGGATCCAATTAGCATCATCAATAGGATCGTCCGGGAACTTGTTATCCCACACATTCAAGATGATCTTCATGATAAAGGGCCCAAAGAAAGCATTCTTCCTCTGGACGATAACATGCCACAACTCATTCCACAGATAATCGAGCACATCAAGCTTCTGAGTCAGACCGGCAAGCCGCTTCTCATGAGTAAGACGCATGAGATTATTGAGGAAGCCTTGGATATCATCAATGTTCCCCGCCTTTAGGTTGATGGTCTCTCGATAGATGCGGAGCATCTTTGTCGCACCCGGACTTCTAGGGGATACTCACAGTCCGTTAAACAATAGATAAATGGCTTACGGGGCATACCGGCACCCGCATCTCAATATGAGCAGGCCAACACGTAAACGTGTGACAACCATTATCTTGCTATTCATCGTCTGCGCAAACCATCCCATAGAAATCCAGATACTTCCGTTGACGTACTTCAAAACATACACACATGGTACGTCAACGGCGTTTGAACAAGTGATATCACAACAGATCTCTACGACACAAAAGATTGAAATAAGTTGCAAATAGCTCTCATTAGAGCAGAGATAGCAAATACAATCATTCAGAGGACACATGTCCCAACATATCATCATTACATCACAGCGGAAGCATTCAACATGTCTGAGTACAGACAAGAACCAAATAGGCCTAAGAGGCCGGAAACGAAAAGACGGAGCCCATCCACGAAGTCTCGGATCCTGCCCGGGTCCGCTATCTACTCGTCAGCAGTCTCGTCATACTCCACGTCGTAGCCACCATGTAGATCCTCGGAAACGTAGGTCTGCGGAAACCACAGCCCCAAAGGGGTCAGTACATAAACGTACTGGCAAGCAAGACTCACAGTTCACCAAAGTGTAACCCGTCAACACCAAGCACAGATGCTTTGGGTTCAACGGAAGGAAAGGGATATAAAGATGCTGCAACTGGCTGCTCTAAACAACTACAGAGTTACTACCACTTCCGGCTATCAGAAAGGAGATAAGATCGTGTATCGTAACCAATCTACCAACTAACTCCAAACAAACCCATCCTGGATCTCGCCCCTTATCCAAAGAAGCAATCCGAGGATAACTCACACAGTTGGATTAAGGATGGTTCAGATTATTGTGTCAATAAGCCTATTACTAGTCAAGTTGTTAATCATTGGGTGTAAGGTTGTTAATCATTAGGTTTAAGTTGTCCTGAGTACTTGTTAGCCAGTACTTTCACCAAGTAATCCATAACCGCGGAAAACACGGCTTCTCGAGAAGATTATCCCTGCAGGGTTGCACCAATTTGGCCGTACACGTATGAATAACCCGCCAGATGGGATGCTTCCCACCAAGCGGGGCACTCAACACAACTCAACTCTTCTTCGCATCAAGCCCAAAGCACCTTGGGCGCACGGCTAATCGAGCCCAGAAGAAAATGGACCCTCATAGCACTCTAAGAACGTGTCCCCCTATATGCCGACTACGAAAGTTCCACCCGGGTACCAAGGGCTCGCAAGGTCATGCATGCAGCAAATGGAAAACCCGAACTAAATGAGGCGATTTGGACGAGATGCGAATCGAATCAAATTGAGGGGGGCGCCCATACTCGCTTCCCACATGCGGTTAGTGCGCTCATCATGGATCAGTAGACAAGACCCTTTTCCTATTAGGGTCGACACTAGCAGGCCTCAAAACCACAAAGGGCCTCCTGCCGGTGCCTTATCATCAAATTATTATTTATAATAACATTAGCATGATTGATTGATTAAACATCGAGCCCCCAGAACATAATAAAAATATAGTAACTGAAAGTAACGGGTAACAGACTCGAGCAAAACAACCTAAGCATGCTAGTAAGACACGGGCTACAAGCAATGGTTATAGGTATGGAGGTGAGGCAATATCAGGGTTAAAGGATTCATGTGATAGGTTCGTAACAGAAACAGCTACTACTAAGGCTAGCAGAAATAGACAACGGAAAGTATCGGTAACCAATGTTGAAAGGAACACAATGGTTCATGTGAGTGATAACTTGCCTGCAAACCCAGTAGCCTGGTACTGAGCTAAATCCTTAGAAGGGGTGTCGTAAGTATCGTCGGTCTCAACGTCGTTGTTTATCCGAGAAGAAGCAAACAAACAAGGCAGAAAGATAAACAATCAATAACATGGCATAGTGCACAAACATGGGATGATGCATGACCATTTAATTGATGCATAGAAATAAACTAGTTGACAAGATAACAACATGATTAAATGGACCCTCATGCAATTGGATTGCATATGAAAAGCCCATGAATTAGGGTTGAATTAATTGTTCTACAACTAATCATCATGTGAAAGTTGATTAGCATGATGCATGGAAGGGGAAAACAGAAAAATAACAACAATAGAAGCAATTGGAAATAAGGTTTACCAAGTTTAGAAATTCATTTATTAAGTTTTGGAATTTTGGTTTCTTAAGGTGTTACACAAGCATTTGTTGTTTTCATCAAGTTAAATTGTTCAAAATAGATAAAAAAGTTCATATTTCATAAGAACACACAATTTTAGGTGGATTACATGTTTCACTTGTTGAAAAAGGATTTGGAATAATTTATTTATGAATTAAACAAGTGTAAGCAAGAATTAAATGAAATTAATTCAAACATGAACTTATTTGGGTTTTTATTCGTGCAAAACATTGAGTGAAGTTCATATTTGAAAAGGTTATGCTTTGATGGTTTGAAAACATATTTTGCATGTTCAAAAATAATTTAATTTGAGCAAGTTATGAATTTAGCAAATTTAAATGATTTAAACAGGGTTTAAATTATTTAAGCAATTTTAATTATTCAAATCATTAAAAAAAAATTATATTTGAAAAGGTGGTTTAATTTTGCATGGAAAACATATTTCATTTGTGGAAATTGGATTTAAAATGAGCAAGTTATTATTTTGGCAATTTTAAATGCATTAATTAAGAAACAGTTGTTTTCAGCAATTTAAATTACTCAAAACAGCAAACAAAATTTATATTTGGAAAGTACATGAAAAGTTGATTGGAAAACATATTTAGTTTGTGGAATTTGGAATTTTTATGCCCAAGTTATGAATTTTGCAAGTTTAAGTGAAATTAACAAGTTTTTAAATATTTCACCAATTTAAAATATTCAAAACAGTAAACAAATTTTATATTTGGATAGAACATTTAATTTGGGACAGAAAACATATTTAAAAAGTTAAAATTGGAGTTGGGATGAATTTCTTATGCAATTTACAAAATTGGGTGCAATCTGCCATTTTTTAGCTGCTAGGGACTTAGAAATCAATTTGCAGGGGCTAGAAATAATTTACAAGGGCCTATGTGTTATTACTGAGAAGTTCTGTGACCAAAACAATGCAAAAATAAAAGTTTGTTTTATTTGGGAGAGGGGGGACTCGAACCCCCCACCTCCTGCTGTGAGTTGGTGCGGCTAACCAGTGGGGTGGTGCGATCGAGTGTTGATAGAAGGGGACTCGGGGGGGTATGTGCTTCAGATTTCGGTTAACTGAATTTTTCTGAATTGCACGTAACTGAACCTTGCACGCTGTTGTTTCTGTACCTCGACAGAAAGATGGCCGGGCAGCGATCGGCGGTTGGCGATCGCCGGAGGGGGCGCCGTGGTGGAGGCGCTGTGTGGGGGAGGTGCAGTGCTCGGGAGAGGAGGGAGGCGAGAGGAAGGAAGGGGTGGGGCGCACCTTGATGCGGTTGATGGAGGAGGTCGGGGCGGACAGAGGTGGAGCAGGGAGACGGCCGCGGCGGTGAACGTCGACGGTGGCGGCGGCTCGAGCCGCAACTGGAGGTGAGGCCTTCAGCGAACTTGGAGCGGGAGGGGAGCCGGTTCCATTCCCGGGGACAGAAGGACCTCGAGGTGACCGTGGTGGGGGGCGGCGGCGAGCTCACTGCTCCCTGTATCTCTCTCGCATGGTACAGGGGTTCAGAGATGGAGGAGAATTCGGGGGGGAAGGGAGGAGCGATGGCGGCGCTGAGGGGAAGGCTAGGGCTGGCGAGGCTAGGGCAGAGGGGTGGATGCTTTAAGGGGGGAGGAGGAGCTAGTACGGCAAGCATCCAGTAGGGGAGGGAGATGATCGGGTGGTGGAGGTGTCGTCGTACAGCTGGAGGAAGAAGACAAGATCGAGGAAGGGGTATCGGGCCAAAAAAGAAATGGGCTGGGCTTCGTTTCTCTCCCCCTCTGAACCGTTTTTCTTTTTATTATTTGCTTTTCTGTTTTTTTTTGCAGCAAAACTAATTGGAAGAAAAAGGTAGGTTTTAGGTTAGTAAAAATTTGGAAAAAATAGGGTTAGGTTAGTTTTTTTGACATAGCAACTAATTGCTAACTTTTATTTTCCAAAAGTTGTCAAATTACTTGTTGTTTATGAACTAAACCAAATTTGGATGAATTTTAAGTATTTAAATGATTACTATTGAAAACACTTCTTAATAGGGGAACCCTATTATTTAGTTAGAACAAAGGGTTGAAATGTTTTTGAAATTTTCATAAATCCAATTGGGGTGCTGATTTGGAATTAATTCATATTTGGATGATTTAAGTATTAAAATGATTATTGAAACCAAATTTTAAATAGGGTGACCCAAATAACTTTAATTGGAAACAAATGAGCACATTTGTTTTGGTTATTTTTACAATTTGAAAATGGTGATGTTTGTTGATTTGAAATTTGAGTTTTGAATGCAATTTATATTAGGTGGATTATTAAATGACAAATAAGAGTTGAGCTTATTATTATTTCATGGAAACAATTGGAAGTGTTAATTGAACCATTTTATTTGGAGAGTTTTGTTTTGCAATTTTCATAATTTCAACATGGTTGTTGTTTGGAGGAAAATCATAACTGAATTTTGAAAAGGGTTTGGTTATTGGATGCATTTTTATAGAAACAAAACAACAGCTTTGCAATCACACTTTAATGGAAACAATTGATTGTTTTGTTTTGAATTATCATTTGGAAATTGTAACATCACAAGGATGAAACAAGAGGTTTGAATTTTGGTTTGAAATTCAAATAGAAAACAAAGGAAAACAGTTGGAAAACAAATGAAAACAGAGGAAAACAAATGGAAAATAAACAAAACAAATGCAATCAACATGATGCCATGATGTAAAACATAAAATAACAGAGAGCAAACATTCTAATGGCTATTTTTTCATACTTGGGATGTTACAAAACGCCCCCCCCCCCTTGAAGGAATCGCGCCCCGAGATTCCTACTGAGAAAAGAAAAGGTCCGGATACTTCTTGGGAAGATCCTCTTGAGCTGTGACACGTGAAACACATCGTGCACATTGGATAGTTTTTCTGGAAGTTCAAGACGATAGACATTCCTGGCAACTCTTCTGGAAAGATGTCAGGGAATTTGGAAACCACCGGAACATTTTCAAGTAAAGGGAGAGGTTTTGTATCGAGGGTGTATAGTTGAATAGAACTTGATTCATTTGTAGATTAGATTATCTGGAATGTGGTGCTTCAGGAATGCTTCCTCGAAACAACCCCAGGTGATAGGAATGCCAGCTCTCATAGCCTGGAATCAACAACAACAACAACAACAACAACAACAACCTTTCTGGCCAGATAGACTTGATATTTTGGAAGTTTTGATTAGACGCCGGTAGAAGAATTGCAGTGGAAAACAACAACAAGATTTCAACGGACGAAAAGGATGTTGAGAAGAACAGGATAACGAAGCAACACCGGGAAAAAACAAGATCAAAACACTCCTGAGGTACTAGGGAAAACCCATCCGGGCTTCTAGAGGATCAATATCTACTGCTTAAGGAATAGAGGATCTGCTTCCGGGGCTTACACGCCTCCGTTCTCAATCGTGAGTAGGCAACATGATAAATCATGTCACAACCACCTCCATTCCTATGGTCTAGTAGATATCACCATCCTAGAGAAACCAGAATTCGTGAAATCCTAACTTGAAAGTTTAGATGAGAAGGGAAAAACAACGTTGCACTTCCTTACCAGAAAAGGGAGGGTGGGTGGGGAAAGAAGAAAAAGAACAGAATTCCTACTCTCACGTTTCATTTTTCCTATATAGCTATAAAATAGTTTCTAGACTCAACTGCGACCAGTAAAAAGGGATCCTACAGGCAAACAGGCTCTGATACCATTTGTCGCACCCAGACTTCTAGGGGATACTCACAGTCCGTTAAACAATAGATAAATGGCTTACGGGGCATACCGGCACCCGCATCTCAATATGAGCAGGCCAACACGTAAACGTGTGACAACCATTATCTTGCTATTCATCGTCTGCGCAAACCATCCCATAGAAATCCAGATACTTCCGTTGACGTACTTCAAAACATACACACATGGTACGTCAACAGCGTTTGAACAAGTGATATCACAACAGATCTCTACGACACAAAAGATTGAAATAAGTTGCAAATAGCTCTCATTAGAGCAGAGATAGCAAATACGATCATTCAGAGGACACATGTCCCAACATATCATCATTACATCACAGCGGAAGCATTCAACATGTCTGAGTACAGACAAGAACCAAATAGGCCTAAGAGGCCGGAAACGAAAAGACAGAGCCCATCCACGAAGTCTCGGATCCTGCCCGGGTCCGCTATCTACTCGTCAGCAATCTCGTCATACTCCACGTCGTAGCCACCATGTAGATCCTCGGAAACGTAGGTCTGCGGAAACCACAGCCCCAAAGGGGTCAGTACATAAACGTACTGGCAAGCAAGACTCACAGTTCACCAAAGTGTAACCCGTCAACACCAAGCACAGATGCTTTGGGTTCAACGGAAGGAAAGGGATATAAAGATGCTGCAACTAGCTGCTCTAAACAACTACAGAGTTACTACCACTTCCGGCTATCAGAAAGGAGATAAGATCGTGTATCGTAACCAATCTACCAACTAACTCCAAACAAACCCATCCTGGATCTCGCCCCTTATCCAAAGAAGCAATCCGAGGATAACTCACACAGTTGGATTAAGGATGGTTCAGATTATTGTGTCAATAAGCCTATTACTAGTCAAGTTGTTAATCATTGGGTGTAAGGTTGTTAATCATTAGGTTTAAGTTGTCCTGAGTACTTGTTAGCCAGTACTTTCACCAAGTAATCCATAACCGCGGAAAACACGGCTTCTCGAGAAGATTATCCCTGCAGGTTTGCACCAATTTGGCCGTACACGTATGAATAACCCGCCAGATGGGATGCCTCCCACCAAGCGGGGCACTCAACACAACTCAACTCTTCTTCGCATCAAGCCCAAAGCACCTTGGGCGCACGGCTAATCGATCCCAGAAGAAAATGGACCCTCATATCACTCTAAGAACGTGTCCCCCTATATGCCTACTACGAAAGTTCCACCCGGGTACCAAGGGCTCGCAAGATCATGCATGCAGCAAATGGAAAACCCGAACTAAATGAGGCGATTTGGCCGAGATGTGAATCGAATCAAATTGAGGGGGGCGCCCATACTCGCTTCCCACATGCGGTTAGTGCGCTCATCATGGATCAGTAGACAAGACCCTTTTCCTATTAGGGTCGACACTAGCAGGCCTCAAAACCACAAAGGGCCTCCTGCCGGTGCCTTATCATCAAATTATTATTTATAATAACATTAGCATGATTGATTGATTAAACATCGAGCCCCCAGAACATAATAAAAATATAGTAACTGAAAGTAACGGGTAACAGACTCGAGCAAAACAACCTAAGCATGCTAGTAAGACACGGGCTACAAGCAATGGTTATAGGTATGGAGGTGAGGCAATATCAGGGTTAAAGGATTCATGTGATAGGTTCGGAACAGAAACATCTACTACTAAGGCTAGCAGAAATAGACAACGGAAAGTATCGGTAACCAATGTTGAAAGGAACACAATGGTTCATGTGAGTGATAACTTGCCTGCAAACCCAGTAGCCTGGTACTAAGCTAAATCCTTAGAAGGGGTGTCGTAAGTATCGTCGGTCTCAACGTCGTCGTTTATCCGAGAAGAAGCAAACAAACAAGGCAGAAAGATAAACAATCAATAACATGGCATAGTGCACAAACATGGGATGATGCATGACCATTTAATTGATGCATAGAAATAAACTAGTTGACAAGATAACAACATGATTAAATGGACCCTCATGCAATTGGATTGCATATGAAAAGCCCATGAATTAGGGTTGAATTAATTGTTCTACAACTAATCATCATGTGAAAGAGTATTAGCATGATGCATGGAAGGGGAAAACAGAAAAATAACAACAATAGAAGCAATTGGAAATAAGGTTTACCAAGTTTAGAAATTCATTTATTAAGTTTTGGAATTTTGGTTCCTTAAGGTGTTACACAAGCATTTGTTGTTTTCATCAAGTTAAATTGTTCAAAATAGATAACAAAGTTCATATTTGATAAGAACACACAATTTTAGGTGGATTACATGTTTCACTTGTTGAAAAAGGATTTGGAATAATTTATTTATGAATTAAACAAGTGTAAGCAAGAATTAAATGAAATTAATTCAAACATGAACTTATTTGGGTTTTTATTCGTGCAAAACATTGAGTGAAGTTCATATTTGAAAAGGTTATGCTTTGATGGTTTGAAAACATATTTTGCATGTTCAAAAATAATTTAATTTGAGCAAGTTATGAATTTAGCAAATTTAAATGATTTAAACAGGGTTTAAATTATTTAAGCAATTTTAATTATTCAAATCATGAAACAAAATTTATATTTGAAAAGGTGGTTTAATTTTGCATGGAAAACATATTTCATTTGTGGAAATTGGATTTAAAATGAGCAAGTTATTATTTTGGCAATTTTAAATGCATTAATTAAGAAACAGTTGTTTTCAGCAATTTAAATTATTCAAAACAGCAAACAAAATTTATATTTGGAAAGTACATGAAAAGTTTATTGGAAAACATATTTAGTTTGTGGAATTTGGAATTTTTATGCCCAAGTTATGAATTTTGCAAGTTTAAGTGAAATTAACAAGTTTTTAAATATTTCACCAATTTAAAATATTCAAAACAGTAAAAAAAATTATATTTGGATAGAACATTTAATTTGGGACATAAAACATATTTAAAAAGTTAAAATTGGAGTTGGGATGAATTTCTTATGCAATTTACAAAATTGGGTGCGATCTGCCATTTTTTAGCTCCTAGGGACTTAGAAATAAATTTGCAGGGGCTAGAAATAATTTACAAGGGCCTATGTGTTATTACTGAGAAGTTCTGTGACCAAAACAATGCAAAAAATAAAAGTTTGTTTTATTTGGGAGAGGGGGGACTCGAACCCCCCACCTCCTGCTGTGAGTTGGTGCGGTTAACCAGTGGGGTGGTGCGATCGATTGTTGATAGAAGGGGACTCGGGGGGGGGGGGGTATGTGCTTCAGATTTCGGTTAACTGAATTTTTCTGAATTGCACGTAACTGAACCTTGCACGCTGCTGTTTCTGTACCTCGACAGAAAGATGGCCGGGCAGCGATCGGCGGTTGGCGATCGCCGGAGGGGGCGCCGTGGTGGAGGCGCTGTGTGGGGGAGGTGCGGTGCTCGGGAGAGGAGGGAGGCGAGAGGAAGGAAGGGGTGGGGCGCACCTTGATGCGGTCGATCGAGGAGGTCGGGGCGGACAGAGGTGGAGCAGGGAGACGGCCGCAACTGGAGGTGAGGCCTTCAGCGAACTTGGAGCGGGAGGGGAGCCGGTTCCATTCCCGGGGACAGAAGGCCCTCGAGGTGACCGTGGTGGGGGGCGGCGGCGAGCTCACTGCTCCCTGTATCTCTCTCGCATGGTACATGGGTTCAGAGATGGAGGAGAATTCGGGGGGGAAGGAAGGAGCGATGGCGGCGCTGAGGGGAAGGCTAGGGCTGGCGAGGCTAGGGCAGAGGGGTGGATGCTTTAAGGGGGGAGGAGGAGCTAGTACGGCAAGCATCCAGTAGGGGAGGGAGATGATCGGGTGGTGGAGGTGTCGTCGTACAGCAGGAGGAAGAAGACAAGATCGAGGAAGGGGGTATCGGGCCAAAAAAGAAATGGGCTGGGCTTCGTTTCTCTCCCCCTCTGAACCGTTTTTCTTTTTATTATTTGCTTTTCTGTTTTTTTTGCAGCAAAACTAATTGGAAGAAAAAGGTAGGTTTTAGGTTAGTAAAAATTTGGAAAAAATAGGGTTAGGTTAGTTTTTTTGACATAGCAACTAATTGCTAACTTTTATTTTCCAAAAGTTGTCAAATTACTTGCTGTTTATGAACTAAACCAAATTTGGATGAATTTTAAGTATTTAAATGATTACTATTGAAAACACTTCTTAATAGGGGGAACCCTATTATTTAGTTAGAACAAAGGGTTGAAATGTTTTTGAAATTTTCATAAATCCAATTGGGGTGCTGATTTGGAATTAATTCATATTTGGATGATTTAAGTATTAAAATGATTATTGAAACCAAATTTTAAATAGGGTGACCCAAATAACTTTAATTGGAAACAAATGAGCACATTTGTTTTGGTTATTTTTACAATTTGAAAATGGTGCTGTTTGTTGATTTGAAATTTGAGTTTTGAATGCAATTTATATTAGGTGGATTATTAAATGACAAATAAGAGTTGAGCTTATTATTATTTCATGGAAACAATTGGAAGTGTTAATTGAACCATTTTATTTGGAGAGTTTTGTTTTGCAATTTTCATAATTTCAACATGGTTGTTGTTTGGAGGAAAATCATAACTGAATTTTGAAAAGGGTTTGGTTATTGGATGCATTTTTATAGAAACAAAACAACAGCTTTGCAATCACACTTTAATGGAAACAATTGATTGTTTTGTTTTGAATTATCATTTGGAAATTGTAACATCACAAGGATGAAACAAGAGGTTTGAATTTTGGTTTGAAATTCAAATAGAAAACAAAGGAAAACAGTTGGAAAACAAATGAAAACAGAGGAAAACAAATGGAAAATAAACAAAACAAATGCAATCAACATGATGCCATGATGCAAAACATAAAATAACAGAGAGCAAACATTCTAATGGCTATTTTTTCATACTTGGGATGTTACAATCTTTACCTATATATATAATAATAATAATAATAATAATAATAATAATAAAGAGAGGAAGATTTCTTCCGGTCCATCGTGTATTTTACCATTTTAACCTCCCACAAAAATACTTATTACACTGCTGCCACCGGTAAGACCCGTACCGGTTCGTTTCTGGTCCTCCTCCTTCTAACGAACGATTCTTCTATGGAAAAAAACGAAAAGACCACGAAAAGTCTTCTAATCCCAATCTTGTCGCCACCATCGATCTCTGGTGAGCGGCGCTGCATCACGTACCCCGCCAGGGGAACGGAACTTCCTGTCGTCGATGCCCCCGCCCTCGAGATCCAGCCTGTTCGGCTGCCAAGCCCCCATCCCTCACGTCTTTCGATTGGACTGTTTACCAGCCTGCTATTGTTCTCCGCCCTGATTACCTCGCCGTTCTAGAGCCACAACTTCTGCCGCCGCGCCAACTCCGACGGAGGAGAGCAAGCCGTCCAGGTGTTGATGCCCTAATGGCCGGCCTATGCTGATGGAACCTGTATCCACCCCTCCCCGGCCTCTCTTCACCCCCTCTCCCCCGCCAGCGGCCAATACAGAGGCTACCGGAGATCTCATGTTGAGGCGCAGCGTCACGTTCTGGGGCTTTCCCCATGCATGACATCACACTCAAGGATGCAATCGAGGAATCTGCTTGGCGGCCGGTGCCTCATGGCGGCGGTGAGATCTTGCACCCCTGATGTGCTTGGCTTGTACATGCTCGCCGTCTCGCCGAGGTCGACCGGTCGCACGCCACCGTCACGGTGTTGCGCGAATCCAAGTCTGTCGGTGGGTTCAATAGAACCTTCCATCGCCTGAAGCCCAACGACACGCACTATGGGCTTTTCACCCGCCCTCCTTCAGTGGAGATGTCGTTCCCGTCAGACACTGCAAGGCTGCCCATGGGAGTGCTCCTTCGCGGTAGAATGGGAGTTGAACAGGGTGCTGCAGGTATAGAAAATATGCACATGAGAGATATGGTCTTTTTTTAGCGAAGTGATATGGGGTTCTTCCCGTGCTTCTCATTTTTTTCACTCAATTTGTCGCTGAGATATGTGCTGCATGTTTGCTTCTGTTACCCAGCCACCACGGAGATGGGTGGAAATTCAGGCGATGTGGATCCGGATGCTAAGATTGCTGATTCGGAGGCAAGCTCACAACATCGATTTGATTAAGTAGACAGAAACATCGGCTTGAAAATAAAATGACATCTGAAGAGAGGCATGTGTGTACTTTGAAGTAGTGTTTCTACTTGGATATAATTTCATTGTTGTTTGTCTTCTTGCAACACTTTTTAATCCCGTGACCTATGACATTTATGATATCTTAGAATAGTAGAAAATTTTCATGTGAGCGCCTAATTTTATTAAGATTTTAAATAATATTTATATACTGATTTTTACATAATATACATCATATTTTCTACATCTTGGTAACTATGATGCACACAGAATATATATTGGGAAATTAGGTTGTGAATTTTAATTTCTCTTTTTGAAGAAGTGTTGTACACTGCAAGTCTGCAACAAGGGAACTATAAAATAACCTAAATATTTCAAATGGTAGAAACCAAAAAACCAAAGTGAAATATAAGATATTTTATTGCTATAAATAACATCATTTTGTTTTTTTAGCTTTGTTAGGACATATTGAACTATATAGAGCCGTTGCAACGCACGGGCAACTTTTGCTAGTAACATCATAAGTGGGGTAGAGACCTTTGACATACCCAAAAACAAATTTCTTCCAGTGATACAGAGGGGTGAGTTGATCCTTGGAGAGTGATTGAGTATTGGTGGCATGAACACGGAACCATCCACTGTCAAACTCCTCGCTACCGGCAAAAGGTCCATGATCCGGGTAACCGCCAAGAAGAACCCCAACTTCGGACCACTTGATATTCAGCTGTTGTCCCTTGGTAATCCAAATAAGATGACGCTTTGTCTCATTGGCGAGGTGCACTATGGCCAAGAACTCACAGACCAATCCTTCATCGTAATCTTGTTGGACTTGCATAATGGGAGCAGGGCCAAATGTATCAACAATCTCTAGTGCCTCTCAAAAGTACTTGGGATTCCTCTCCATATGACCAAAATTAATAGCATGTTGAGGGGAAACATTCTCCTTGGACTTCCTCGTCAAGATCTCGTGATAAATTTGGCTTTGAAAGACGGTGTGGAATCGAGGGTCCTTACCCCAGAACTGTGGCATCAAGTGGTTGCGTTCAATGATATATGGGTTCTCGTGACGTTGTGCCAAGAACACTCCCTTGGACATTTGAGAAGCTGATTTTTCCTTGCGAGGCAAAGTCTTCTCGGGAGCCGGGAATCTCGTCCTGCGCTTGGGATGAGATGGGTCCAATGTTTCCTTGATTTCATCAACCCTTGGAGCCTTGCGACTAGCCATGCTCTTGGTGCGAGGGCCCTTGCCCTTGCCCTTGGACCCGGAGGCATCTATGAAAGAAATAGCAAGAAAAGTATGAAGAAGAGGAATGCTCAAGTTTATGTGACGCACAAATCCAAGAAACAGAGATATGAAGAAAATTAGAGATGAATAACAAGGGGTAGGGCACGTGAATAAATTCACCCTAAGAACCAAAGTGATTCAAACCTAATACTCAAAATCTAGGTTTCTAGGTTTCGTACTCGTGATTTCCTACTCCAAAACCTACATCCACGCATCTAGATGTGAAGAACATGTGGCTCCTAGTACTTCCCCATCCATCAACTAGATGGGAGAGAGAGAGCATACATACTCGCATCCATGGTGGAAGGTGAGGAGGAAGAAGATCCCGGAGAGGTCCACGGCAAGGAGGAGGGCCTTTCGGCGGTGGAGCACCCTTCCCGGTGGCGAAAACATGGAGGGCGGCGGTGGTTTGGAGGAAGAAGAAGGAGGGCGAGTGGGGGAAATAAGATCTGAGATCTAGTTGACTCCGCTCGCCCTGGGTCTTATCCCTTAAAATCGCAGCGGGCGTAGCCTTCGGTGGTTTCACCGGAGGTTCCGCCTCCCCCTGTCCACGCAGCGCACACACAGTGCCAATCCGCTGGGAAGCGGAGGTACTAGTGGGCTCCGGTGGACAGGCGCAGCGGAGCCTCCGGTGGTTTCACCGGAGCCTCCGCCAGACCCGGTTTTCGTGCGCCGAGAAAAGGAGAACAAGAGCATTAAGATAGAAATAGTATTTTGGGAAAAGGAAGCTTGGGTTGGAAGATTGTAACTGTCATACGAGAGACATTAATCGATGGGGGTTCGCAAGATGCAAAGAAATAAAAGCCGAACCCGTACAAGTTGTCAAGAGGAAATAGTATGTGCGTGAGAAAGCCAAACTAAAAACAACTCCGAGAGACGGAGGTCGGTGGCCGAAGCCACCATGTTTGAGTGTGTACTTTGGCACCGCGAAGATATATCTTGGGTCCAAGAGTACTACTCACAATTAAGCACAATGAGTCACAAATTGACTAGATATGCAATGATGAATTGATTTTTGGACAATAAGAGGAGTGTATACTCATGATTTGAGTGAAGCTCCCCCTATGTCCATGCCTACATCCAAACCTAATAACACGTATAATGAAGGTACATATGCAAGGTTTCAAGTGAAGCTGGAAGAATCGATGACATTTAGTTAATTCCTCAAAGCTCAAAATCTTGGTTCATCAAGGGCCTTCATGAAGATATAGGCAAGTTGATCCTTGGTGGATACATATGAGAGATCAATATCACCCTTCTCAACATGATCCCGAATAAAACGATGACGGATCTCAATGTTCTTCGTCTTGGAGTGAAGAACGGGGTTGTAGGCGATCTTGATAGCACTCTCATTGTCACAAAGAAGAGGCACCTTGTCAAAATGAATACCATAATCCTTCAAGGTTTGCCTCATCCAAAGCAATTGGGCACAAAAACTTGCCGCGGAGATATACTCGGCCTCGGTGGTGGAGAGAGCAATACAGTTTTGCTTCTTTGAAGACCAACATACTACGGAGCGGCCAAAGAATTGGCAACCCCCGGATGTGGACTTCCTATATGTCTTCTCTCCCGCATAATCCGCATCCGAATACCCAATGAGCTGAAAGCTTGAACCCTTGGGATACCAAAGACCAAAATTTGGGGTATGAACTAAATATTGAAAGATTCGTTTCACCGCTTCCAAATGACTTTGCCTCGGAGAGGCTTGAAACCTTGCACATTTACCTACGCTATACATGATATCCGGTCTAGATGCACAAAGGTAGAGCAAAGAGCCAATCATGGAGCGGTATACCTTTTGATCTACCTCTTTACCATTGGGTTCGGGTTTCAAGTCAGTGGTTGTGGACATGGGAGTCTTCATAGGCTTGGCATCATGCATATTGAATCTCTTGAGCATGTCTTGAGTGTATTTGGCTTGTTTTATGAAGGTTCCTTCATGATATTGATTCATTTCAAAGCCAAGGAAGAACTCCAATTTTCCCATCATGGACATCTCAAACCTATCGGTCATAAGCTTGCAAAACTTCTCATTGAACAAGGTGTTAGTAGACCCAAAAATGATGTCATCCACATAGAGTTGGCATATGAATAAATCACCTACAACCGTCTTGGTAAAGAGGGTGGGATAGATTAAACCAACATTAAACCCACGATCCACTAGAAACTCTTTAAGATGCTCGTACCATGCACGTGGAGCTTGTTTAAGTCCATAGAGTGCCTTATCGAGTTTATAGACATGATCGGGGTGGTTGGGATTCTCGAAACTCGTAGGTTGCTTGCCATATACTAACTCATTGATGGGACCATTTAGGAAAGCACTCTTAACATCCATTTGCTGTAACTTGAAATTATAATGAGATGCATAAGCAAGTAAGATGCGAATGGATTCAAGATGAGCTACGGGGGAAAAGGTTTCACCGAAGTCAATACCTTCGACTTGAGAAAACCCTTGAGCCACCAATCTTTTCTTGTTGCAAATGACAATACCATCTTTATCTTGCTTGTTATTGAACACCCATTTGGTGCCAATAACATTCTTGTAATCCTTGGGTCTTGGCACTAACTTCCACATTTTGTTGCTTGAGTTCATCATGCATGGCCTCAAGTCAATCTTGATCTTCGAGTGCTTCATAGACCTTCTTGGGTTCAATGAAGGAGACAAAAGCATGAGCCTTGCTAAAATCCACCAATTGCCTCCTAGTGACAACTCTTCCACGAACTTGCCCAAGTATCTTGTCCTCCGTGTGACCCGCTCGTTCAAGATTCTCTAGCCTTCTCTGTGCTCTTCGAGCTAGCATCTCCTCCAAAGATTCCTTGGATATAGATTGAGAATCAACTTCTTCATCTAAGACTTGTCCATGTTCATCTCGTCCTTGATCAACAAAAGGTGAAGGATTACCACTAGGTTGGGCTTTCTCAATAATGATAGAACCTTGATCAAGATTAGGATGAGTAGCTTGGCCTTGATTGCTCGTTTGACCTTGATCATTAGCTTGAGGGCTTGGTGCATCTTGTTGGGTAGATTCATCATAAATGGGTGTAGTCAATGGCTCCACTTGAGTGGGGCATAGTCCTTCTCCCTCCGTCATCCGGTAACCCTCAATGGGGATTATTTCACCAATATCCATTCTTCTTATGACGATGGGAGGAATTGCATCTCCTACAACACCATGATCTATACGCCCCCCTTGGGAACCGTTATCCTCATCAAAACCACGTCTATAGCTTCTTCAACTTGTCCGGTGGACTTTTTGTAGACTCTATAGGCGTGAGTGTTTGTGGCATAGCCAACAAAGATTCCCTCATAAGATTTGGTCTCAATTTTTGACAACCGTTTACCTTTCTTGCGAATGAAGCACTTGCAACCGAAGACCTTGAAGTAAGATACATCCGGTTTCTTGCCCGTGAGAATCTCATAGGGAGTCTTGTTCAAGATCTTGTGAAGATATAACCGGTTGGTAGCATGACACGCGGTGGAGACAGCTTCGGAACAAAAGTTATAGGGAGAAGAGAACTCCGCAATCATGGTCCTATCCACATCCATCAAAGTCCGGTTCTTTCTCTCCGCAACACCATTTTGTTGAGGGGTATAGGGAGTGGAATATTGATGAGCAATTCCCTCTTCACTAAGAAAACCCTCAACGGTGTAGTTCTTGAACTCCGAGCCATTATCACTCCGGATGGCTAATATGGAAGCATTGTGTTGGTGCTCCACTAGAGTGATGAACTCGATGACTCTCTTTTGAGTTTCACTTTTCCTCTTGAAGAAATACACCAACAATATCTTGAATAATCATCCACAATCACCAAGCAATACTTCTTTCCTCCGAGACTATCATAAGATAGTGGACCAAAGAGATCTAAGTGAATGAGCTCGAGAATTCTTGTGGTGGAGATAGTAGTCTTGGTTGGGTGAAGTTCTTCGTGTTGTTTCCCAAAGGCACAAGAGCTACACACATGATCTTTAGCAAACTTAGCCTTGGTTAGTCCTAGAACATGATTGCCACTTTGAAGGTCATGCAACATCCTCATATTGGTGTAGGCTAACCGGCGATGCCAAAGCCAACCCACATCAACTTTAGCCATTAGGCATGTCGCGGCACACGTGTCTCCTTTAGAAAAGTCCACTACATACATGCAATTCTCGACAAACCCAACAAAGGCTACTTTAAGAGTTGTTTCCAAAGTGACAATCACATTCTCTTTATTAAAGAAAGAGGTAAAGCCACAATTTGCAAGTTGAAGAACAGACATCAAGTTATAGCCAAGGGACTCAACAAGGAGAATATTCTCAATTGATAAATCATTTGAGATAGCCACCTTGCCTCGTCCCAATACCTTAAGCTCGGACTTTTCACCAATAGCAACGCAATTGAGATGAGGTAATGGAGGTTTGATGCATGTAAAATGCATAGATGAATTTTTCATATTTTCACATGGTTTTCTATTACATATTGCATCATATAAGGGTATAATTCAATGTTTTATAGTATTTTGGGGTTAAATTCCAAAGTCCCCCAACTTTTATGGAATTAACCCTGCCTGTCAGAAACCCCGTTTTCTATATTTTTGATGTTTCAGGGGGCAAACTTCCGTGAAATCACCTGAAAATCTGCGGGGATCATTTTCTTGGAAGGAGAAGACTTGCGGGCGAAGGATCCACGAGAATTGGGCAAGGAGGCCCAAAAGAGGACCCTCCACGCGGCCAGATTCCTTGGCCGCGTGAGAGGCCCCCTTTTGGCCCCTGTGGCCCCAATTCCTTCCATCTTCGACTTACCGACTCCGTCTTGACCTAAAACCGACTATAAAAAGGGTCCCTCGTACCCTTACGGAGAGGGGCGCCGCCGAAACACCGAAACAGAGACCAGAAGTTCCAGATTGGAGGGGGAAAACTCCGCGGGGCGCCGCCGGTGTGATCTCCTACCCCTCCAACTTCATCTCCATCGACATCTCCATGAAGAGGGAGTAGTCTACCCCAGGACTATGGGTTTGTGGCAGTAGCACTTGTATCTCTCTCTCTATGTGCTTCACTAATTAGATCCGTATGAGCTGCCTCACATGATTACGGGCACCGTTGTAATTCCTATGTGGTGGATCTTTTCTATGAGTTATTGAATCTGAGATTGCAATTGTTTCTCTTGAGTTATTTGAGTAGATGTATCTTATGTACCCCGTTCTTATTTGCTAGCTTTGATCAATCTAGTTCTTGAGAGCGTGTGTGGTGTGATGGGTGCATTAGTTGGAGTAACGGGGGGTGGCTAGTGCTGTGAAAGTGACATAAGTTCAGCGATCCACTTAGGTTTTGTTAAACCTTTCTTAGTTACCTCACTAGGGATAAAAAGGAGTACCTTGTTACCGGGGATTTGAAGTGACACTAATAAATCTCCATGACTAGATCTAGCAAGTTCTTACTTCAACTTCATGTCACATTGCTTAAAGCTATACTCTGGTTTTTCCTTAATTATCGAGGTGTTATGATTTATTTCGCATCTTGGTGGAGTATAAGAGGGATCAATATGACCGTAGAGATCTCTATGCTAGGACGTGATGCCCATATGAAAGTACTCAATGTTAAACATGTTATTGTAATCTCACATGTAATTCTTTATGTCCACCGTCTACTACTTTATTTGAGAGAATGCAAGTGTGAAACCATGAACCCCGGTCCTATTTTAAATATAAGAAAACACTCTAGTTACTTTGCTGCAATTTACTTTACTTGCACTTTACTTTACTTGCATCTCCAATTCGAATTTACATTATCTCCATCACCACTTGCATCACAAAAATACAAAAACAATCCATTGCATATTTATTTTCTCATTTGCATTTAGTAGTAGATTTAATTATTGCACATTTACTTTCAGTTTTGCATTGCAATTTAGAAGTCTCACACCTTGTGCTTGACAACCACTTGGTGAGGTTGAGGGCACAAAACTCTCTATTTGTTTGGAGGATCCTGGAGGAAGCTTGGAAGAAAACTGCTGAAATACTAGCTCCCCAAGAGTTCGATATAAACCCTCAAGTCACCCTCGTGGGGAATAAGGCTTGCCACTAGCTACACACTCTGCACTTGGAGTCTCAACCTAGCCATCAAGCGTTTTTTTGGCGCCGTTGCCGGGGAGCCATAGGTAAAGGAGTTGTCCAAGGGAGCTCACAAGAAGTCTTCATCACCAACAAGGTGTGCAAACACCTAAGCTTGGGGAGGTTGCACCTACGTGAGTACCGTCCTTTCTATCTCCACCTTCTTTCAAGTAGATTGTTTTGTTTCTTGTCTTGTTTTTGTTTTTGTTTTGTTTTTGTTCTTGTTTTTGTTTTTTCTTGCATATTTTATTTTCGTTTGCATTTTAGCTTTGCATTTAGTTATCTAGTTTATTTTAGTATTTCGAATTTGCCTAGTTACTTTACTTTTCAGTTTTGCATAAAAAATTAAAAACTACATAAAAACTGTTAAAATGGGTGATAGAACTAAACTAAGTGACTACACAAATACACCCAATGACCAATTCATTGCTAGGCCAATTACTACACCTGAAATACAAGCTGAAAGCTATGAAGTAAGTCCTAGTTTATTGAATTTAATTACTAGAGAGCAATTTGGTTGTAGTGCTATGGAGGATGCCTCTATGCATCTTCATGATTTCATGGAAATATGTGATATGCAAAAATTTAAAAATGTGGAAAGTAGTGTTTTAAAACTGAAATTATTTCCTTTTTCACTTAGAGGAAAGGCTAAAGAATGACTACTTTCACTACCTACAGCTAGTATAAAGTCTTGGGATGATTTAAAAGAAGCTTTCATTAAGAAATATTATCCTCCCGTTAAAATTTTGCAAAATAGGAATAATATCCTCTCATTTAGGCAAAATGATAATGAACATGTAGCCATGGCATGGGATAGAATTAAATTAATGCTTAGAACATGCCCATCACATGGAGTAAATGAATGGACCATACTATACTCTTTTTATAATGGTCTAAACTACATGTCTAGAAATATACTTGATTCTACTGCTGGAGGTGCCTTTATGAGTAAAACTGTAGGAGAGGCTAAGAGCATATTAGAAAGCATATTGCAAAATTATAGTCAATGGAATACTGAAAGAGCACCCAATCCCACTAACAAAATAAACTCAATTGAAGAAACCAATGATTTGTCTTCTAAAATGGACACTATTCTTGCTTTTATTAATAAACAAAATATGGAGAATGTGCCTTTGCAGGAGCTAGTTGGTAGTAATTCTGAAAGTGTGGATGTTAATTTTGTTAGGAATTATGGTAGCAATGGTTTTGGTAATGCTTACAATTCATATAGTAAACCCCCTTATGTGCCAAATAAACCTTTTGTTCCATATCCTAATGCTAATGAAAATAAGTGGAAGCCTTCTAGTGAAATTTCTGAATCTAATAAATTGCTTATGGAACAATTTTCTAGTCACAATGCTATGATACATGATTTAAATAAGTCTATTGCATCCATTAGTAGTGATATTAAAGGATTGCAACTTCAATCTTCGAATTTAGATAAAGCATTGTCAAAATTAGCTGATAATCAAGCAACTCTATTAAGCATGTCAGCAGGAAAGCCACAAGCACAACCTAGTGTAGGAATGAATTCTATTACTATTTCTACTCCTATTATTGAAAATATTGATCATATTGCTGAGAATACAAGTGAGCATGTCCCTACTAGCTTAGAAGAAACTTTGAATGAAATAGTGAAGTACCCTGAATATTTACTTCCATATATGTCTTATCTTGCTAGCAAAGATGAAATTAGTCCTCATGAATCAAGCATGCTAGCTAAATTAGAGAGTAAAGTAGGGGAAATTATGATGCTTACTGAAATTAAGGATCCATTGCTTGATTTAGAAAAAAGTATCTTGCAAGAACTTATTGCTACTCTACAAAAATTTGCTAGTGATCCCACTATAAATGTTAATCAACCTGGCTTTGGATCTTATATTGCTAATCATGTCTTGCAAGAAAAAATTGCTAGGTACAAGAATGAGGCCATGATACCTCCTAAGCTTGGGGATGCATGGATCCCCAAGGTGCTAGTTTCAATTGGAAAATAAATTCACCATGCTATGTTAGATCTAGGTTCTAGTGTATCGGTACTCTCTAAAGAATTATATGAATTGCTAGAACTAGAAAATTTAGAAAAGTGCTCAAGTGAATTTGTCCTTGCTGATAACTCTACTAAACATGTTGTAGGACAAGTAAAAGATGTTATGATTGAATTGCACATGACTTTCGTACCCGTTGATTTCATTATTATGGATATGGGGGATAAATCCCCTAGTCCTATTATTTTGGGTAGACCTTTTCTTCGTACTACAGGTGCAATCATAGACTCCAAGGAAGGGAATGTCAAGTTTCAGTTCCCTCACAAGAAAAGCATGGAGCACTTCCCAAGGAAGAGGGGCACGCTGAAGAACAAGCTCCCTCATGAGCTTTATCCCTCTTGATTATCAAGTAAGTAAAGCCTAGCTATATGGCTATAAAGAAAGCGCTTTACGGGAGCCAACCCGGTTGTTTTTGTTTGTATTTTCCTAGTGTACTCTTTCTGTCTCAAGAGATTAGTTTTTTTGTTTTAATTCTGGAGTTTTCAATAGAGAGTGAAGTCAAACCCATTTGGACTTATAAGTTGCTATCCTAGTGCATGAAATTTCTGTTTCAGCACGAGTCTGCTCACCGTATGATTTTACGTTTTTTATTGGCATGTCGGATTGAGATAATTTTTTAGTATGTTCTTCAACTTTTCGTCCTCTGTAAGCACAACAATTGGCTTAATTTTTTGACGAGTCTAGCTTAGTAAAAAACGTTCGTTTTTCCGCTGCTGCTTTTCTGGACAGATTCTGCCTTCTTTTGTTTTATGCACTCTTTGGGCTTGGGAATCGAATTTCCATGATTCTTTCAAGCAAGAGAGTGAAAATACAACATAATGAACCTTATTTTCTATCTACTGGAGCATTTGATTTGGAATTTTGCACAGCAAGAACGTGATTTGTTTGTCCTTGCTAATCTCACCCCACAGAAAAAGAATGGGAGAAACATGTTTTGTGAAGTTTTTTCACAGTGAATAGAGGAGCTGCGCCTCAAGACATCCAAGAATGGTGAAAGCCATAATCTTGGGGATGTGATGAACACCCCACTGGAGCTACACTCTTTTGGTTAGCACACGTCTACTTTCTGTTTTTCTAAGCAAAGCATTTATCGTAGAGACTTGAAGCGTCTAGTTTTTGTTTTTATTTTTGTTTTGATAAGACCACCACCATCATTTTATATGAGATTGAGCTACTGGAGTTTGGGGTTGTAATGTATTGGATGCTAGTATTATGACTTGGAATAGGGATGCCATGGTTGATTTGAAGAGCTACATATGTTTGCATGATTTATAGGCTTTTTATGTGTAGAAATTTGCAATAATGTTGTCTTGAGCTATCTCTTATTCATGTCCTTGATGTTAATTGCTGGTTTATTTAGTTTGTAATGAAATGAGTAGTTCTATGGACATATTCATGCATAGTAGCTGGTCAACTATCTCCCTCTTGCTAGCCCAAAAATTTAAAAATTCCAACAAGTAAAAACTTGTTTCCAACACTCCTTAGCCAAGTATTTCCAGTGAGTCCACCATATCTTCCCATTAGCTTTATTGCTATTCCGAGTATGTTCACCATGTTATTGTGTTATTTATGTTCTAAATTAAGATATTCACTTTATTAATTGTCATGGGTTGAACTTGGGATAGGACTCTCACGAACTTTTGAAGGCACGCTTTACTTTTTATGCATCTAATAAACATGACCCAATAATGTGTCGTGGTGGTGTCACGGCAGATGCCATGGGATGGCTAAAGATGTGGGGACGAAGGACGCTGGAGGTGTCCGGGGAGGGATCACGCGACGAGTAGCCGCGTGAGGTAAGAACAACACACTGCAAACAACACGATCTACCCAGGTTCAGGGCCCTCGTGAGGAGGTAAAACCCCTACTCCTGCCTCTCTGTATGTATTATGATGTTTCTCCGAGTAGCCACAGTACAAATGGTATCGCTACCGAGTAGCCACTCCCCTCTCTCCGAGTAGAGCTAGGTCAAGAACTTAGGGTTCTAGGGTTTATGCGTGACCCAGTATGCGATCGATATGAGCATGCCTCGCGCAGGAGGCGGCGGGGCACCTTATATACCTGGTGCCCAGCCGGATACGTCCAAATCTAGACAAGTGTCGACATAGTGTGCACACCGTCCTTCTTCCGGGTTCCCGCTGACAGCTTTGGTTCCTAACCTTGGCTTCATCTGGAAAGTCGTTGGGCAAAACTAGGGGACAGACTGGTATCACTGTACCTAGGCACAGAGTAGGCCCCCCTTATCCTGCCACGGCCTGCTTCCATGCTGTCACTGTCAGGCAGGCCGGTCCCAGATGAACAGTAGTTCGAATGCTGCCAAGTATGGACCCAGGATACGCGGGATCCTGTGTCAGAACGGCTCCTTTGACTTTCTGGCCCGAGTAGGTTCCCGCCAATTGTTCCCGCCAATTGTACTCGGACCAACTCCTCTACTCGAAAGGATAGAACTTGTTTGATATCTCCTTCTGGTCATCTTGAGGTGAGACCGAGTAGCAGTCGACCGGGTAGCGAGTACCAGGCAGTCGGCTACTCGACCAAACCTCTCTTCTGTAAGCCGCCTTTACCACTTGCCTTTACCCTACTCGGGGGTAACCCCCCGACAGCAGTCCCCGAAGCTGGTTGAGTCTTGCGAACTCGTTCACTAGGCTCTGCCAGCTTGAAACCAATTTTCGCCTCATAGCCCTTGAACCTCAAGATGCCGAGTAAAAAGCCTCCGAGTAGTATTCTGAAAAGTACCTTGAGTCTTGTGTCTTCCGAGTAACACCAGCCTTCTATTCGGCAACCGAGTAAAAAGACTTAGAGAATTTTCTTGAATTGAGCCGTTGCGGCGTAGGGCGCTATCCAGCCGTCCGTACCGCAGCTGGACGCGTGTCAAGCATCCACGACCCTGTCGTTTCGCTGCCCACGACACATCGTGCCACGCGCCCAGTTTTCACGGGGCGGGCCCACCGGCTCGTTACGTCCCATCAATCGTAATAATAGGCCACGATCTGATCGTGGGATCTACTGTGGCCGTTACGCGCGCGTTCCGCGCTTACGTGCGTTTCTATTCGGCCACAGGCCCCACCTCACAGCAATCATGGCCACGATTGATCCCACTACGCCGATGGTAACGGTAAAATCGCGGAGAGGGTATAAATACCCCCGCCGGTAACTTCCTTTTCCCCTTCCCTTGCACTATTCCTCTTTCGTCCTCTGCTTTCCTCCGCCACCGAGCTCTCCGCCGCCGCGGACTCAATTCGCCCAACCACTCCGTCCAATTTCTTCCACTCCTCCTGCTTGCAACAATGGCCAAAGCCGGCTGGGCGGGCTCAATCGTTACCAGTGAGGATTTTGCCTGGCTCGTTAATACCAGGCGAGTTCCTCCCGGCGTGGAGTGCCGGGCGCCTGACAATGAAGTCGTGCCAACTCCGCGGGAGGGTGAGCGCGTCGTCTTCATGTCGCACTTCGAGCGCAGCTTCGGACTGCCGGCCTCCGAGTTCCTCCGTAAGTTTCTCGACCATTTCGGCCTTCAGATGCATCATCTGCCGCCGAACGCCGTCGTCTTCCTCGCCTACCACGCCGTGGTGTGCGAGGCTTTCCTCGGCATCCACCCGACGTCGGAGACCTGGCTGAGGTACTTCCACCTCCGCCAGCAGACTGTCGGGAAGAAGGACAGCGCGGGCGTCGGCCGCGCAACCGACACCGGCTGCGCAATGATGGTGCAGCGGACCGGGACGAACCACCCCCGTATCAAGGGGCTGGACTCCGTTCGACTGTGGCAGAAGACGTTCTTCTATGTCAAGAACATCCCCGCCGCCGAAGGAGCCCAGGTAAATGACAGGATCAACCTTCCCGCCTGGAGCCTCCGTGCTCCCACCGGGAAGAACTGGAAGGAGAAGCCTGCCAATGACGACAACGCCATCGAGATAGAGTGGAGGCTAGGCTGGCTGATAGAGCAAGGCCTCAAGAACGATGATCCGGTGGCCTGCTGGATTCAGCGCCGAGTGCTGCCTCTGCAGGAGCGCTGCCATCTCATGTGCTACATGGGAGGCCCCCGTGACTGCACCCGGACGACAACCATCGAGATCGACAACATCGACGTTCCCGGGCACGCAAGGGCCATCTTGATGACAGGCCTCAGCGACAATTGGCAGTACGGGTTCGTCCCGTATAGCCGCACGAAGCCGATTGAGCGGGTACGCCCTCCTTACTCTGTTTCTGCATATGATTTCCGAGTAGATAATTTTTCTTCTTGCCGCGAGTAGCAATCGCGTTCTGCACCGAGTAGGATACTTAGCCGAATCGCCTAGGCTTAGTGTGTTTTGCACTCGCACGCCTTGTCGGGTAGCCTACTCGGGAACAATTCTTAGGCTTAGTGTGCTTTGTGCCTGCACGCCCTTCCGTGTAGGATATTCTACAATCATGCTTAGGCCTCGTATGCTTTGTGTTTGCACGCCTATCCGGGTAGAAACAATCAGTGAGTTGCCTAGGCTTAGTGTGCTTTGTGTTTGCACGCCTATCCGAGTAGAATTTCTTCCTGATACTCGGCTAATCTGTGACCCTTCTATGTTTTTCAGATCCTTACTCGCCAGAAAATCGAAAGCTGCGAGCGCTTCGATGGCAACTTCTCTGCCGATCGCGAGGAGGACGATGTGCCCTCCTTCGATGCCGCGGATCAGATCAATCTCCCACGCTCCCCCACAACAGAGAAACGCGAGGCCGAATCATCTCTCCGCGACTGGCCGGAGGACGAATCTGAAGGTAATTGCGCACTTGCTTTGCTTGTTCTCAAAAAACACCAATCCACCGATTATTGTTTCTGACTTGCTCCTTTTCTTTCCTGAATCCGCAGATGATGTTGCTGACGAGGACGAGGACGAGGACGATGACGAGGACAAGGACGATGCGGTCCTTGTCGTCAAACCTCTGTCCGTCGCAGCCCCCAACACCCGCAAGCGGACTGGCAGTGACGCCCAAGGGCCTCCAGCCAAGAAGAAGAAGCCCATCGAGAAGCAGAAACCGACCAAGGCGGTCGCGAAGAGATTAAGGCGAAAGCTCCCTTCCACCACTGCGTAAGTTTTCCTTCTCGGTCGTCTCTCCTCTCGTGCTGTGCTGTTTTCCCCAATCTCTTTCTAATTTCTGATTCCTTCTTTCTCGGCAGCCCTGCCATGGACGCGAATGCCGTTCTCGCGCCCGACCAGGCCAATAAACCACCAGTACCTCTGATCAATCTTGACGATGAGGAGGATGACGCCACCAACACCCAGGGAGCAGAAGCAGAACAGCAGAACCGTGCATCATCAGCAGCACGGGACACTGTTGCTCATCAGGACAGAGCGCCTTCTCCTCCGGCCAGTAATGCCGAGGAGGATCAGGACCAGGAGATGCATGACACCGCCACCCACGAGCAGCCAGACGCAGAGCAAGAGCAGCCCACCACCGCGGCTGCCGCACAAGAGAATCCCGCTGGCGAGCAGCGGGTAGAGGACGCCACCACCACGGATGCCACCATGGCGGACGTCTACCCACTGAGCGACGTGCAGTCAGGCGCCACACCGAGTAGCGCCCAGCCGATTGGCGCACCAGATAGTGCGCCCCTGGCGCCGCCAACTGATCCTGCCAGGCAGCAGGCCCTAGATGCCCTGAGGGATGAAGTTGACAGAAGAGCAGCCGAGAAAGAAGCTGCCGAGAAGGCCGAGGCTGAAAAAGAGGCAGCCGAGAAGAAAGCCGCCGAGAAGGCCGAGGCCGAGAAAGAGGCAGCCGAGAAGGAAGCCGCCGAGAAGGCGAAGGCGAGAGCTGAGGGAAAGAAGCTCGAAGATCCCGAGAAGCAGAGAGCCGAAAAAGAGAAGGCGAAGAAGCGGGCCAGAGATCAGAATCAAATGCCGCCGCCAGCCTCGGGTGGAGCACTGGTGATTCGAGAATCCGGCCCGGTTGCCACTGCGACCACTGCCGCCGCCATCGCCGCTGGCCAACCTTGCTTCCCGGACTACATGGTTAAGGTTAGCCATCAGAACACCATCGGCTTCTCTCCCAAGGATAAGCAGCTAGCCCTTCTGAGGGGAAGAAAGGCCGTAGCCGTGAACTCCCCTCCCCCAGATCCAAATCAGAACCAGTCCGTCACCATTGCTTCTCGGGGAGTCCAAGATCCAACGATAAAATCCCGGAGCCTTGAGCAGGTGCTGGATACCATTGGCTATATCGACGCCAAATGGGACAGCAAGGTTCTTGGCACTGACAACTAGCACGGCCTTGGTCTCGGCGCAATCGACCATATGCGCGTTGACTGGAACAAAGTGGATCTGGGATACAAGCCCATGACCGTCTCCACCGACACCGCCACTCTCGCTGCCAAGATGTTCCTGCACCGCAAGAACGCCGAGGACATCGAGCAATCCTATGCAGTAAGTTTCACTTGTCCTTTTTTGAGTTGAATTTTTCTTCTCTTCTATTCGCCTGCATTCTTCTTTACCATCACCCAGTCCCCGAGATTCTGGCCGAGTAGGCGGATACTCTCCGAGTAGCCTCCTACTCGGGTTGAATCTTTCCTGCTCTGTCTAACTTGTTTTCTTCTCGCTTCTCAGGATAGCGTCCTGAAGCGGACCAACTTATACCGCGTGCTTCTCTGGAATCACTCTATCGCCAGGAGGCGAATCGCTGCATTGGAGAAGGAAAAGGCAGCTGCGGAAGCTGCGAGCAAGAATGCCAACGACAGCACTCAGCAGCTGGTTGAAGTGAAAGGTACGCTTTTAGCTATGCGGTTACTGCGTTTCCTGTTTACGCCCGCGTCTGCTTTCTTTTGCGCTAACCTTCCCTACTCTGCAGACAACCTGAAGAACTTAGCTGAGGAGCACGAGAAGTGCCGCGCGTTTGTGGAGAACGCCGAGGCCACCATCAAGAAGTTAGAAGGTGAGTTTCCGTCTGCCCGGCGTGATTGTATTTCTGTTTCTTCTCTGCTTCTCTGCTAACCTTATTTGTCTCTCCGCAGAAGATCATAAGTTGTTTGTTGAAGAACATCAAGACTGCGTCAAACCGGAAGAGGTGCAGAAGCAGCTGTCCGACCAGGCTGTCGAGTTGGTGAAGGACCACACCTCAGAGGTGGCGGAACTGCAACTCCAGCTGCAGAAAGCACTCCAGGATGCTGTCGCTCTTGGCGCCGAGAGGGACAGAGCAATCGCCGAGAAGGCCCAAGCCGAGGCAACCTTCAATCCCAGAATCAATACCCTCAAGCAGGAGTGCGAGGTACTGACAAAGGCCAATGCTGGGCTCTTTACACAGATGGATTCTCTACGCCAGATCCAGGATAAGCACATATCCAATGAAGAATCCTGGAAAACCCAGCTGCAGGCGCTACGCATCGAGCTTAAGAGTAAGCTTTCTCTTCTCCGCATCTTTCTCTTCTCGGTCAAAATTCTTCTCGGTTCTTCCTCTACCCGGTTTCTTTCTTCTCTGATTCTGAATTTCTTACTTGCTCTCCCAGAGATCTTTCCTGCCATTATTTCTTCCTGCGTGCCCGCTCTGGCCAAGGCCCAAGCAGCACGTGCTGCGAATGGCGAGCCAGAGGACACCAGGGCCGAAATTGAAGACAGCATGCTGGTGATGCGAGGCCAGTTCGAGCGCCTAGCCGCCGTTGGTTCTGACCTCGTGCGCGTGGGCTTTGAGCTTCATAAGCTCTTCTGGCCTGAGGAACCTGAGCCAACAACCATTCGGGGCCTCGCACTCAAGCTGCAGAATGTGAAGGCCGAGTTGAAGAAGTGGCGTGCTTCTGGAGCTCGTGCAGGCGCGGACTTGATGCTTCTCTGCATCTCCTCTTGGTACGAAAATCTCAACATGCAACTCATCCGCGGGAAGCGCGACAACTCCAAGTGGGAGACGGACTCCGACTGCGTGGCCACGCGCAAATCGATCGCGTATGGAGTGGCGGAGTGCGCTGAGACGGAGATCTACATCCACGGCCCCCCCGAGCCCGACACCGAGGTGGAGGAGGACGAGGAGGAGGAAGATGAGGAGACAGACTCCGATCTGGAGTCAGGTTTCTTCGATTCCCCCAGGAGCAATGCCGGGAAGGGGAAGGGCACGGCCGTCTCGAGTAGCGATGAGGAGGCCGAGCACATCGACACCGCCCCACTCGATTTCGGTACTTCTTCCGGAGCCGCTCTTGACGACACGATCCGTCCCCCTGGCCAAGCTTCCGGTTCCTCTACAGCTCCGGGGCCCATCTCGGTGGCCACGGCCACTTCTGACCTGGCAGCCACCGAGCAGGACGTCGAGAAGAACGAGTCCGCCACCATCCAGTCGGCTGCGGATGCCACCCATGCCAGCGCCGAGGAGGATGCGGCAGCCAGGGCCACCACAAAAGATGCAGCAGCCAATGCCAGTACCGACAACACTGCCACCTCCACCTGATTTTATCTGCAAACTTTTTCACTCGAACACTTATCAGATCCCCGGGATGCCGGGAGAAGATGTAATAGACTATCTTTGTTTTGCTTGCTACACAGTTTTTATGCCCACTCTGTTTATTTCGACATTAATCAATTTGAGCGACACTGGCTCAATGCCGAGTTGCGTTTCCATGCGAGTCCCCGAGTTGCATTTCTTATTCACCCTATCTTTTCATCTCTGCTCTACCCGCAACTTGTTGCTTTTTTGGTATTCGAGTCACAAGAATCAAAGAGTAGAGCTGCAAATACTTAGCCGCTAGAAACAATCATGGTAACGCAGCCCACCACTTAGCCGAGAAGACGAAACAGGGAACAAAAGTAACAAAACACTCTACTCGGTTCCTGCACTTTTTCTTCCTTAGCGATTTTCGTGTGCTCATTGACCTTTTGCTTGTTCTCTTGCTTGCCATGAAGCCGGGTTTCGGACAGCAGCAGAGTCGAAGAGTTGGCATATAGGTTTAAACACAGTACTCAATGCGCTTATGAGTTCTGAAGTGGAGCAACCGAATAGACAAAAGGTCAAGCCGAGTAAAAACACTTAGAGCAATTTTGGACGAGGGCAGTCCCCGAGAACGATTTTAGATTGCAGAGTACAATTTAAACTCGGATAAGAGGGTACATACACATCTTTGCTTACGAATGAAAACGACGAAGTAGCGCTACATTCCAGGGGCGCTTGGTTTCCTCTCCAGCTTTATCTGCCCTGTTCGCCTGCGATGGGCGCACATCTACAAGGTAGTACGCATCATTGTGCAGCGCTTTGCTCACAATGAAAGGCCCTTCCCATGGAGGAGACAATTTGTGCATCCCGGCTGTGCGCTGCACAAGCCTAAGGACCATGTCTCCTTCTCGGAAAACCCTTGGGTTCACCTTTCGGCTATGATAACGCCGCAGGTTTTGCTGGTAGATAGCCGAACGTGACAGAGTCAGCTCTCTTGCTTCTTCAAGCAGGTCAACGTCGTCTTCTCGAGCTTCTCTCGCCTCCACCTCAGTGTAGAGGGCTACTCGGGGGGAGTCATGCTCTAAGTCTATTGGCAACACGGCCTCAGCCCCGTATACCAAGAAGAATGGCGTGTAGCCGGTTGACCGGTTAGGGGTAGTCCTTAGACTCCACAACACCGCTGGCAACTCTTCTAGCCAACACCCAGGTGTTTTCAGCAATGGCTCAATCAGCCTTGGCTTTATACCTGCCAGTACCATTCCATTTGCTCTCTCAACTTGCCCATTGGAGGCAGGGTGCGCGACTGACGCAACGTCTAGTCGGATATGCTTATCTCTGCAGAATCGCACCATTGCCCCCTCTGCAAAGTTGGTGCCGTTGTCGGTGATGATACTGTGCGGGTAGCCATATCTCATGATCACATCCTTCACGAACTTCACAGCTGTGACCCCATCGCACTTCCGAATAGGCTTCACCTCAATCCACTTGGTGAACTTGTCCACCATGACCAAGATATGTGTCATATTGCCTTTAGCCGGCTTGAAAGGGCCAACCATATCCAAGCACCAAACAGCAAATGGCCATGTGATAGGAATTGTTTTCAACTCGGAAGCAGGCATGTGAATCTTACTTGCGAACATCTGGCAGCCGTTGCACTTCCTCACAATATCTTCAGCTTGCTGCAGTGCAGTGAGCCAGTAGAAGCCATGCCGAAAAGCTTTCTTGACCAAAGCCCGAGATGAGGCGTGGTGCCCACACTCCCCTTGATGTATCTCTATCAGAATTTCTTCTCCCTCTTCTGGGCTCACACAGCGTTGCAGCACGCCTGTGGCACTTCTCTTGTGCAGCACATCTCGGACAATAGTGTATCCCTTGGATCTTCTCTGAATCTGCCTCGCAGTCACCTCATCTTCAGGTAGAGTGCCGTCCCTTAGAAAGGATAATATGGGCATAGCCCAACTCGGTGTCTCCCGTATGGGAAACACTGGCTCGTCCAGTTCCATTGGGACAGGCTCTTGCGGTTGCACAGGAGGAGCAGGAGCGCTTCTTTGCAGCCCAGACCGATTGGCGAGAACTTCTTCAATGAATGCGACAGCCTCTGGGTTGAGGGCGGCAGTCCCCGAGTACGGAGTGGCAGTCCCCGAGTAAGGAGTGGCAGTCCCCGAGTACGGAATGGCAGTCCCCGAGTACGGAGTGGCAGTCCCCGGGTTGGGAATGGCAGTCCCCGAATACGGAGTGGCAGTCCCCGAGTAGGGAATGGCAGTCCCCGAGTAGAGGACGGCAGTCCCCGGGTTCCCTGCAGCACTCTCCCAGTCAATCTCCATTGGGTCAGATTCTTCACTTGGCAGGGAAGGAACAAAGATAGATTCCGAGTTGGGGGAAGGCTTGATGGATGGCTTTCTCAAATGCTCCAAGGCAATCCCTGCCGGGATGGACTGCCGAGAAGATCCCAACTTGGATAGCTCGTCTGCTGCTTCGTTCTCTGCTCGGTGAATGTGCTGAAACTCACAGCCTTCGAAGAACCCAGTCATTGACTGCACCAGGAAGCGATACGATGCCATGTTGGCATCCAAAGCATCCCAGGTACCTGAGACTTGCTGCACCACCAGATCTGAATCGCCATAGCATATAATGCGCTGCACACCAACCTCCTTTGCTACTCGCAAACCATGCACCACTGCCTCGTACTCGGCTACGTTGTTGGATGCCTTGAAATGAATCTGCAACACATACTTGAGCTGATCTCGCTTGGGTGACGTGAGCACGACACCAGCACCAAGGCCTTCCTTTACTTTTGAGCCATCAAAGTGCATTTTCCAGTAATTTGAAACTGGAGCAGGAGGTTCATACTGCATCTCGGCCCAGTCCACAAGGAACTCCGCCAGGACCTGAGACTTGATGGCTTCTCTTCTCGTGTACGCGGGAGCGTATGCTGCTAGCTCAATTGCCCACTTGGCTACTCTGCCACTCGCCTCCTTGTTGCCCATGATATCCGAGATGGGGGCAGAGCTCACGACAGTGATGGGGTGCTCCTGAAAATAATGTTTCAGCTTCCTGGCGCCCAGGTACACACCATATGTCATCTTCTGGTAGTGCGGATAGTTTTGCTTGGAACTGGACAGCACTTCACTGAGATAATAGACTGGGCGCTGCACACTCTTGCCTTCTTCTTCTCGCTCCACCACAATCACCACGCTGACTACTCGGTTAGTCGCAGCAATGTACAGCAGCATAGGCTCCTTGGGTAGCGGGCTAGCCAAGACGGGAGCACTAGCCAGCATTGCTTTCAGCTCATTGAATGCCACATCCGCTTGCGGAGTCCAGACAAATTTGTCACTTTTCTTCATTAGCTGGTATAGAGGCAGAGCCTTCTCGCCCATTCGGCCCAGAAAACGGCTCAGAGATGCCAGACAACCCGTGAACTTCTGCACATCTTTCAGTGATCTCGGTAAAGACATGCTCTCAATAGCTTTTATCTTAGAAGGATTGGCTTCAATGCCCCGACTAGAAACCAGAAAACCGAGTAGCTTTCCAGCCGGTACACCAAAGGTGCACTTACTCGGGTTCAGTTTCATTTTGTACTTGCGTAGGTTAGCAAAGGTTTCCTCCAGGTCGGCAAGCAGAGTATGTGTTTTATTCGTTTTGATGACAATGTCATCTACGTACACCTGCACATTCTTGCCAAGCTGGTCGTGCAAGCATTTCTGCATGCACCTCTGATAAGTTGCACCCGCATTCCTCAAGCCAAAACACATGACACGATAGCAATAAGCCCCGTACGGGGTAATGAAAGCAGTCTTTATTTGATCAGCAGGGTTGAGTGCAATCTGGTGGAAACCAGAGTAGGCATCTATGAAAGACAACAGTTCACAACCAGCAGTGGAATCGATCACCTGATCGATGCGAGGTAGTGGGAAAGGATCCTTGGGGCATGCCTTGTTCAAGTCGGTGTAGTCGACGCACATTCGCCATGCGGTAGCAGCCTTGGGATCTTCCTTTTTCTTCTCGACCATGACCGGGTTGGCTAACCAATCCGGATGCAGTACTTCCATGATGAAGTTGCTTATCAGCAGCTTGGTGATCTGATCACCGATGGCCTTCCTTCTCTCATCCCCGAAACGGCGCATAGCCTGCTTCACGGGCTTGGCGTCAGGACGCACATGCAAAGAGTGCTCAACCAACTCCCTCGGGACTCCTGGTAGATCTTCATTAGTCCAGGCGAATACATCCCGATTCTCACGGAGGAAGTGGATGAGCTCGCTTTCCTATTTCTCCACCAACCCGGAACCAATGATGGCTACGCGGTCGAGGAACTCGGGGTCGACCTGGACCGTCTTGGTCTCCTTGGCAGCTTGAAAAGCAGTACCATGCTGAGTACTCGGCACACCTTGTGCGCCAGCTTGTGCAGACTGAGCCATGGCCACCACCTCGTACATCTTCTTCTTCTCGGCCTCGATCACCATCGACTCTGCCAGCTTGGAGCTAGCTGAGGCACACTCCATGGACTTCTTGTAGTCGCCAGCGATAGTGATGATGCCATTGGGACCAGGGATCTTCATCTTCAAGTATGCAACATGGGTAGAGGCCATGAACTTGCTCAAAGCAGGCCTGCCGAGTAGAGCATGATAGGGGCTCTGATGATCCACCACTTCAAGCTGCAGGCGCTCTGTGCGACAGTTCTCCCGGGTACCGAATAGCACATCAATCCACACTCGGCCAATCGGGTTGCATGAGATCCCGGGCACGATGCCATGGAAAGTGGTCTTGGTAGGCAGCATCATGTTCTCGGCCAGGCCAAGCTTCTCAAGTGTATCCTTGTACACAATGTTGATGCTGCTGCCGTTGTCGATTAGCACCTTGCTGAACCTCACGTTCTTCTCGGGACCCAGGAAAGTAGGATCCAGCACCAAGGCATAGGTACCCGGGTTGGGCATCACCTTGGGATGATCTGCTCGGGTCCACCTGATCTCTTGGTCACACCAATACATGTAGTGAGGAACAGCAGGAATCACTGCATTGACCTCCATGGCCCGCCTATGCTGTGATTGCTTGTCGACTGCCTCGGACGTGAAGATCATATAGCTCTCATGGTGCTCTTGGTACTGGTTGGAGCCATTGCCCCATTGTTGCCGTTGTTGTTGTTGTTGCCCTGATAGTTGTTGTTGTTGCCTCTGTTGTTGTTGTTGCGGTTGTAGTAGTTGTTGTTGTTGCGGTATCTTTCGTTGTTGAAGTTCTGGTTGGCTCCTAAAGCCACTTGGTTCACATTCTCTCTTCTCGGGTACACTGGCGGCCGAGCTGCGGGTGCGCGAGTAGGTTGAACAGTAGCATTGGCGGCTGGCAGGGGAGGAGGAGGAGGCAAGCCATCACTCTTGATCACATCCCACCACTCGCACTGCCGAGTAGTGTGGTTAGCAGGCCTCGAGGGATGATGGGTGTGAAAGCTGCATGGGCCATCCTTCATGTCATCGAAGACAAACTTCTTCGGCTGCTCGGAGTTCCCGCTACCCGACTGAGAGGCGCGAAATGGCTTCTTGTTGCCTTGGCCCTGGTTCTGGTTCTGCCCGTAGGCTCCAGCAGGTTTCTGCCTTTGGCCACCACCGCCTCCAACATTCACTGCATTCACCTCTTCAGGATCATACCGAGTATCTACTCGGCGCTTGTTGCGGAACTCGTTGCGCTTGCTGCTGTTGAAGTTTCTTCTCGGCTCAGAGGAGTCCATCAAAGGCTGAGTAGGATCACCGAGTGCGTACTGATCCGCAATCTTGATGGTCTCCGCCAGAGTGTTCGGCATCTCTCTCTGCAATCTCTGCCAAAGCATGCTGCCATGTCGGCAACCCTGCGCAAACCAAGTGATGGCCTGTGCCTCATTCACACCCTCGCAGGTGTTCCTCAGAGTGCTCCACCGAGTAAGATACTCGCGGTCCGTCTCGTCTTCTCGCTGCCTGCAAGCTGACAGCTGCTGTGGCCTATTCGGCCTCTTGTACGTGCTCGTGAAGTTGCTGATGAAAGCATCCGAGAAGTCCAGCCAGCAGTTAATGCTGTTCTTGGGCAAGTTGTTGAGCCAAGTGCGAGCTGGACCCTCTAGCATCTGCGGCACATATCGCACCGCCCATCTCCTGTTGCCATTCACGATATGGACCGCGGTGACGTAGTCATTGAGCCAATCTTCAGGCTTGGTGCTGCCATTGTAGCTCTTGGTGCCTCTTGCAAGCTGGAAACCCTTCACGGAAGGCTCGTTCATGATGCGCGGGCCAAAGCACTTGGGGCCAGGAGGACCCGTGCTCTCAAGCCGCGCCGACAAGCTGATACGGTCCAGCTGGTGCCTTGCATCTCCCGGCGCTAGCACGCGCTCACCAACACGGTCATGGATATCATAACCAGCCATTTCCATAGCCGAATAGCCATCATCATACCTATCCACCTGCATAGCCGCGGGCTGCTCCACCGGGTTGGCGACTGGTGCCACTGGGCGCGGCTGCTGCCTCTGCCGAGTAGGCTGAGCTGCGGGTTGCCGAGAAGAACCTGGACGCGCGGCATCTCGGGCACGGCTTTGAGCTTGATGGGCTTGAGAGCCTGCTCTTGCAGCGTTGTGTTCCCGCCCGGGCTGCTGCGGCACAGCAACCTGTTTCGCGGCAGCAGCCGGGTCATACACCTGCATTTGCCTGTCTCTACCCGAGCGCCCGCTGCGGCTCTTCTCGCGGCTAGGATGCGGAGATGAGGCCTGATCGTTAGATCTAGCCGCGTGTGAGTGAACCACCTGCGAAGCTCCAGCACCCGGGTTGGCCTTCCGGAACTCCTCGTTCTGCCTAGCGGCTTCCAACACCAACTCGTTGAGCCTCTCCTGCTGCCTGAGACGCGCCTCTCCATCCAGGCGCGGCAACTCGGCAGCCACGGCCTCTGCAGCTCTGAGCGTCTTGGCGGGTGTGCTGTACCTTGGCCTTGTGAAGGTGTTCGCGGTGGCGGACTGCGCGGGCACCTCCGCAACTGTCGCCATCTCGACACCCAAGTTGCGCCGCGTAGCGCCTACTCTGCTAGGCCTCCTGGCGACTGGCGTGAAGCCGTGAGCCTTGTTGTACTCGAGCTGGTCTAGACTCAGCTCAAGCCTGATCTTCTCCAACTCCGCCTGCTCGGCAAGCAGCTCCTGGCGTTGCCGCTCGAGCTGCTCCCTCGCGGCTAGGAGCTCGATGTCGGTGGGAGTGGGCATACCGGCTCGCGCAGCAGACGCGGGGATGACTGTAGAGGTGGAAGGCGGCAAGTTGTTCTCCCTCTCGTAGGGCCGGTGAGTCCTACCACCTGCAGGCGGTTCGTCAACCTCCTCGACGACGGCCGCAGCGCCAGTAGCGGCTGCGCCAGTGTTTGCCGCCAAACCCGTCACCGTCACCTCAGCGCAGCTCGCAGAGCTGCATGCGGGCCTTCCGCGAGCAGCAATCACCGCGGGAGGATCCTCCGCGTCATGCACCAGCTCGGGGTACGCGCTGTTGGCGACGGTGGCGACGTAGACGAGGTGAGAGCCGAAGGAGATCACCGTGCCACCCTCAGGCATGGCCATGCCGCCGAAACAGCCGGCGTTGTCGGTGACGAAGTCGAAGGAGCCGAATCTGTGGACAAGGCCACAAACTACGCGCTCCGCTGAAGAAGATCCCGTCCGAACAGAAACTCCAGCCAGCGCCGCTGGTTGCCCCACGGTGGGCGCCAACTGTCGTGGTGGTGTCACGGCAGATGCCATGGGATGGCTAAAGATGTGGGGACGAAGGACGCTGGAGGTGTCCGGGGAGGGATCACGCGACGAGTAGCCGCGTGAGGTAAGAACAACACACTGCAAACAACACGATCTACCCAGGTTCAGGGCCCTCGTGAGGAGGTAAAACCCCTACTCCTGTCTCTCTGTATGTATTATGATGTTTCTCCGAGTAGCCACAGTACAAATGGTATCGCTACCGAGTAGCCACTCCCCTCTCTCCGAGTAGAGCTAGGTCAAGAACTTAGGGTTCTAGGGTTTATGCGTGACCCAGTATGCGATCGATATGAGCATGCCTCGCGCAGGAGGCGGCGGGGCACCTTATATACCTGGTGCCCAGCCGGATACGTCCAAATCTAGACAAGTGTCGACATAGTGTGCACACCGTCCTTCTTCCGGGTTCCCGCTGACAGCTTTGGTTCCTAACCTTGGCTTCATCTGGAAAGTCGTTGGGCAAAACTAGGGGACAGACTGGTATCACTGTACCTAGGCACAGAGTAGGCCCCCCTTATCCTGCCACGGCCTGCTTCCATGCTGTCAGTGTCAGGCAGGCCGGTCCCAGATGAACAGTAGTTCGAATGCTGCCAAGTACGGACCCAGGATACGCGGGATCCTGTGTCAGAACGGCTCCTTTGACTTTCTGGCCCGAGTAGGTTCCCGCCAATTGTTCCCGCCAATTGTACTCGGACCAACTCCTCTACTCGAAAGGATAGAACTTGTTTGATATCTCCTTCTGGTCATCTTGAGGTGAGACCGAGTAGCAGTCGACCGGGTAGCGAGTACCAGGCAGTCGGCTACTCGACCAAACCTCTCTTCTGTAAGCCGCCTTTACCACTTGCCTTTACCCTACTCGGGGGTAACCCCCCGACATAATGGGAGCCACAAGTTTTGCGTTTGACAAGTGTGTGGTTGGGAGATAGCTATAAACGTGTATCACCGGAAAGCTTTCAACATTGCACATTTTTTTTTACATTTGGTTGATATCATGTAGTTTTGTTTTTGGACTCCTGCCATGCCGAAATGAAATAGAGGAATAGTAAGTTTTGATGAGTAAGTATCTATATGACTAGAGAAACGCATTGGGCTGCTAACCCAAGCCATTCTTTATCATGGTGGAAATTTACTTACAGCTTGAGTGACTCTACAACACATCCTATAATAAAATAAGAAGCTATGCATAATAGTGAATGATGATGAGTCTACTCCGTTTGTTCATCTTGTCATTGTAACATGGGCTTGTTTCCATGTCATGGGGCAAGAGGTACCTCTTTGCGGTTCTCTATGATGTCATTAATACTTATTATGATTGTACAAAGCTTATTAGGAATCTTAAGTTGAGTAATCATGGAGTAGGTTTTCACACTCACGGGGCATTAGGCTTTCAACCACCTTGTCATTCTCATTACTTCAATACTCACAATTTTAAGATGCTAGTGATAAAGGGGCAATGAGAGTCCTAGATCAATGGATACCACATTTCAATTAGTAATTTTAGTTGAATAATTTAGAGGCTAAATAAGACTTGATCATGTTTTACCTCTACTCAATTTTCTCCAAAGTGTCCACTATATTTTCTATTCTCCATTATGCTATTCTTTGACCAATATATGATTTTATTTTCCATTTTGTGTATGCATTTGGTCCATAGTGCTTTTATTTCATTATACACTTTGTGAACTTTCATGAAGCATCTTTGCTTGCATATTTGATATTTCTTACAACATGAATTGTATATTGCTACTCATTTCTAGTATTAATCATTTGATTATATGTAGTATGAATAATCCTCCTTGATATCCCATGATTGTTTCAATATGCAAAACCCATCTTAGTTTTATCACCTTCATACTCAAGGACGAGCATGGGTTAAGCTTGGGGATGTTGATGCATGTAAAATGCATAGATGAATTTTGCATATTTTCACATGGTTTTCTATTACATATTGCATCATATAAGGGTATAATTCAATGTTTTATAGTATTTTTGGGGTTAAATTACAAAGTCCCCCAACTTTTATGGAATTAACCCTGCCTGTCAGAAACCCCGTTTTCTATATTTTTGACGTTTCAGGGGGCAAACTTCCGCGAAATCACCTGAAAATCTGCGCGGGTCATTTTCTTGGAAGGAGAAGACTTGCAGGCGAAGGATCCACGAGAATTGGGCAAGGAGGCCCAAAAGAGGACCCTCCATGCGGCCAGATTCCTTGGCCGCGTGAGAGGCCCCCTTTTGGCCCCTGTGGCCCCAATTCCTTCCATCTTCGACTTACCGACTCCGCCTTGACCTAAAACCGACTATAAAAAGGGTCCCCCGTACCCTTACGGATAGGGGCGCCGCCGAAACACCAAAACACTGAAACAGAGACCAGAAGTTCCAGATTAGAGGGGGAAACTCCGGCGGGGCGCCGCTGGTGTGATCTCCTACCCCTCTAACATCATCTCCATCGACATCTCCATGAAGAGGGAGTAGTCCACCCCAGGGCTATGGGTTTGTGGAAGTAGCACTTGTATCTCTCTCTCTATGTGCTTCACTAATTAGATCCGTATGAGCTGCCTCACATGATTACGGGCACCGTTGTAATTCCTATGTGGTGGATCTTTTCTATGAGTTATTGAATCTGAGATTGCAATTGTTTCTCTTGAGTTATTTGAGTAGATGTATCTTATGTACCCCGTTCTTATTTGCTACCTTTGATCAATCTAGTTCTTGAGAGCGTGTGTGGGGTGATGGGTGCATTAGTTGGAGTAACGGGGGGTGGCTAGTGTTGTGAAAGTGACAGAAGTTCAGCGATCCACTTAGGTTTTGTTAAACCTTTCTTAGTTACCTCACTAGGGATAAAGAGGATTACCTTGTTACCGGGGATTTGAAGTGACACTAATCAATCTCCATGACTAGATCTAGCACGTTCTTACTTCAACTTCATGTCACATTGTTTAAAGCTATACTCTGGTTTTTCCTTAATTATCGAGGTGTTATATTTCGCATCTTGGTGGAGTATAAGAGGGATCAATATGACCGTAGAGATCTCTATGTTAGGACGTGATTCCCATATGAAAGTAATCAATGTTAAACATGTTATTGTAATCTCACATGTAATTCTTTATGTCCACCGTCTACTACTTTATTTGAGGGAATGCAAGTGTGAAACCATGAACCCCGGTCCTATTTTAAATATAAGAAAACACTCTAGTTACTTTGCTGCAATTTACTTTACTTGCACTTTACTTTACTTGCATCTCCAATTCGAATTTACATTATCTCCATCACCACTTGCATCACAAAAATACAAAAACAATCCATTGCATATTTATTTTCTCATTTGCATTTAGTAGTAGATTTAATTATTGCACATTTACTTTCAGTTTTGCATTGCAATTTAGAAGTCTCACACCTTGTGCTTGACAACCACTTGGTGAGGTTGAGGGCACAAAACTCTCTATTTGTTTGCAAGATCCTGGAGGAAGCTTGGAAGACAACTGCTGAAATACTGGCTCCCCAAGAGTTCGTTATAAACCCTCGAGTCACCCTCGTGGGGAAGAAGGCTTGCCACTAGCTACACACTCTGCACTTGGAGTCTCAACCTAGCCATCAAAGTTCACTATTACTCATTGCGTCATTGCTTCCGGTCATGTGTTGGGATGCACCACTATCCATCGTCCATCTACTCAACCTGGAAGCACTTCCCGTGGTGGCTTTTGCCATGAGACATGTAGGTCGGATCAATGCCTTATCATTGGGCGATTCAAATAGAGAGACCGATGAAGAGGAAGTCGTAGCTATGGAAGACTTCATCTTCTCCTTCTTATCCGGAGTAGTATGTTTCCAATGTGGGTCCTTCTTGAACATATAGAGCCCTTGGGACTCTCCTAGCAAGATTCTTGTTTTGTGGAGCTTTGTTCTTGTCCTTGCGAACAAGCTTCCCTTCATTCTCTTCTCTTGGCTCGAATGGACACTCCTTGACGAAGTAATTTGCACTTCCACAATTGAAGCATGTCCTTGGCCTCTCCCCCTTCTTCTTGTAGATCTTGTTTCTTGAAGGTCTAGGAGCACCGACCTTGTGAGCCTCCCATCTCTTCCAATAACCATGAATGGCAAGAGCGATGCACTTATGAGAACCCTTGTATGTGTCTTCATAGTCCTCGTCATCCTCATCATCCTCATCCACTTCTTCTATCCTAGCAACCGCCTTAGACTTCAAGGCGAGGTTTGGAGACTTTCCAACTCCTCTTGAGCGAGCGAGAGCATCATCCGCGCTCTTGTGAGATAGGGATATGGCTATGAACTCACTAAGAACACCAATGGAGTTGAGGGAGTTGTATTCCGATCTTGTTCGAATGCTAGTGGAGAGGTTCTTCTCGAAAGGAGTTATGGCCTTGACAAACTTCCTCTTGATCCACTCATCGAAGATTTCCTCTTTTCCAAAGTCCCTTAATTGATTGCCAAGGGTGACAACTCTTCTATATAGCTCCTCGGTACTTTCATATTCAAGCATAACAAAGTTCTCGGAATTGTAAATAGCAACATCATACTTGGATGATTGGATGCTAGCATTGTCTTGGAACAAGGTGTCAAGTTTATCCCAAGCCTCCTTGGCGATCTTGATACCGCAGATGTGTTCAAGATGTTCTCTTGGGAGAGCTTTTTGGATAGTGACAAGAGCGGTCTTGTTGAGTTGAAATTTCACGTCTTCTCTTGGAGTCAAGTTGCTTGCATCATGAGGGTGGAATCCATGGAGTATGCTTCTCCACAGAGCGGTGCAAGATCCTGAAATATGAGACTCCATATCGAACTTCCAAGACGAAAGTTCATTAGTGTCAAGCATGGGAGGAACTACAACATTAACCATGTGTGGCATTGTGACAATGGGATGGATAGAATCATAATTGGGAGGTTGTAGAACCTTTGAGTGAGACCCCGAACCGTTAGCCGATTGAGACTTGGAGCCTTTAGAGCTCCCACCGCTCTTAGCCTTTTTATCGACTTTTTCCTTGGCTTTTGCCTTGGCTAAAACAAAGTTAGCTTCCATTTCGGCGATGTCCGGAATGGAATCATCATCCGAGCTAACATCATCGACGGTGAGAGGTGGTTCCTCGGACTCCTTGGTTTTCCCCATCATGGCCTCTAACAACTTCTTTATGCTAGAAACCTCCGAACCAACACTAGAGCTAACCTTGGACAATTCGGTTTGGATGGTTCCAACCGTTTCTTGTAGGTTAGATATAGTGTCGGCCATTTTGGCGATTTCCGCACTAGAACCGCCGGGCTCATTTTCATTGACCCTTATACTCTTAGGTGGTTAAGCCCTTAGCAAGAGCCGAGGCTCTGACACCAATTGAAAGTGCACTATGGTCAACTAGAGGGGGGTGAATAGGTTGACTACCAATTTTTCTTTTCTTTTCCTTTTAGTAGGGCTAAGAGAGATAAGATAAGGTTCTCTAGATGTGCAACTAGGTGAGCAACCTATGTGACCAAGATAAGATACGCAACATTGGTAAAACGGAAGGTAACAAGATAAACCACAAGTGTAAACAAGGAGACAAGGATATTATTCCCGTAGTTCCTTCTCAAGAGAAGTACGTCTATGTTGGAGAGGTAGGGAGCCACCTAGGCACTCCTCAATAGCACGGTTGTGCACACCTTATTCTCCTTGAGCTTCTCCGGTGAGGGAGATTCTCGTTTCACTATGAGGTCTACTTGAAGGCGTTGACCAAACCTTTACACGAGCTCGAGGTCACTCCACAAGATAGATGGAGGCTCTCAAGCAATCCGAAGCTTCTTGCAACAAGGTGGAAGCTACAAGCACAAGATCTACTAAGGTTTCTAGGCCTCAAGTAGTATTCTAGATCTACTAGGATGTGGTGGATGGATTTGAAATTACTTTGGTGGAATCACGGATCTAGGTCTCCTCTAGCTCTCCACAAAGTATGGGAGTGTTTGGGTGGTTGGAGAGGGAGATCTAGGAGGTTGAAGCTTTCATTAATGGCTAGGAGAGAGAGTGGGAAAAGCTTGGGTATTTATGAGGTAGGGGAAGGCTTTAAATACCCCTTCCCCCAAGTGGCCGTTGTGCAGTCCACGCAGCAACGGAGGCTCCGGTGGTCTTCATATGCGTGCAAATGCGCAGACCATTTTCTTCACGCGGTATCTTGCACGGCGGAGGCTCCGGTGGTTTTGGCGGAGGCTGCGCTGCGGCCTCCGCTCTTATCCACCCGAACGCCATTTTGGCGGAGGCACCACCGGAGGCTAGCCCCACAGTGGGGTAGTGGAGCCAGCGGAGGCTCCGGTGGTTTCACCGGAGGCTCCGCCCACCGGATGTACACCGGAGGCTCCGCTGTGGCCTCCGCTCTTGTCCACCCAAACGCCATTTTGGCGGAGGCTCCACAGGAGGCTAGCGCCTGGACTGTGATGAAAAATGAAGGGGCGGAGGTTCCGGTGGTTTCACCGGAGCCTCCGCTGCTTGCAAAAATAGCTCTCTAGCTTTGTTTCTTTGAGCTCTTTGCATTCGAAACAATTTTGTAACCCATAGAGATTGTATACTTGATGAACCTGGGCATTTTCAGATATAACAAATAGACATTAGTCCGATAGGTATCTTGTCATTAATTATCAAAACGGAAGATGATCTTTTAGCTAAACACCCCTCCCATTTGTAGAACTCGCCGCAGAACAAGGTAGCCCGCCCCAACCCTGATGGAGCCCGGAGGGCCTAGATCAGGGACAAGGACCAGAGCCGGCCTGCGCTCCTGCCCTCCGCCACCCACGTCGTTGCGCCGCCCCCACAGCCCCTCGCGGGCGCCGTCGCCACACTGCCACCGAGCCATGCCGGACCGCCGCCTCCCTGGGAGCACCGCCGCCAGGAGGAGAGGAGCCCCGACTCGCCTCCATCGGCGCGGGGAAAGGCAGGCCACCGCCGCCCGGGACCACGCCCAGCGGTTCCTGCCGGCGGCGGCGACCGGGGGAGCTCGGGAGGAGGATGTCTGAGGAGGGAGGGGATGGGATGGGGGCGCGGAGGCCACCTCGGGGGGCGACGGCCGCGCGGGAGGAGGAGAAGGAAGGGATGAGGTCGGGGGAGACTAAGGCGCCAGCGCCGGCGGCGGTCGCGCAAAACCCTAGCTGGGGCACGGGCGGATCGCGAGTCGCTGCAACCTCTGGTTGTGTTTTCGCATTTGTACTACACAAGGAAGAATAAAGAACATGATTGAGTAAATCAACATATAGATGAATGGATCACCACAACTCAAATGCTTGCTTAAGACAGAAAGGAGTAGGTTTACTGACTCAACATAAAGGTAAAAGATAGGCCCTTCGCATAGGAAAGCAGGGATTAACTCATGTCCTAGAGCTTTTCATTTGATAAACATATAGAGAGCATAAATTATCTAACACTCCTCCCAACCTTTCTTACGCAAACCATGGCTAACCGAATCCTCGGGTGTCTGCCAACAATCACATACCATGGAGGAGTGTCTAATTTTTAGAGATAAGTTTGTATGTTTATGTCAACGAATGGTAAACAGACAATACAGTACGTCACAAGGCAACTAGACTTTTTAAGAGCGGCTCCCATTGAAGGACGCAACTGGTATAGAAGTTTATCTCTCTTTCTCTTTTGTTTACACAATTATGCTCTGACTAATAAATCAGGGGCAAAAATAGTGAAGAGAATTTTTATTATTATTTGGGGCTCGGCACCCCGCTTCCAGCTCTTCAATCATTTGGATAAGATGGTGAAGCTACTAGTCTAGGTGTGTAAAGTCCAGTCAACAAGTGAGATAAATATTCTCTATTTACGTCCTCATGAGATAAAACAAGAGCACACAACAGGTGTAATAGTTTTGAAGGTTTGAAGGTAGCATACAAGCAATTTACTGAGTAGCGGTGAAATACCACATATAGGTAGTATGGTGGACACAAATGGCATGTTTTTGGGTTCAAGGGTTTGGATGCACGAGAAACATTCCCTCTCAGTACAGGTTTTTGGCTAGCAAGGCTCGGCAGCGAGCATAAGAGTTGAGGGAAAGCAAACAAATATACATATGATAAAACCTATCATGCAATCTTACTTGGAGGTACAAACAATCTTACTTGAGAATACTAAGCTTATGACCCAACAAGAAATAAAGATCATGGAATAATATATCTATATGCAACTCCCTCTTTTCTACTTAAATCTCAACGTATTGTTGCTACTGACCAATGCTAAGTTTGGCAAAACCAACTAGATTAACTTGATGCTCCAATATTGATACCAATACTAATAACAAGATCAACCATATAACAGAAATTGCAAACTAAAATAAAGCGTAAGAAGTAAATGATGAGACTTCTTGTCGTGGGATAATCACGGCAGACGTTACCGGGGGTAACTGATCTTGGGGCAAGACGACACAGGCGTTTGGGAGAGGGTTTAGCTCAGAGGAAAACATGATGGTAATCGATCTGGTAGCCGGCAATCAAAGTCGCCGAGTCTCCGATCTTAATATAATAGCTCAACTCTCGGGTTACACGGGATGCTCGATATCAAGCGGTATTACTAGGGCTCTTGGCCCTTAATCAACTACTCCTAGGGGTCGGTTTATAAAGCACCCGTACCCCCTGGCTTACCCTCCAAGGCGCACCCTGGATCCTACCCGGACACGGCGCACAAACCCTAACTTTCCTTCACCGTAACCCACAATCCGGGTTACTGGGCCTACAAACTTGGGCCTTCCGAAAGTTTCTTTATCTTTAGCCGGATCCTGCGCAGCGTCCTTTGGGCCGGGTTATTCCTTGGAGTTGGCCTACCGGGTTATTATTCCTCCATCACTTCTCATTAATATTCCATTACGGAAACTCAAACCAAGGGATACAACGATAAACAACTAAAGAATGACACTTCCATACTGCAAGCCATCCTATATGATATTTCCTCTAGTCGTGATATGAATCCACTAAAAGGTAAAAAGGTGAAATATAAAGTGTGATACCGCGACACTCCCCCAAGCTTGGAACAAGCCAAGGGGATGCCAATACCAATGACGAATTAATTCTTCGGTGGTGGTGGTGAGATTTTATCGATCAACGCATGGAAATGCGCCAACATATCACGGAACATGTCGTTCTCCTCTTGAAGTATCTCCACCTCGATCCTTAGAGATCGATACCGATCACAAAACTCATCGGAGACTCGAAGGGCTTCCTCTACTCCAGGGATGGGGCTGAGGCCCGGAACTGATGGTCTTGGTTCCTGCATGCTACAAGAAGAAACACATCCCTAGCTGCTTGATCACATCCTCTTTGCTTCCTTCTTGACACCTTGATCCATGTTCTTGCGCTTTGGACCCCTTGTTGTTGTTAGTGGAGGCCACGATGCTTCTAAAAACAGATCCTGGCAGAACATCTCGAAACAGAAACACGACGAGAAAACGATATACGGACCTCGGGGGTACGGGGATTATATAGCAAAAATATGTGTAACAAAAGGAAAGTCCAGGTCGAAAGCGAGTCAGAGAGGGGATACGGGGAGCCCACACCATAGGGTGGTGCGGCCAGGGGTGGGCCCGCGCCCCCATGTGGTGTGGTGCTCTCGGGCACCATCTCCTACCCTTCTTCGGCTCTAGATTTTTCATATTTTCCAAAAATCAATAATTTATAACTTGGAAGGTATTCCGCGAACTTTTTCTTAACAAAAATGTTACCTATTCGAAAATGGACTCTACAGATTCTAGAATCTTCCCTCTAATAAACTTCTCTGGAGTCATTACTTGAATAATATCAACATCTTCATCATAAGAATCCCCGAATATATAATGTTTGAGTCTTTGCCCATTTACCACTTGCGTAGTGTTATCTTTGAGGGAAGCAATTTTGATTGCGCCAGAACGATACAGTTCTTCAATAACATAAGGGCCTTCCCATCTCGAGAGTAATTTTCCTGCAAAAAATCTGAGACGAGACCAATACAATAGAACTTCCTTACCAACATTAACCTCTCTTTTAAGAAATCTTCTATCATGCCATTGTTTAACTTTCTCCTTAAAAAGTCTAGCATTTTCATAAGCTTCACATCTCCATTCATATAGATGATTCAAATCAAGCATTCTTTTCTTACCAGCAAGTTTAAAATCTTTATTAAGTTCTTTCACTGCCCAATAAGCTTTGTGTTCTAATTCTAAAGGCAAGTGACAAGCTTTTCCATAAACTATTTTATAAGGAGACATACCCATAGGATTTTTACAAGCAGTTCTATAAGCTCATAAAGCATCATTCAACTTATCTTACCAATTCTTCCTAGATTTACTAACAGACTTTTGCAAGATAGATTTAATTTCTCTATTTGATAATTCTACTTGCCCACTGGTTTGAGAATGATAAGATGAGGCAATTCTATGATTAACATCATATTTAGCAAGTGTTTTTCTAAAACCACCATGAATAAAGTGAGAACCTCCATCAGTCATAAGATATCTAGGCACGCCAAACCTGGGGAAAATAACATCTTTAAGCATTTTTAACGAGGTTTCACCATTAGCACTTTTAGTAGGTATAGCTTCTACCCATTTAGTATAATCAACAACAACAAGAATATGTGTATAACCATTTGAAGGAGGAAAAGGACCCATAAAGTCCAATCTCCAACAATCAAAAGGTTCAATAACAAGAGAATAACTCATAGTCATTTCATTACATCTAGAAATATTACCAACTCTTTGATATTGATCATAGGATAAAATAAATTTACGTGCATCTTTAAAGAGAGTAGGCCAATAGAAACTAGATTGTAGAACCTTCTATGCGGTTCTATCTCTAGCGTGATGTCCTCCATAAGCACTACCATGGCACTTTTTCAATATTTCTCGTTTTTCATGATCTGGAACACATATTATCATAATATCATCTACTCCTTGTTTATATGGTGTGGGTCATCCGAAAAATAATGCCTCAAATCATAAAAGAATTTTCTTCTTTGTTGAGCTGTAAATGTTGATGGCAAATACTTGGAAACAATAAAGTTAGCATAATTAGTATACCATGGACTATCCTGGGAGTTTAGTTTTATTTAGCCAACTGTTCATTTGGATAACTATCATTAACAGGAAAAGGGTCATAAATAATGTTTTCCAATCTAGACAAGTTATCAACAATAGGATTTTCAGCACCCTTCCTATCCACAATATGCAAATCAAACTCTTGTAAAAGCAACAACCATCTAATAAGCCTAGGCTTAGCATCTTTATTTTCCATAAGGTATCTAATAGCAGCATGATCAGTATGAATAGTAACTTTTGAATCAACAATATAAGGTCTAAACTTATCACATGCAAAAACTACAGCTAAGAACTCTTTTTCAGTAGTAGCATAATTCTTTTGAGAAGCATCAAGAGTCTTACTAGCATAATGAATAACATTCAATTTCTTATCTACTTGTTTTCCACGAATAGCACCTACAGCAAAATCACTAGCATCACACATAATCTCAAAAGGTAAATTCCAATCAGGTGGTTGAACAATAGGAGCAGTAGTTAAAGCCTTATTTAAAGTTTCAAAAGGTTCCTTGCAATCATCATCAAAAACAAAAGGTATGTCTTTTTGAAGAAGATTAGTGAGAGGCTTTGATATTTTAGAAAAATCTTTAACCTCCTATAAAAACCAGCATGACCAAGAATACTACGAATACCTTTAACACCCCCGGGACAAGGCATTTTATCTATTGATTCCACTTTAGCTCTATCAACTTCAATACCTCTTTCAGAAATTTAATGTCCAAGAACAATTCCTTCATTACCATAAAGTGGCATTTCTCCCAATTAAGAACAAGATTAGTTTACTCACATCTCTGCAAAAATTCATTAAGGTTGTCCAAGAAATTATCAAAATTAGTTACATAGACGAAGAAATCGTCCATGAATACTTCCACAATTTCTTCACAAAAACCATGAAAAATAGCAGGCATGCATCTTTGAAACTTAGCAGGAGAATTGCATAAACCAAAAGGCATACGTCTATAAGCATAAAGTTCCATAAGGACAAGTAAAGGTAGTTTTATCTTGATCTTTTTTTCTAACAACAATTCGAGAAAACCCAGAATAACCATCAAGAAAGCAAAAAATGAGTTTTCTTAGACAACCTCTCTAACATTTGATCAATAAAAGGCAAAGGATAATTATGTTTCTTAGTAACCTTGTTTACTTTCCTAAAATCAATGCACATCCTATAACCAACTACTACTCTTTGAGGAATAAGCTCATTATTTTCATTGGGCACAATAGTCATTCCACCTTTCTTAGGGACACAACGCACAGGGCTCACCCATCTACTATCAGCAATAGGAAAAATAATACCAGCATCAAGGAGTTTTAATATATCATTTCTTACCACTTCCTTCATCTTAGGAATTAAACGGCGTTGATGTTCAACAACCGGCTTTGCATCAGGTTCAATATTTATAACATGCTGACATATAGAGGGAGAGATCCCTTTCAAATCATCAAGAGTATATCCAATAGCTCCACGGTGTTTCCTCAATATTCCCAATAATATTTCCTCTTCTTCACTTGAAAGTTTAGCACTAATAATAACAGGATATATTTTCTTATCATCAATATAAGCATATTTAAGATCACCAGGCAAAGGTTTTAAATCAAAAACATGATCCTCCTTGGGTGGTAGTGTGGTACCCAAATCCTCCACAGGTAAATTGTGCTTCGGTATCACTGGTTGACGAAGAAGAATATCGTCAATTTCATTTCTTTCTTCCATAAAGACTTCACTTTCATGGTCCTCCATGAATTGTTGAAAGAATTGTTAGGAGCAAGAGCAATAGAAGCAATCTGTTCAACTCTAAAATTTTCATTAGGCAATTCAGATTCATAAGGTGCTCTAGAAAATTTGTATAAATTGAACTCATAAGATTTTCCATCAAATTTAGTCAATATCTTCTCCCTCTTACAATATATAATAACGCAACAAGTGTTCAAGAAAGGTCTACCAAAAATAATAGGACAAGTTTTACTAGCAGCCTTACCAAGTACTAGAAAATCAGTGGGATATTTAGTTTTACCACATAAAACTTCCACATCTCTAACAATGCCAATCGGAAAATCAGTTTCTCTATCAGCAAGCTGAATAACCACATCAATATCCTGAAGCTCACAAGAACCAATTCCATGCATAATTTCTTTATAAAGCTCATAAGGAATAACACTAGAACTTGCACCAATGTCACACAAACCATAATAGCAATGATCACCAATCTTAACAGAAAGCACATGAACACTTGTTTTCTTAGGTCTATTTGGATGTGAGACAATATTAGAAGCATCCTCACAAAAGACAATATGTGCATCCTCTACGTTTCCACATATAAGGTCTTTCACTATTTCTATAGCAAGTTCAACAGTTATTTGTTTATCAAGTTCAATAGATTTCTCAATGCTCTTGTTAACCACACTAGCTACAATAGAGTTTTCTTTTACCTTAGCAGGGAAAGGCATTTTCTCAGTATAAAGCTCAGGAACAGTAGGATTAACAACATGGACTTCTATATTTCTAGCAGGAACAATATCTTTGTAAGGTTCATGATATTTGTGATATTCCTTTTTGGGAATATCAAGATAGGAAGCAAAGGCTTTAATTTTTTTTGCAAAGATTTGAGAATCAAGACCACAAACAACACTAACATTATAGAAATCATCAGTTCCCATAAAAGATTTAATGCATTCATAATCGTAATTTATACTTGACTTTCTACCTTTGTCATTCTCCCATCATTCAGTGTTTTCTTGAATGCAGTCAAGAAGGTCCCATTTAGCTTCTTCCTGCATACGTGTGAATGATCCAGGACAAGAAGCATACAATAAATCCTTATAATGAAGAGAAAGCCTAGCATAAAAATTATTGATAACAATATTACTCGGGAGCTCATGAACGGGTCATTTGAGCGTTAATAACTTCATTCTCCCCCAAGCTTGGGAAATACTCTCTCCATCATGAGGCCAGAAATTATATATTTGATTCCAGTCTTTATGAATCTCACTCGGAGGATAGAATTTAGAATAAAAGAGAGGAACAATTTCCTCTCATACAATAGATTCACCAATCTTCAGTAATTTAAACCATTCAACAGCTCTTTCTTTCAGCGATATAGAAAATAATTTCCTTTTAACTTGATCCACTGTAATACCTGCATGCCTGAATAACTCGCATAATTCATCTATAAAGAGAAAATGATCACCGGGATGGACAGTTCCATCTCCATAATAGCAATTATCCATAACACGCCCAACCATGTTCATAGGTATTTTATAAGGATCTAATTCAGCAGATAACGGGTCACCTACTACCCTAGCAGTAATGGTAGTAGTACCCCTAAACAGAGAACCAAAAGAATTCTCCATCATGAAATAAAGTAGTAGACAGGAATAAAAACAACACTCACAGTAAACGTTTCTCTTACCAATTCCACTTACCAACTGTGCTTCACTCCCCGGTGACGGCGCCGTAAAATAGTCTTGATGACCCACAAGTATAGGGGTGTATCGTAGTACTTTCAATAAATAAGAGTGTCGAACCCAACGAGGAGTAGAAGGTGTTGAGAAGCAGGTTGGATAGAGTATTCACTGTAAACACTAGCAAACGGATTTTTGGTGGTTTTTGATATATCACATAAATGAAGTGTGAGCAAATAAATAATAGTAAATATAATTGCAGCGGGTGTCCCAATCCTTTTGAGAGCAAAGGACAAGCCGGTTGTTTTACTTATGGTGCTAAACGTTCTCGAGGACACATGTGAATTTTATATGCTCCCTCGTGCATCGGTGTCCTAACAGGGGTTTAGGTTTCTGTCACTCTGGCAACCCCATAATTAGTAGCAAAATACACAATGCATCCTCCTAGGCCCATAAAGGTGAAGTATCATGTAGTCAACGTTCACATGACACCACTAGAAGAATAACACCACAATTTAAATATCAAACCACTAGATATTACTTCAACATAATTCAACTACTAACATCATGACTTCTCCCATGTCGTCAAGAACTAAATGAACTACTCACGAGACATCATATGGATCATAATCAGAGGTGATATAATGTATAATAACAATCTGGTGATAAAGTGCAAACACCGATAAATCTCACAAGCATCAACTACTAACAAGTAATCCACACCGGGAGAAAGATCTAGTGGAAAACAATAATAAATACCCCTAATTGTTACAACGGGATGAAGGTGTACGGTGACAGTGATGGTGATGGTGGTGAGGATGATGACGATGATGATCTTGATGGAGCCCGGAGTGATGACATTAACGATGGCGATGATTTCCCCTTTCCGAGAGGAATTTCTTCGCCAAATTTCTCCATGTCGGAGATCTTTTCTCTCTTTGTTGTTTTCCGCCCCCGAGGCGGCAGTGGAATAGTTCTATGACGATCCCCCGGGGATTAGGGTTCCCTCGTGGTCAAGTACACGAAAGGGGCGCCCAGAAGTGGGCCAGGGGGGATAGACCACCCTCTGGCGCGACCAAGGGGGCGCTGATGCGTGTGAACACACGTTCGTTGGGAGACCCCAAGAGGAAGGTATGAAGAGTGCAGCAGCAAGTTTCCCTCGGAAAGAAACCAAGGTGGAATCGACCAGTAGGAGGAAGGAGTAACTTCATAAGGTTGATGCAGCTAAGATGGCAGGGCGCACTATCGGTTCAACAGCAACGTGGAACCTACACAACACAATCAAATCACTTTGCCCCCAACGAAGCAATGAGGTAGTCAATCCCACCGGTTTTGCTGAACACAAAGAGGTTAAACGTATGGTGTGGAAAACAACATGAGGACAATATGAAAACAGTATCAGCAGTATGAAAGTAGTGGAAACAATGTGTGTATTATAAGTATGAGAAAATGGACCGGGGTCCACAGTTCACTAGTGGTGTCTCTCCGTGAAAGATAAATAACATGTGTGGTGAACAAATTACAGCTGCGCAATGAACATAAATGAAGGCTGCACCATAGTGCATATGCAAGACATAAAGATTATTATGTGATTCATGCGGGCATTACAACAAGATACATAGACCGTCATCCAACTGCATCTATGACTAATAATCCACCCTCCGAATAAACATTGGGTATTAAGTTGCAAGCAACAGATAATCGCAGTAAACAAAGTGTGTAATGTAAACAATGTAAACGAAGTAAACATTGTTGTTTTCTCCCTAATGGCAACAACACATCCTCCATCCGTCACGTTTCTGTCACTCGAGAACAGATGCAAAGGAGGCATGAATCCACTATCGAGCATAAATACTCCCTCTTGGAGTTACTATTATCTACTTGGCCCGAGCATCTACTAATAACGGAGATCATAAATAACATATGCATGAAGATGACATGATAGATTGATAATCAGAAGACATAACATTCAACATTCATCGGATCCCAGCAAACACAACATGTATCATTACATAAACATGATCTTGATCATGTAGGGCGGATCATGAGATCTAAACATGAGGCATAAAGTGGAGGAGACAACGATCTAGCTACTGCTATGGACCCATAGTCCCGGGATGAACTACTCATGCATCACTTCGGAGGATGGCATGGTGGTGTAGACCCCTCATGTGATGAATTTTCCCTCCCGACAAGGTGCCGGGGAGAGCTCCAGAACCCTCCCGATTTCGGGATGACGATGACGGCGGCCTGGGTGTTTCTCGGGAAAAAGTGTTATATTTCTATGGTTGATATGTCGGGGGGAATAAATAGGCGAAAGAGGGATTGAAGAGGGCGCCCGAGGGGCCCACATCACCCCCAAGCTCGGCGAGGTGGCGCGCCGCCCTATGGTGTGGCCCCCCTGTATCCCCTCCCCGGGTCTCTTCGGGACTCTGTGGAACCTTCGGGAATTCTAAGACTTCCGGGCTTCGAATTTTCCAATTCCGAGAATATTTCCGAAACAACTTTTCTGAAACTAAAAACAGCAGAAAACACGGTACTAGCTCTGTGGTCTCCTGTCAATAGGTTAGTCCTGGAAATCGATAAAAATGACATAAAGTGTATAGAAAACATGTAGGAAATAACATGAAAACAACATGGAACATAAAATATTAAGGATACGTTTATGACGTTCCAACATCCCCAAGCTTAGTTACTACTCGTGCTCGAGTAGGTAGATGATAAAAACACAAAATTTCTGAGGTGACATGCTACCAACATAAACTTGATCATCAATAATGTAAAAGCATATGTAAGCTGAGATCATAGAACTTCAAACAAGCATGATAAATAAAACTTTAATAAAAAAGCATAGGAATCACCTTGCATCATGGGAAGTAACACAAATAAAAGATCATGAATAACAATGCATCAAAAGTTATATGTTTGTTTCAAGTATAGAGAAAGCATATCAAAGTGATATTTCGCTAGTCCTTAAGAGTGGGGCAAAACATAAATGCCAGGACACCTTCAAAGTTCATGAGGAAGACTAGAACAAATAATTTGAGCGCAAGCAATAACACATCATGAATCAATTAATAATGTTTCTCGAACAAATGCACATTAAACGCAGAATGGCAACTATGCTCTCTGAACTGTGCATAAAGTTAGAAGATGGAGACTCAACATAAAAGTAAAAGAACGGCCCTTCATAGAGGGAAGCATGGATCACTCATGTGCTAGAGATTTTATTTTATTGAACACAGGTATAAAATGTTTGACACTCATCCCAACCATCTTACACAAACCATGGCTAACTTAATCCTCGGGTGCCTGCCAATAATCACATACTGTGGAGGAGTGTCTATTTTTAGGGAGGTGTATGCTTATGTCAACAAATGGCAAATAGAAAATACAGTACGTCACAAGCCAACTAGACTTCACAAGAGGGACTCCTATTGAAGGACGCAACTGGTGTAGAAGTTCATCCCTCTTTCTCTTCTGTTTGCACTATTATGCTTTGACCGATAGATCAGGGAAAAAAATAAAGAAGAGAATTTGTTTGTATTAATTTGGGGATGGGCACCCTGCTGCCAGCTCGTTTATCAATTGGATAAGAGGATGAAGCCACTAGTCCAGGGTGTGAAAGTCCAATCAACAAGTGAGATAAAGATTCTCTATTTACATTCTCATGAGCTAAACAGGAACACAAAACAGGAGTAATTTTGAAAGTTTTAAAGGTAAAACATGAGCAATTTACTTTGGAGTGGAAGTTAAATACCACATGTAGCTAGGTATGGATGACACATTTGACATACTTTGGTTTGGGGAGTTGGATTGCACGAGTAGAGCTCATAGATAGTACAGGTGGAGGCTAGAAAAAGACTAGGAGCGACAAATCAAGAGAGCAATAATGGCCATAATCATGCATAGCGACATAAACATCATTAATCAAAGCATAAGTGGTACCACAAGTTCAAAAACTAAATGATAATACAGGCTATTAGTGACTGGTTCGTAGTCATAAACATGGTGTGAGCATGCGCCAAGTTAACCAAATAAAACATTCAAAGGAGAACACCATAAATTTATGCTTCAACTAGAAGGATACCCCGCGCGTTGCTGCGGAGATCACTTTAAAATATGCACTATATTGTAAACAAAAATTTATAAGAGATGTGATACATTATGTTTTCTAAGATAATATATAAATTTAGTCGATCATAGAATATTATTAATATGAATAATTTGATGGTTTAATAATTGGATAATGTGTAGTTTGCATGTAGTGATTAATAAATATAAGTGGATATGACATGGACAATTGATTGGCTAGAAGAATGGATGATGTGGATAGCTTGCATGTTGAGATAGAAAAATAATTAATGCATGCTAGTGGGGTTTTGCTTTATAAGAAGTATAGATATGACAAGACCAACGCATGATTCTTCCAGTGGCACATTAAACACTCTCAGCTATTTGAGACAAATCATGCTACTAAATAACCACTATTCTTTAGAACTAAAATAACATCTAGAATGATATGAAAACGTCTAGCCACAGTCTATGCAAGCTTCTATTTGCATTGTTTATAGTTCTACCACATGCAAAAGTTTCTTTTCCCAACAAGCACCATACAAAATATGTTTTAACAAAAACTCTCTAAATGACACAGCAAGCAAACATTAGAGTACTCACATAACACTACTAAAACTAACAACTCTGAATAAGAGATGCAATGAAAACAAGAGCTAAACAAGAATTTTTGCAGCAGCTAGAAGAAAAACTAAGAACACGAGCATAACGAGTATTCAAATGAAAAAGCAGAGCGTGTCTCTCTCCCAAACAAGGATGCCAGGTTCCAATGATATTATTGCATCAAGGAAAACAAAATAAAAAAATAAAACAGAACGAAAAATAACCGACGCTCCAAGTAAATTCCATATGATGTGACCGAATAAAAATATAGTTTCACTAGAAGTGACCTGATAAATTGTTGATGAAGAAGTGGATGCCTTGGGAATCCCCAAGCTTGGATGCTTGAGTATTCTTAGAATTTTCTGGGATGAACCACAGGGGAATCCCCAGTCTTTGACATTGCACTCTTCTTGATCACATATCACCCTCTTCTCTTACCCTTGAAATCTTCCTTCACACCATGCTCAAAGAGTAATTCGCATTAGAGGGTTAGTGCAACAATAAAAAATCCATGGGTTCTGTATGGGCACAAGTGCTATTGAAAGTTTTAAAAATTAGCTATAGCCACTGATGTTTCGTGAAGCAAAGAAATCCACTTGACATTGTAAAAGAGCAAATGAAAGAAAAATGGCAGAATCTGCCAAAACCAGAACAGTCTGTAAAGACGATTTTTTCAGGGGCACTTACACTTCTCAAATAAAAAAACTTAAAGAACGAAAAAGGTGCAGAATTAGCTGTGGAATAAGCACAAAAATGTTCAGTACATTCTGATCTTTCTGGCTTTTTCACGTTTTTTACGGTGGACAGTAGAAATCTGTTTCGTGTGCAGAAATCCAAAACCAACTCCAACTTTCATCGGAAACTTTACTTGGAACAACTAATACATGAAAATAAAGATAAAAAGGTGTTGTTACAGAATTATACAACCCCTTGACTAAAAGAAAACAGAGAAAACAAAGCAAAAATAAAACCATGGGTTATCTCCCAAGAAGTGCTTTACTTTAACGCCTTTTAACTAGGCCCAGAAAAGTGGATTCAAGTATTTTCAAATGAAGAAGCATCAAAATGGTAATGAGTTCGAATAATAGAGTCAAAAGGAAACTTCATTATCTTTATAGGAAAGTGTTCCATACATTTCTTGAGTGGGAATTGAAATTTAATATTCCCCTCTTTCATATCAATAACAACACCGACAGTTCTAAGAAAAGGTCTTCCCAAAAAAATTGAACAAGAAGCATTGTATTCAATATTCAAGACAACAAAATCAACGGGGACACGATTATTATTAACCAAGATAAGAACATCATGAACTCTCTCCAAAGGTTTCTTTCTAACATTATCAATAAGACGAACATCCAAATAACAGGGTTCCAAAGGTGGCAAATCAAGAATATCATAAAGTCTCTTAGGAATTACAGAGATACTAGGACCAAGATCACTTAGAGAATTGCAATTAAAACCATACACTTTCATTTTAATAATGGGTTCTAAGCCATCATCTATCTTCCTAGGGATAGAGGCTTCACATCTTAATTCATCCCCTCTAATTTGCATGAGAGCATTTGTAATATGTTTTGTGAAAGCCATATTTATAGCACTAGCATTAGGACAACTAGCAAGATTTTGTAAGAACTTAATCACTTCAGTTATGTTGCAATCATCAAAGTTAAGATCATTTTTATCAAAGGTAACGGGACCATTGTCTCCCATGTTTCTAAAAATTTCAGCACTATTATCAGGAGCATTTTTAGCAGTTTCGGGCAATTTTGCATTTTTAATAGCAGCAGTGGGAATATTGCAAACACCAATTACTTTACCATTGATAGTAGAAGTTTTACTAGCATGAGAGGCTTCAGTTTTAATAGTGGTGGTAACGGTGCAAACATTAGCTATATTATTCTTTCTAGCTATTTCATCTTCTCTTTCCCATCTAGCATGCAATTCAGCTAACATCCTAACATTATCATTAATTTGAATTTGGATGGAATTCCAGGTTTTTCTTTATTTAATATCATGAGGCATAACTTTTAGTTTCAGAAAATCAACATCAAGAGCAAGGCTATCAACTTTAGAAGCAAGAACATCAATTTTGCCAAAATTTTCCTCAACAGACTTATTAAAAGCAGTTTGTGTACTAATAAAATTCTTAAGCATGTTCTCAAGATCAGAGGGTACACTTTTGTTGATGTTATAAGAATTACCATAAGCATTATTATTATTAGGAGGATATGGCCTATAATGATTGCTACCAAAATTATTCCTATAAGCATTGTTGTTGAATTTTTTTTAATGAAGTTCACATCAACATGCTCTTCTTGAGCAACCAAAGAGGCTAAAGGAAAATTGTTTGGATCAATAGGAGCATGGCCATTGACAAGCATAGACATAATAGCATCAAGTCTATCACTCAAAGAGGAGGTTTCTTCAACAGAATTTACCTTCTTACAAGTTGTAGCTCTCTCAGTATGCCATTCAGAATAATTTACCATCATATTATCAAGAAGCTTTGTTGCTGCCCCCAAGGTCATGGACATAAAGGTTCCTCCAACAGCTGAATCCAGAAGGTTTCTTGAAGAAAAATTTAGTCCCACATAAAAGGTTTGGATCATCATCCAAGTAGTCAGTCCATGAGTGGGACAATCCTTTATTAAAGACTTCATTATTTCCCAAGCTTTAGCAACATGCTCATTATCAAGTTGCTTAAAATTTGTAATGCTACTTATTAAAGATATAATCTTAGCAGGAGGATAATATTTTCCAATGAAAGCATCTTTACACTTAGTCCATGAATCAATACTATTTTTAGGCAAAGATAGCAACCATTCTTTAGCTCTTCCTCTCCAAGAGAAAGGAAATAATTTTAGTTTAATAAAATCCATCTACATCTTTATATTTTTGCATTTCACATGGTTCAACAAAGTTATTAAGATGGGCAGCTGCATCATCAGTACTAACACAAGAAAATTTCTCTCTTATAACCAGATTTAATAGTGCAGGCTTAATCTCATAAAAATTAGCACTAGGAGCAGGTGGAGCAATAGGTGTGCTAATGAAATCATTGTTGTTGGTGCTAGTAAAGTCACACAACTTAGTGTTCTCGGGAGAAGTCATTTTAACAAGGCTAAAAACAGGATAAAAACTACAACTAGAATAAGAACTAATTTTTAGTGCATTTTTGATATAGAGAAACAAACAAGATACAATAAAATAAACTAAGCAAAATAAAAACAAAGTAAAGAGATTATAAGTGAGAGACTCCCCATGCAGAAATTCTCTACCTCCCCGGCAACGGCGCCAGAAAATGCTTGATGCGTGTGAACACACGTTCGTTGGGAGACCCCAAGAGGAAGGTATGAAAAGTGGAGTAGCAGTTTTCCCTCAGAAAGAAACCAAGGTTGAATCGACCAGGAGGAGGAAGGAGTAACTTTAGAAGGTTGATACAGCTGAGATGGCAGGGCGCACTACCGGTTCAGCAACAACGTGGAACCTACACAACACAATCAAATCACTTTGCCCCAACAAAGCAGTGAGGTTGTCAATCTCACTGGTTTTGCTGAAAACAAAGAGGTTAAACGTATGGTGTGGAAAACAGTATGAGGACAATATGAAAAAGGTAGCAGCAGTATGAAAGCAGTGCAAACGGTGTGTGTATTATCACTATGAGAAAATGTATCGGGTTCCACAGTTCACTAGTGGTGTCTCTCTGTGAAAGATAAATAACATATGTGGTGAACAAATTACAACTGGGAAATTGACAGAAATGAAGGCTGCACCATAGTGCATATGCAAGACATAAAGATTACTATGTGATTCATGTGGGCATTACAACAAGATACATAGACCGTCATCCAATGCATCTATGACTAATAATCCACCTTCCGAATATCATCCGAACAAACGTTGGGTATTAAGTTGCAAGCAACAGATAATCACAGTAAGCAAAGTGTGTAATGTAAACAATGTAAACTAAGTAAACATCGTTGTTTTCTCCCTAATGGCAACATCACATCCTCCATCCGTCACGTTTGGGTCACTCGAGCACAGATGGAAAGGAGGCATGAACCCACTATCGAGCATAAATACTCCCTTTGGAGTTACTAGCATCTACTAATAACGGAGAGCATGCTAGATCATAAATAACATATTCACGAACATAGCATGATAAATTGATAATCAGAAGACTTAGCATTCAACATTCGTCAAATCTCAGCAAACACAACATGTAGCATTACATAAAGATGATCTCGATCATGTAGGGAAGCTCACGAGATCTAAACATGAGCCATAAAGTGGAGGAGTCAACCATCTAGCTACTGCTATGGACCCGTAGTCCAGGGATGAACTACTCACGCATCACTTTGGAGGAGGGCATGGTGGTGTAGACCCCTCCGGTGATGAATTTTCATCCCCGCAGGGTGCCATGGAGAGCTCCAAAACCCTCCCGATCTCGGGATGACGATGACGGCGGCCTCGGGTGTTTCTCGGAAAAAAGTGGTATATTTCTAGGGTTGATATGTCGGGAGGAATAAATAGGCGAAAGAGAGATGGCAGAGGGTGCCCGAGGTGCCCACACCACCCTAGGCGCGGCCAGGGGAGGGGTGCCGCCCTATGGTGTGGCCCCCCTATGGCCCCTCTTCGGGTCTCTTTAGGATTCCGTGGAACCTTCGAGAATTCTAAAAATTCCGGGCTTCAAATTTTCCAATTCCGAGCATATTTCAAGAACAACTTTTCTGAAACTAAAAACAGCACAAAACAGGGAACTAGCTCTGTGGCATCTTGTCAATAGGTTAGTCCCGGAAATCGATAAAAATGACATAAAGTTTATAGCAAACATGTAGGAAATAACACGAAAACAATATGGAACATCAGAAATTAAGGATACGTTTATGATGTATCACGCACCGCCTGGTGGTGTGGGCCCCTGGTGGCCCCCTCCGGGTGCGCTTCTGGCTGGCCTCCTTCTCGGGTCTTCTAAGACTTCTCCGGTATACCCCCTCTTCTTCTGATCTTCTGAAATAGGGTATCTTGATGGTGCTTTTTTCCATCAGATTTCTGGTCCCGGTGTTTATTCTCCAAAAATCATGAAACATGCAAAATAAGATGACATAACATAAGTAACTAGATAATTCCCCGCGCCTTGCTGCGGGATGTTTGGTGAATTTCTTTTGATAAATATGTGTGATTCGCTTCACCTAGCTGAATACATTTGCATCTTTATAAAATAATTCAATATTTTAATGAAAAAACTAAATCAAGGAATGCAATGGAATGATTTACCTAAGATATCATGTAAATACCTAAATTATTTTTCAAGAAAAATGACTAACTGTAGCAGTTATAAATCTAGATCCATAGTCCTAAATAGAAAAATGCATCTTTCAAAAAAGAAATATCATCATCCAAGTGTTCAGATGAAAAGCTCCAGAATGCTTGGTTACTCCTTTACCCTTCAAGATTAAAATGAATTCATTGTTCTTAATGCTACATTAGTTTGTAGTTCCTAATGGTAGTACCTGCAATACGGGACAATGAAATGACCTAGTACCTACAATACGGGACAATGAAATGACCACTGAAAGTCATCTTCAATATGAAGAATTGAAGATGAAATAACAACCAATAGGAGATGTACCCTATAGTGGATTACCAATAAAAATAAATGCTTTCAGCAGCTACTTTACTACCTCTTGTGAAATGATATTTGGGTTTACTTCTTTACATCATCTGAAATTTTCTTAATAGTGTAATATCCAAGCATCCTACACATGGAAAAGCAAAGATTACTCAGCTGGACATAATTTCGAGAATGTAAGAGAGCATAAATTTTAATTCAGCAGCAGCTGCTTGGACAATACCGTAGAAATCCAATTGTGTACAAAAACATGTAGTTATCATGCGACATGTCAAGCTGATAGATGGCAAATAGCTATGCGTGAGAGAAAAGAAAATTAGGACTTACGATATTTTCTTTACCATGCAATATCTACCGGAATTGGTAAGATACTCCAGTGTACCACCAGGAAGAAGAAGTATTCCAATGTGCCGCCAATGAGATCAAACTTCAGAAGAAGTACACCGATTCCTGATTGGAATATCTCACCAATATATCCCGGATCCAAGCAGATCAAACCATGCTCTGCAGAATTAGTTGATTCACGGAAGAAGTATTCCAATCGACCACCAATCTGAACAGGCTTGGTACAGAAAGGAATTCAAGCAGTGAAGAACAAACAAATGAGTTCCCTGCAACGAAAAAACACTTGAAATAGAGAGAGATTAATCTTGGCTGCTTGGCTGAAGAATGAGGCAGCACAATGCCTAGGATCAGTCTAGCGCTCGAGCAAGAGCAGCCGCTATAAGTATGGTGCCTCAATATTTAACTCTGGCTTGAGCACATGAAGAGGCAGAAGAAGAAAATCAATCAACACTGAATGTTGGGTGCGAGTGGGACTTGAGGAGATGCAAAGCCAAGGGTATAGAAGGAGGGCAACGGTGAGACATGTGGAGTGTTAAAAATAAAAAAGAAATCTAATTTATGACATGGTCTTGATTATGCCAAACAAAAAACTGAACAGGAGTAATTATGATATTTAACATTTCTTTGAAACTGTGGTGAAGATGAAGGACCTATGAACGTCCCTGGACTGCATGCGAGTAAACATGTACCGAGACGAACTAAATAAAGTTGATGACATGGACCAATTGGATGATTGATGACGTGTACACCTTGCATGTTGTCAGAAATGCCCATAGTGGGTTGCTCCCATTTAGATATTTTAGATGCATCATAACATGAAATATATCGATGGATAACAGAAAATAACAATATAAATAGTGATGCAAAATGGACGTATCAAAGCACTTGTCCCATAAATGGACGGGGAGAGGCCTCTCGGTGTTGGCGTCGTTGTTGCGGCGGGAGACGGAGGAGTTCGTCATCCTCCACGGTCTCCTGCCGCCCCCGCGCCACCCACGCCTCCTGTGGCGACTCCATAGTTCCTGGAGGGGAGCTCCTTTGACAGATGGACCTTCTTCTACTCGGGCTTGTCGCTGCAAACTCCGGTGCAGTCGTGCGAGATCGTTGTGGACGAGGATGGCTTCGAGGTCTAGATCTGGCCATGTTCGAGGGCTCGGTGACCCGCGAGGAATTCGTCCCCAACGAGGTCCTCGCCACGGTGACCTGTGCGGTGCAGGCGCGTGATACGTCCAAAACATATCTCCTTTTCCGAACACTTTTCTTATGGTTTGCCTCTAAACTTGTGAGTTTTGGATACCACTAACACAGACTAACGCTGTTTTCAGAAGAATTACCTTGGTGTCTCGTTTTTATGCAGAAAAATCAACTTTCAGGAAAATTCCAAGAAAAGACCCCATTGAGCTTATATCACCAGAAGACCCCGGGAGCCAGAAGGACACTTGGAGGGGTCCAGGAGTGGGCCAGACCACCCCTGGGCGCGTGATACGTCGAAAACGTATCTCCTTTTCCGAAAACTTTTCCTATTGTTTTCCTCTAAACTTGTGTGTTTTGAATGCAACTAACACGGACTAATGCTGTTTTCAGCAGAATTACCTTGGTGTCTCATTTTCGTGCAGAAAAATCAACTTTCGGGAAATTGCCCAGAAAAGACCCCATTGCTCCTAAAACACCAGAAGACTCCGGGAGCCATAGGGAGGCCACACCACCCCTGGCGTTCCCCCTAGGCCGCTCCAGCACATGGTGTGGGACACCCGGAGCCCCCCTCGGTCTCCCCTTTCAACTACAAATAGCCTTCAACCCTAAAACACGAGGGGGTTCGATAGTTTTCCAGAAATAAGTCCGTAGCTCCGCCGCCATCGCGAATCCTTTTTCGGGGTTCAAAAACTCCGTTCTGGCACCCTGCCGGGACGGGGAATTGGAGGAGATCATCGCCACCGTCATCACCAACGCCTCTCCATCGACCATCCATGTTTCCCCCATCCATGTGTGAGCAATTCCCCCGCTGTAGGCTGAAGGGGATGGTAGGGATTGGATGAGTTCGTTCATGTAATAATGTCGTGATTGTTAGGGCATAGTGCCTAGTATCTTCTAATAGTGATATTGACATTTTGCAACTTGTTATGCTTAATGCTTTCCATTTGGGCCCAAGTGCCATGATCTCAGATTTGAACATGTTATTGAATCATGATGATAATTATTGTTTCTTGATCATACCCGCAAGTTGTTTACACATATCGTTGTCCGGACCCTGAGGCCCCAAAGTGACAGAAATTGGGACAACCGGAGGGGATGGCTGTGATGTGAGGATCACATATGTTCACAGAGTGTTAATGCTTTGCTCCGGTGTTCTATTAAAAGGAACAACTTAATTACCAGTAGTTCCCTTGAGGCCCCGCTGAAAACGGGCTGGTAGGACAAAAGATGTTGTGCAAGTTCTCATTGCGAGCACGTCCGACTATTTGCGGAAGACATGCCTATGGTTACTGAGTGCTTGGATGCTTTATCTTATTTATCTGCAATGCACATGACTTGATCATTATATGAACTATCTTATCCATGCAACGCCCGTTCATCTATCCCCATGCCTACAATATTTAATCCCGCTGTGTTCTCCAATCACCAGTGCTGCTGTTTTCATACTACTGTTGCTATTATTTCTCTACTGCTCCTACTATAAAACTGTTACTACTGATAAACCACTACGAACAAGTCCACTTTCAGGTGCAGGTGAATCTACAACTCACTTGTTAAGGATCACAAATATTCTGTGGCTCCCCTTGTGTCGAATCAATAAATTTGGGTTTTACTTCCCTCGAAGACTGTTGCGATCCCCTATACTTGTGGGTCATCAAGACTATTTTCTGGCGCCATTGCCGGGGAGCATAGCTTTATTTGCGAGCTCACCGAAGAGTACTATTATCTACTGACAATCATTCTTCATGGGTAAGACTCGTGATGGAAGGGTTCCTATATTACCATCCAGTACAAGAAGAGGTATAACTCTGAACACCTTCGTTGCTCTTGACTCACCGTCTGTTATGAGTAAGCTGCTTACACCAACACATACACATGCTACACATGCTACTTCTGCTGAATCTGAAAATACTTCTGATACTTTTGATGATGCTTCTACTGTGCTTGATGAGAGTGGTTCTCTTGGTCCTTTCTTAGATGCTACTATTGCTAAACCTAAAAATATTGCAAACACTGAAACTCGTGAAAAAAATCCTTTTACTCCTGCTTTTTCACCTGAGTTTAGAGAGAATCCAAGTGATGATTTTGATGATTCCTATACTGAACTTAGTGATGATCTTGTTGATGAAATACAAGCTATGAAGGATAAAGATGATGTTATACATCTTATTGAAAGTCGTGCTGTTAAATATAAATTATCCCCTGATGCTAAATTTGCCACTTCTCCTATTAATATTAGGGATAAGGATTATGATTTCTCTCTTGATTTATCTTTTATTTCCATTGTTGAGAAAGAACCTTTTTGTGGTACTAAAAATAAAAGTGCTATGAAACATATGAATGAGCTCTCCTCTTTGAGTAGTTTATTCTCTGATGATCTTAAGAAACGTAGCTACTTTGTTACTAAAATATTCCCTTTCTCATTAAAAGATGAAGCTAAAACTTGGTTTAATAATTTGTCTCCTGGATCTATTGATAGTCCTATTGGTTTGGTTAATGGTTTCTTTCAGAAATATTTTCCTCCTAGTGCTCAACATGCTGCTTTACAAAATATATTTAATTTCAAGCAATTGGAACAAGAGAAATTGCCTGTATCTTGGGCAAGGTTCTGTTCTTTAGTTAGGGATACACCTGGGCATAAGCTAGAAGATAATAAACTTCTTGATATATTCTATAATGGACTAACTGTTGAATCTAGGACATACCTGGATAGTTGTGCTGGTTGTTTTTTTAGGCAAAGAACTCCAGAAGAAGCTGATGAATTAATGGCTAAAATAAGCCATAATCATGGTGATTGGACTATGGATGAACCTGAGCCGACCCCTACTCCAGTATCAACACCAACACCAACACCCAAGAAGAGGGGAATGATTGAATTAAATGATGAAGTGATGAGAGAAGCCAAGAAATCTCTTAAAGAGAGGGGTATTAAATCTGAAGATGTGAAGAATCTTCCACCTACAGAAGAATTATGTAAGCCAATCCATCACTCATCACCCATTGAGGTACACTCTCTTCAATATTTTGATAGTAGAGCTATTCCTTATAGTAAACCTCATGATCAATGCTTAGATGAATTTGATAATTATGTTATTAAGCAAGATTATTTTAATATGAGAGTGCAAAATCACCTAATGGAAAACTCTATAGCTGTTGATAATTTGCATGGTATTATATATAGAACCTCTAATGATATTAAAATGCTTGTTAAACATTTTAAAATGGTTCAAACTCAAATTGATCAACTTGCTAAAGTGCAAACAGATTTGTTAGTTAATGCTTCTAAAGAAAAACATGCTTATGAAATAAGAACTAGAAGTGGTATTGATACACAAGATCCTTTATACCCTGAGGGACATCCTAAAATAATTGAACAAGATTCTCAGCAAACTAATAATGATGTTATTCATACTAAGAAGAAGAAGAAGAAAAAACATAAAACTGCTGTAGAATCTCCTGAACTTGCTAAAGATCCTAATAGTATATCTATCTCTGATGCTGAAACTGAAAGTGGTAATGAAAAGAATGATGCTTCTGATAAATAAGAAATTGAAAAGGAACCTAAAAAAGCAAACTAAAAATACAAAGTACACTAAGGAAGATTTTATTGCTAATAAACATGGTAATGAGAGAGAACCTTGGGTACAAAAACCAATGCCTTATCCTAATAAGAAACACAAATCAAAAGAAGAAGAACACTATAACAAGTTTTGTGAATGGATCAAACCTTTGTTCTTGCAAATTCCTTTAACTGATGCTATTAAATTCTCTCCTTATGAAAAATATAAGAAAGATATTGTTTCTAACAAAAGGAAGATTCCTAATGAGGAAATTTCCACTATGCTTGCTAAGTATTCTTTTAATGGCAAGGTTCCTAAGAAACTTGGAGATCCTTGTATACCAACTATTCCATGTTCTATTAAAAATAATTATGTTAGAACTTCTGTGTGTGATCTGGGAGCTAGAGTTAGTTTCATGCCTTTTACTCTCTATAAAAGACTCCTCCTAGAAAAATTGATACCAACTGATATATCCTTGCAAATGGATGACAAATCTACTACTATTCCTGTGGGTATATGTGAGGATGTTCCTGTTCAAGCTGCTAATAATTGTCTGATATTAATTGACTTTGTTGTGTTGGAAATGCCTGAAGATGATAATATGTCTATCATTCTTGGAAGTGCTTTTCTTAATTATGGATGGGCTGTTATTGATTCCAATCAATGAAAAGTTACTTTTAATGTTAATGATAAAGAGCACACAATTCATTTTCCCAAGAAGATTGATAAGAAATATGGTCTAAATTCAATTGAAAATATTGTGACCGTCAAGATTGGAGAATTTTATTGTCCTATTCCAGTACCACCAAAAGAATATGAAATTATTATGACTGGGACTATTCCTATAAAGGTTGAGGTAACCTAATTATTTAGTGATTAGCAAAGTTTTTCTTCATATGAAAATTATTCTGGTAACAAGACTTGATCACCCTATGATTTTGAATGAAGATGACAATGTTTTCACTATGTTTTCACCTTCCCTATTATGTTTTCACCATGTTTACTTATGTTATAACATTTCTACTTGAGTACAATCATGTTTTCCACCATCCTAATGCATGTTTTCCTAGTATTTTCACTCTGATTTCTGAGGTTATGCATGTTTTCACCATCCATACTTTTGTTTTGACCACTACCACCTTTGTTTTCTTTGGATATTCTTCCATTAGAGTATCATAGAACCTCTGTAGTGCTGGTTTTTGTTTTGTTTTCCACCTTTTCACTTTTGTTTTCCAGAAATATTATTATTTATTAAAAATCTGAAAAAGTCTAAAAAAATAAAGTTTCTCGAAAAATCCCAGAAAAATTATAATAAATTTTTACGTTAAAAGTGAGGCAGAAAGCCACCTCGGAGGCCCCAAGGGGACCCACCAGTCAGGCACACCGTAGGGTGGCGCAGCCAGCCCCTGGCGGCGCCAGCATATGGTGTGGGGCCCCCTGTTCCTCCACTAACTCTCTCCCCTGCCAAAGTGTTCTCTCTCACCTCACAAACTGAAAACATTTTCTGAAACCCGTGTTCTTGCTGTTCTTCCTATGGATTTTTGATCTCCTTCTTCAGCCCATCATTTGTGTTGATATTTGGTGTGTTTGATCTCCTGTATGTGACTCCTCCGATGATCCAAGTAGAATTTTGTTTAGTGAAGTATTTCTCGATTATTTTGGTACTGTAGGTGACAACTTATGTGAGTTTACATGATTGATTTGAGTAGAAATAATTTATTTTTGATGTATGTTTAGCTCTCATATAAGTCCCTATGGTAGTCTCCACCTTATAGATGCTTGAAATTAATTTTTGTGATGATTGTTGAAAAATTTCAGAGATGGATAGTTATAATTGTGGAGAGATATTTAGGAGTGATGCTCCTAGAAGGACAAGGCCCTCACACTCATCCCCTTCAGCGAGGCCATCATACAATGAGGATGTTATCGCGTCAACTATTGACGATGCGGAAGATGATGGTATCGTTCACCCATCTAATTTTCCTTGCCGTACATTTTTAAGAAGTGCAGGTCTTTTAGATGACTTTCGTATGCTTATTGAAAGAGTTGGTCTAACCAACTTTATGCAAGATGAAAGCACCCAATATGCCGCACTTACAAAAACTTTTGTTAAGATCTTTAAATTTCAGAACACACATTATGGTCCATCTGTTGCCTTCAAGTTATATGTTAGTCATTTTTCTTTGTCCTTGGGAGAATTTTGTGCTATTATAGGTATCAACGCCACCGGGACTACAAGCAGGATTCAAGATAAACCTGCAGACCTCCAGGGGATTTACCGAGAAGTCACCAACAATGACGGTCGCTCATCCCAGCGTGGGAAGATAAGGAACATTCAACTTCCCGCTCTTAGATACCTTATTTACTATATTGGTACCAGTATCCTTGGTTGAGAGAACACTAGCAACGTTTCTAGTTACCACCTTGCTTTCATTGATGCTGCGCTGAACCGTAGCATGAAGTATAACCTTGGTGCACTTGTTGCACACTGATACGTCGAAAATGTATCTCCTTTTCCGAACACTTTTCCTATTGTTTTCCTATAAACTTGTGTGTTTTGAATGCAACTAACACGGACTAACGCTGTTTTCAGCAGAATTACCTTGGTGTCTCGTTTTTGTGCAGAAAAATCAACTTTCAGGAAATTGCCCAGAAAAGACCCCATTGCTCCTAAAACACCAGAAGACCCTGGGAGCTAGAAGGAGGCAAGGAGAAGAGCCAAAGGAGGGCCACACCACCCCCTAGCGCCCCCTAGGCCACGCCAGCATATGGTGTGGGCCACCCAGAGCCCCCCTCGGTCTCCCCTTTCGACTACAAATAGTCTTCTACCCTAAAACACGAGGGGGTTCGATAGTTTTCCAAAAAGAAGCCTGTAGCTCCGCCGCCATTGCAAATCGTTTTCTGGGGTTCAAAAACTCCGTTCTAGCACTCTGTCGGGACGGGGAATTGGAGGAAATCATTGCCACCGTCATCACCAACGCCTCTCCATCGACCATCCATGTTTCCCCCATCCATGTGTGAGTAATTCCCGCGCTGTAGGATGAAGGAGATGGTAGGGATTGGATGAGATCGTTCATGTAATAATGCCGTGATTGTTAGGGGATAGTGCCTAGTATCCTCTATTAGTGCTATTGACATTGTTATATCTTGTTATGCTTAATGCTTGCCACTTTGGGCCCGAGTGCCATGATCTCAGATCTGAACATTTTATTGAATCACGATGGTAATTATTGTTTCTTGATCATACCTGCAAGTTGTTTAAACATTTTGTTGTCCGGAACCCGAGGCCCCGAAGTGACAGAAATTGGGACAACCGGAGGGGATGGCTCTGATGTCAGGATCACATGTGTTCACGGAGTGTTAATGCTTTGCTCCGGTGTTCTAGTAAAAGGAACACCTTAATAACCAGTAGTTCCCTTGAGGCCCCGCTGAAAACGGGATGGTAGGACAATAAATGTTGTGCAAGTTCTTGCGAGCATGTACGACTATTTACGGAACACATGCCTATGGTTACTTAGTGCTTGGATGTTTTATCTTATTTATCTGCAATGCCCATGACTTGATCATTATATGAACTATCTTATCCATGCAACACCCGATCATCTATCCCCATGCCTATAGTATTTAATCCCGCTGTTTACTTCAAACACCATTGCTCCTGTTTTCATACTACTGCTGCTATTATTTCACTACTGCTGCTGCTATAAAATTGGTACTACTGATAAAGCAATACGAACAAGTCCACTTTCAGGTGCAGGTGAATTGACAACTCACTTGTTAATGCTCACAAATATTCTTTGGATCCCCTTGTGTCGAATCAATAAATTTGGGTTTTACTTCCCTCGAAGACTGTTGCGATCCCCTATACTTGTGGGTCATCAAGACTATTTTCTGGCGCCGTCGCCGGGGAGCATAACTTTATTTGCGGGCTCACCGGAGAGTACTATTATCTACTGCTAATCATTTGTCATGGGTAAGACTCGTGATGGAAGTGTTCCTATATTACCATCCACTACAAGAAGAGGTACAACTACGAACACCTCTGTTGCTCTTGATTCACCGTGTGTTATGAGGAAGCTGCTTACACCACCACATACACATGCTACACATGCTACTTCTGCTGAATCTGAAAATACTTCTGATACTTTTGATGATGCTTCTACTGTGCTTGATGAGAGTGGTTATCTCAGTCCTTTCTTAGATGCTACTATTGCTAAAGCTAAAAATATTGCAAACACTGAAACTCCTGATAAAAATCATGTTACTCCTGCTTTTTCACCTGAGTTTAGAGAGAATCCTAGTGACGATTTTGATGATTCCTATATTGAAATTACTGATGATATTATTGATTAAATACAAGCCATGAAGGATAAAGGTGTTGTTATACGTCTTATTGAAAGTCGTGATGTTAAATATAAATTATCTCCTGATGCTAAGTTTCCCACTTCTCCTATTATTATTAGGGATAAGGATTATGATTGCTCTCTTGATTTATCTTATATATCTATTTTTGAGAAAGAAACTTTTTGCGGTACTAAAAATGAAAGTGCTATGAAACATATGAATGAGCTCTCCACTTTGAGTAGCTTATTCTCTGATGATCTTAAGAAATGTAGCTACTTTGTTACTATAATATTCCCTTTCTCGTTAAAAGATGAAGCTAAAACTTGGTTTAATAATTTGTCTCCTGGATCTATTGATAGTCCTATTGGTTTGGTTAATGCTTTCTTTCAGAAATATTTTCCTCCTACTGCTCAACATGCTGCTTTACAAAATATATTTAATTTCAAGCAATTGGAACAAGAGAAATTGCCTGTATCTTGGGCAAGGTTCTGTTCTTTAGTTAGGGATACACCTAGGCATAAGCTAGAAGAGAATAAACTTCTTGATATATTCTATAATGGACTAACTGTTGAATATAGGACATACCTGGATAGTTGTGCTGGTTGTGTTTTTAGGCAAAGAACTCCAGAAGAAGCTGATGAATTAATGGCTAAAATAAGCCAAAATCATGGGGATTGAACTATGGATGAACCTGAGCCGACCCCTACTCCAGTATCAACACCAACACCCAAGAAGAGGGGAATGATTGGATTAAATTATGAAGTGATGAGAGAAGCCAAGAAATCTCTTAAAGAGAGGGGTATTAAATATGAAGATGTGAAGAATCTTCTACCTACAGAAGAATTATGTAAGCCAATCCCTCACTCATCACCCATTGAGGTACACTCTCTTCAATATTTTGATAGTACAGCTATTCCTTATAGTAAACCTCATGATCAATGCTTAGATGAATTTGATAATTATGTTATTAAGAAAGATAATTTTAATATGAGAGTGCAAAATCACCTAATGGAAAACTCTAGAGCTATTGATAATTTGCATGGTATTATAAAAAGAACCTCTAATTATGTTAAAATGATTGTTAAACATTTTCAAATGGTTACAACTCAAATTGATCAGCTTGCTAAAGTGCAAAAAGATTTGTTAGTTAATGCTTGTAAAGAAAAAAATGCTTATGAAATAAGAACAAGAAGTGGTATTGCTACAAAAGATCCTTTATACCTTGAGGGACATCCGAAAAGAATTGAACAAGACTCTTAGCAAACTAATAATGATGTTATTGATACTAAGAAGATGAAGAAGTCGAAACATAAACTGTTGTAGAATCCCCTGAACTTGCTAAAGATCCTAATAGTATATCTATCTCTAATGCTGAAACTGAAAGTGGTAATGAAAAGAATGATGCTTCTGATAAAGAAGAAATTGAAAAGAAAGCTGAAAAGCAAACTAAAAATACAAAGTACACTAAGGAAGATTTTATTGCTAATAGACATGGTAATGAGAGAGAACCTTGGGTACAAAAACCAATGCCTTATCGTAATAAGAAACACAAATAAAAATAAGAAGACCACTATAACAAGTTTTGTGAATGGATGAAACCTTTGTTCTTGCAAATTCTTTAACTGGTGCTATTAAATTGCCTCCTTATGCAAAATATGGAAAATATTGTTTCTAACAAAAGGAAGATTCCTAATGAGGAAATTTCCACTATGCTTGCTAATTATTCTTTTAATGGCAAGGTTCCCAAGAAACTTGGAGATCCTGGTATACCAACTATTCCCTGTTCTATTAAAAATAATTATGTTAGAACTGCTTTGTGTGATCTGGGAGCTGGAGTTAGTGTCATGCCTTTTACTCTCTATAAAAGACTCGTCCTAGAAAAATTGATACCAACTAATATATCTTTGCAAATGGCTGACAAATCTAATGCTATTCCTGTGGGTATATGTGAGGATGTTCCCGTTCAAGCTGCTAATAATTATCTGATATTAAATGACTTTGTTGTTTTGGAAATGCCCGAAGATGATAATATGTCTATTATTCTTGGAAGACCTTTTCTTAATAATGCAGGGGCTGTTATTTATTGCAATCAAGGAAAAGTTACTTTTAATGTTAATGATAAAGAGCACACTGTTTATTTTCCCAAGAAGATTGATAGTAAATATGGTCTAAATTCAATTGAAAATACTAAGACCATCAAGATTGGAGAATTTTATTGTCCCATTCCAGTACCACCAAAGGAATATGAAATTATTATGATTGGTACTATGCCTATCATGGTTGAGGTAACAAAATTATTTAGTGATTAGCAAAGTTTTTCTTCATATAAAAATTATTCTAGTAACAAGACTTGATCACCCTTGTTAACAAAATGATTTTGAATGAAGAGGACAATGTTTTCACCTTCCCCATTATGTTTTCACCTTGTTTACTTATGTTATAACATTGCTACTTGAGTACAATCATGTTTTCCACCATCCTGATGCATGTTTTCCTGATATTTTCACTATGATTTCTGGGGTTATGCATGTTTTCACCATCCATACTTTTGTTTTCACCACTACCACCTTTGTTTTCTTTGGATATTTTTCCATTAGAGTGTCATAGAACCTCTGTAGCGCTGTTTTTGGTTTTGTTTTCCACATTTTCACTTTTGTTTTCCAGAAATATTATTATTTAATAAAATTATGAAAAAGTCCGAAAAAAAGTTTCTCGAAAAATTCCAGAAAAACTATAATAAATTTTTAGGTTAAAAATGAGGCAGAAAGCCACCTGGGAGGCCCCAGGGGGACCCACCAGTCAGGCACACCATAGGGTGGCGCGGCCAGCCCCATGGTGGCGCCAGCACATGGTGTGGGGCCCCATGACCCTCCACTAACTCTCTCCCCTGCCAAAGTCTTCTCTCTCACCTGACAAACTGAAACATTTCCTGGAACCCGTTTCCTGCTATTCTTCCTCCGGATTCTGGATCTCCTTCTTCAACCCATCATCTGTGATGATATTTGGTGTGTTTGATCTCCGGTATGTGACTCCTCCGATGATCCAAATAGAATTTTGTTTAGTGCAGTATTTCTTGAGTATTTTGGTACTGTAGGTGACAGGTTATGTGAGTTTGCATGCTTGATTTGAGTAGAAATAATTTATTTTTGATGTATGTTTATCTCTCATGTAAGTCCCTATGGTAGTCTCCACCTTATAGATGCTTAAAATTAATTTTTGTGATGATGGTTGAAAAATTTCATAGATGGATAGTTATAATTGTGGAGAGATATTTAGGAGTGATGCTCCTAGAAGGACAAGGCCCTCATGCTCATCCACTTCAGCGAGGCCATCATACAATGAGGATGTTATGGCGTCAACTATTGACGATGCGGAATATGATGGTATCGTTCACCCATCTAGTTTTCCTTGCCGTACATTTTTAAGAAGTGCAGGTCTTTTAGATGAGTTTTGTATGCTTATTGAAAGAGTTGGTCTAACCAACTTTATGGAAGATGAAAGCACCCAATATGCTGCACTTACAAAAACTTTTGTTAAGAGCTTTAAATTTAAGAACACACATTATGGTTCATCTGTTGCCTTCAAGTTATAGGGTATTCCTTTTTCTTTGTCCTTCGGATAATTTTTTGCTATTATAGGTATCAACGCCACCGGGACAGCGAGCAGGATTCAAGATAAACTCGCAGACCTCCAGGGGATTTATCGAGAAGTCACCAATGATGGCGGTCGCTCATTCCAGCGTGGGAAGATAAGGAACATTCAACTTCCCGCTCTTAGATACCTTACTTACTATATTGGTACTAGTATCCTTGGTAGGGAGAACAGTAGCAACGTTTCTAGTTACCACCTTGCTTTCATTGATGCTGCGTTGAACCGTAGCACGAAGTATAACCTTGGTGCACTAGTTGCATGCCGCCTTGCTGCTTCAGGGCCTATTTTTTGGTGGAATTATTGCTACACATGTAGCAGCTGCTTTACATGTTTCCATTGACCCTAATGATGAAATAATTTCTCAACATAGGCTTAACCTTGCTGCCATGAAATCCCATCAGTTTGTCACTTCTAACTCTACTGCTGATCATTTAGTATATAGAGATTTATATATGGATGGAGAGGAGCGGAAAGTTACTTTGCCGCAACCTGTTTTGTTTAATATTGACAGGGCAGTGTGGTCACTCTCCAAGGAGAAGGTATACGAGCATCTAAGCACCACGGAATTTCACAGGCAGCAGGAGAGGCGAGACGTGCCCCCCGAGGACCGCAACACGCAGTACACCGGTGCATCCTCGAGCACATATCAGGGGGAGGGTTCCTCCTCAACATACTACGGGGGCAGCACCTCATAGGACCCTTGATGATTGACCTCCACTTAGGCCAAAATCCTAAGCTTGGTGGGAGGTATACCGACATCACACCCATTTATATATCATGTTCTATCGGTTCTTTGTATATGAATGTTTTCTCTTCTTTCGCTTCTTTTTGTTTCTTTCGCTTTTTTTCGTTTCTTTCATTTCTTTTATTTTTATTGTTTTGTTTTCGCTTGCCAAAACACAAAAATACCACAAATATTTCTGTTGTTTCTCTCTATTTGTTTCTTTAGTTGGTTTGCTTTACTCTTTAGTTGCATTTTAATATTCAAAAACCCAAAAATATTTTTGTGTTGTTTGTTTGCTTGCTTGCTTTCATTCTTGTTTCATTTCGAAAAAACCAAAAATATTTTACTTTGTTTGCTTGTTCTCGTTTGCTTGAGCTTTAATTGAAAATCCCAAAAATATTTTGTTGTTCTTCTCTTGTTTTGTAAAGTTTGGCGCAGAGTTCAACAGTCGCCCGTGATTCCACTGGAGCTTGGTTTTCATTATATATTTTATTCAAGCCACAAGTGAAGAGCAATAATGATGATCTACGACAATTCAAGTGTGGTGAATGGTTGGTATTAATTCTATTTTCTTTCATTTTTGTACATATATCCATCTATGTGAGCATGCTTAGTTTGTTCGTATAAGATATATGTGATTTAATGGCTGCTTAATAGTTCGTGCTCTCTCATGTTTTGTTCCGATTTATTAATGGTAAATGACCTGTCATATAAATATTTTTTCACAGTTTCTATTCGTAGAAGGGTATGACATTGTGGTAGCCTCCTCTAACTGTTTCATTGGAATCGACTTGGCACATGCTCACGCATGCTAAGACTGCAAAACAAAAAGTTAATAAGCCTCGATGATTTATTTTTCCTTAGAGTTCTAGTATCAATTTTATGCCTCAGTTAATTTTACTTTGTCGCAAACATGATTATGATAGTTGTTACTCTCTTGATTTTCGCTCCCTGTCTATTGCTATCCTTCACCTGTACTGAGTATGAAATTCTACTCGTGCATCCAACTTCCAAAAAAATAAAGTTTCCCATTGTGTACACCCTACCTACCAACATGTGGTATTTAACTGCCACTCCAAGTAAATTGCTCGTGTGCTACCTTTAAAACCTTCTAAAAATTATTCCTGTTTTGTGCGCTTGTTTTAGCTCATGAGGACGTAAATATAGAATATTTATCTCACTTGTTGATTGGATTTCACACCCTGCACTAGTGGCCTTATCCGCTTATCCAAATGATAGAAGAGCTGGCAGCGGGGTGCCCAGCCCCAAATTAATACACACAAATTCTCTTCACTATATTTGCCCTTGATTTATCAGTCAAAGCATAATTGTGTAAACAAAAGAGGAAGAGGGCTGACCTTCTACACCAGTTGCGTCCTTCACAATGGGAGCCACTCTTGTGAATCTAGTTGTCTTGTGATGTACTATATTGTTTATTTACCATTCGTTGACATAAGAATACACCTCTTTTAAAAATGTTCTCAATATTGTCTGTTTAATAAAATAAAAGCTCTAGCACATGAGTAATCTCTGCTTCCCTTCGCGAAGGGCCTTTTTTACTTTTATGTTGAGTCTCCATCATATTCTTTGAGCACTTTCTTGAGAGCATAATTTTCATTCTTAGTGTGATGTGTTTGTCCCAAAGCACGGTTGATTGTGGTATAATCTTGATACTTGCATCTTTGATATCTTTACTTCTAGTCTTCCCTTGAACTTCAGAGGTACCCTGGCATTTTTTTTGCCCCACACATAAGGACAAGCGAGATACCACTTTATCAGATCCTATTATGAATACTTCAATCTTGCAAATAGTTATGCTTCATGTTGTTTATTATTAATATGTTGTTATCTCTTCATGGTTTGCATAGCTATTAAGTGACAGTATCTTGCATGTATCTTATCATGAGCATAACTAAGTATTTGATCATATAGTGAGTATATTTACGTCATATGAAACAAATGTGTTCGTAAAAGTCTTTTATCGCACTCAGTTATCACTGAATTGCTTGAGGACAAGCAATAAGCTAAACTTGGGGGGAGTTGATACGTCGAAAATGTATCCCCTTTTCCGAACACTTTTCCTATTGTTTTCCTCTAAACTTGTGTGTATGCAACTAACACGGACTAACGCTGTTTTCAGCAGAATTACCTTGGTGTCTCGTTTTTCTGCAGAAAAATCAACTTTCGGGAAATTGCCCAGAAAAGACCCCATTGCTCCTAAAACACCAGAAGACCCCGGGAGCCAGAAGGAGGCCAGGAGAAGAGCCACAGGAGGGCCACACCACCCCTGGCACCCCCCTAGTCCGCGCCAGCATATGGTGTGGGCCACCCAGAGGCCCCCTCGGTCTCCCCTTTCGAGTACAAATAGCCTTCAACCCTAAAACACGAGGGGGTTCGATAGTTTTCCAGAAGAACTCCGTAGCTCTGCCGCCATCGCGAATCCTTTTTCGGGGTTTAGAATCTCTATTTTGGCACTCTGCCGGGACGGGGAATTGGAGGAGATCATCGTCACCGTCATCACCAACGCCTCTCCATCGACCATCCATGTTTCCCCATTCACGTGTGAGTAATTCCCCCGCTGTAGGCTGAAGGGGATGGTAGGGATTGGATGAGATCGTTCATGTAATAATGCCGTGATTGTTAGGGCATAGTGCCTAGTATCCTCTATTAGTGCTATTGACATTGTTGCAACTTGTTATGCTTAATGCTTGCCACTTTGGGCCCGAGTGCCATGATCTCAGATCTGAACATGTTATTGAGTCACGATGATAATTATTGTTTCTTGATCATACCTGCAAGTTGTTTACATATATTGTTGTCCGGAACCCAAGGCCCCGAAGTGACAGAAATTGGGACAACCAGAGGGGATGGCTGTGATGTGAGGATCATATGTGTTCACGGAGTGTTAATGTTTTGCTCCGGTGTTCTATTAAAAGGAACACCTTAATTACGAGTAGTTCCCTTGAGGCCCCGCTGAAAATGGGCTGGTAGGACAATAGATGTTGTGCAAGTTCTCATTGCGAGCACGTAGGACTATTTACGGAACACATGCCTATGGTTACTTAATGTTTGGGTGTTTTATCCTATTTATCTGCAATGCCCATGACTTGATCATTATATGAACTATCTTATCCATGCAACGCCCGATCATCTATCCTCATGCCTACAGTATTTAATCCCGATGTTTACTTCAAACACCACTTCTGTTGTTTTCATACTACTGCTGCTATTATTTCTCTACTGCTGCTACTATAAAACTGGTACTACTAATAGACCACTGCGAACAAGTCCACTTTCAGGTGCAGGTGAATTGACAACTCACTTGTTAAGGCTCACAAATATTCTTTGGCTCCCCTTGTGTCGAATCAATAAATTTGTGTTTTACTTCCCTCGAAGACTGTTGCGATCCCCTATACTTGTGGGTCATCACACGTCGCCTTGCTGCTTCTGGGCCTATTTTTTGTGGCATTATTGCTACACGTGTAGCAGATGCTTTACATGTTTCCATTGACCCTAATGATGAAATAATTGCTCCATATAGGCTTAACCTTTCTGCCATGAAATCCCATCAGTTTGTCACTTCTAACTCCACTGCTGATCATTTAGTATATAGAGTTTTATATATGGATGGAGAGGAGCAGAAAGTTACTTTTCCACAACCTGTTTTGTTTAAGATTGACGGGGCACCGCGGTCGCTATCTAAGGAGCAGGTAGACGAGCATCTGAGCACTACGGAGTTTCACAGGCAGCAGGAGAGGCGAGACGCGCCTCCCGAGGACCGCAACACGCAGTACACCTGCGCATCCTCGAGCACATATCAGGGGGAGGGTTCCTCCTCAACATACTACGGGGGTGGCACCTCATGGGCCCCTTGGTGATTGACCTCCACTAAGGCCAAAAGCCTAAGCTTGGGGAGAAGTATACCAACATCACACTCATTTATATATCATTTTCTGTCGGTTCTTTGTATATCCATGTTTTCTCTTCTTTCGCTTGTTTTTGATTCTTTCGCTTCTTTTTATTTCTTTCGCTTGTTTTTCCTTTCTTACATTTCTTTTGTTTTTATTGTTTTGTTTTCGCTTTCCAAAACACAAAAAGACCAAAAATATTTCTGTTGTTTCTCTCTATTTGTTTCTTTAGTTGGTTTGGTTTACTCTTTAGCTGCATTTTAATATTCAAAAACCCAAAAAATATTTTTGTGTTGTTTGTTTGCTTGCTTTCTTTTATTCTTGTTTCATTTCGAAAAAACCAAAAAGATTTTGCTTTGTTTGCTTGTGCTTTAATTGAAATCCCAAAAATATTTTGTTCTTCTTCTTTTGTTTTGTAAAGTTTGGTGCAGAGTTCAACACTCGTTCCTGATTCCATTGGAGCTTGGTTTTCATTATATATTTTATTCAAGCCACAAGTGAAGAGCAATAATGACGATCTACGACAATTCAAGTGTGGTGAGAGGTTGGTATGAATTCTATTTGCTTCCATTTTTGTACATATATCCATCTATGTGAGCATGCTTAGTTTGTTCGTATAAGATATATGTGATTTAATTGTTGCTTAATAGTTCGTGCTCTCTCATGTTTTGTTCCAATTTATTAATGGTAAATGACCTGTCATATAAATATTTGTTCGCATTGTTCTATTCGTAGAAGGGTATGCCATTGTGGTAGCCTCCTCTGACTGTTTCATTTGAATCGATTTGGCACATGCTCACGCATGCTAAGACTAAAAACAAAAAGTCAATAAGCCTCGATGATTTATTTTGCCTCAGAGTTCTAGTATCAATTTTATGCCTCAGTTAATTTTACTTTGTCGCAAACATGATTATGATAGTTGTTGCTCTCTTGATTGTCGCTCCCTTTCTATTGCTAGCTTTCACCTCTAATGAGTATAGAATTCTACTCGTGCATCCAACTTCCAAAAAAACCGAAGTTTCCCATTGTGTACACCATACCTACCTACATGTGGTATTTAACTGCCACTCCAAGTAAATTTCTCGTGTGCTACCTTTAAAACCTTCTAAAAATTATTCCTGTTTTGTGCCCTTGTTTTAGCTCATGAGGACGTAAATAGAGAATCTTTATCTCACTTGTTGATTGGATTTCACACCCTGGATTAGTGGCCTCATCCGGTTATCCAAATGATAGAAGAGCTGGCAGCGGGGTGCCCAGTCCCAAATTAATACACACAAATTCTCTTCACTATTTTTGCCCCTAATTTATCAGTCAAAGCATAATTGTGTAAACAAAAGAGAAAGAGGGATGAACTTCTACACCAGTTGCGTCCTTCACAATGGGAGCCGCTCTTGTGAATCCAGTTGGCTTGTGACGTTCTATATTGTTTGTTTACCATTCGTTGACATAAGCATACACCTCTCTTAAAAATGTTTTCAATACCTATGTTTAATAAAATAAAAGCTCAAGCACATGAGTAATCTCTGCTTCCCTCCGCGAAGGGACTTTCTTTTAGTTTTATGTTGAGTCTCCATCATATTCTTTGAGCACTTTCTTGAGATCATAATTATCATTATTAGTGTGATGTGTTTGTCCCAAAGCACGGTTGATTGTGGGATAATCTTGATACTTGCATCTTTGATATCTTTACCTCTAGTCTTCCCTTGAACTTCAAAGGTGCCCTGGAATTTATGTTTTTCCCCACACATAAGGGAAAGCGAGATACCACTTTATCAGATCCTATTATGAATACTTCAATCTTGCAAATAGTTATGCCTCATGTTGTTTATTATTAATATGTTATTATCTCTTCATGGTTTGCATAGCTATTAAGTGACAGTATCTTGCATGTATCTTATCATGAGCACAACTAAGTATTTGATCATATAATGAGTATATTTACATCATATGAAACAAATGTGTTCGTAAAAGTCTTTTATCGCACTTAGTTGTCACTAAATTGCTTGAGGACAAGCAATAAGCTAAGCTTGGGGGAGTTGATACGTTGAAAACGTATCTCCTTTTCCGAACACTTTTCCTATTGTTTTCCTCTAAACTTGTGTGTTTTGAATGCAACTAACACGGACTAATGTTGTTTTCAGCAGAATTACCTTGGTGTCTCTTTTTGTGCAGAAAAATCAACTTTTGGGAAATTGCCCAAAAAAGAACCCATTGCTCCTAAAACACCAGAAGACTCCGGGAGCTAGAAGGAGGCCAGGAAAAGAGCCACAAAGGGGCCACACCACCCCCTGGCGCGCCCCCCTAGGTCGCGCCAGCACATGGTGTGGGTCACCCAGAGCCCCCCTCAGTCTCCCCTTTCGACTACAAATAGCCTTCAACCCTAAAACACGAGGGGGTTCGATAATTTTCCAGAAAGAAGTCCGTAGCTCTGCCGCCATCATGAATCCTTTTTCGGGGTTCAGAAACTTCGTTCTGGCACCCTGTCGGGACGGGGAATTGGAGGAGATCATCGCCACCGTCATCACCAACGCCTCTCCATGGACCATCCATGTTTCCCCCATCCATGTGTGAGTAATTTCCCCGCTGTAGGCTGAAGGGGATGGTAGGGATTTGATGAGTTCTTTCATGCAATAATGCCGTGATTGTTAGGGCATAGTGCCCAGTATCTTCTATTAGTTCTATTGACATTGTTGCAACTTGTTATGCTTAATGCTTGCCACTTTGGGCCCGAGTGCCATGATCTCAGATCTGAACATGTTATTGAATCATGATGATAATTATTGTTTCTTGACCATACCTGCAAGTTGTTTACACATATCGTTGTCCGGAACCCGAGGCCCCGAAGTGACAGAAATTGGGACAACCGGGGTGGAAGGATGTGATGTGAGGATCACATATGTTCGCGGAGTGTTAATGCTTTGCTCCGGTGTTCTATTAAAAGGAACACCTTAATTACCAGTAGTTACCTTGTGGCCCCGCTGAAAACGGGCTGGTAGGACAAAATATGTTTTACAAGTTCTCATTGCAAGCACATACGACTATTTACGGAACACATGCATATGGTTACTTAGTGCTTGGATGCTTTATCTTATTTATCTGCAATGCACATGACTTGATCATTATATGAACTAACTTATCCATGCAACGCCCGTTCATCTATCCCCATGCCTACAGTATTTAATCCTGATGTTTACTCCAATCACCACTGTTCCTGTTTTGATACTACTGCTGCTATTATTTCTCTACCGCTGCTACAATAAAACTGTTACTACTGATAAACCACTGCGAACAAGTCACTCCATCTCCATCAACACCGCCACTCCTTCTCCATCAACCACATGTGTGAGTAAACCCCGCTGTAGGCTGAGAGGGATATAGGGTATTGGATGAGATTGATCATGTAATAATGCAAGATTGTTAGGGCATACGGCCTAGTATCCGTTGTTAGTTTTTTCTACCATTTTTGCAACTTGTTATGCTTAATGCTTGTCACTAGGGCCCGAGTGCCATGATTTCAGATCTGAACATGTTATTGTTTCATGAGTATAATTATGTTTCTTGATCATACTTGCATGTTGTTTACACATATTGTTGTCTGGAACCCGAGGCCCCAAAGTAACAGAAATTGGGACAACCGGAGGGGATGGCTGTGATGTGAGGATCACATGTGTTCACGGAGTGTTAATGCTTTGCTCCTGTGCTTTATTAAAAGGAGCACCTTAATTACCATTAGTTTCCCTAGAGGCCCCGCTGCCACGGGCTGGTAGGACAAAAGATATTGTGCAAGTTTCTCATTGCGAGCACGTACGACTATATTGGAACACATGCCCATGGTTAACCTAGAACTTGGATGCTTTATTATTATTTGCAATGCCCACGTTATTATTATTATATGACCTATGTTATCCATGCAATGCCCGTTCATCTATTCCCTCTATGCCTACGGTACTCCCATCCTACTGTTATCCGCTATTGCTACTGTGTTACTATTTTATTCCTGCTGTTATTTCATTACTACTGCTACTATAAAATTGTTACCACTGATAAATTGTTGCGAGCAAGTCTACTTTCAGGTGTAGCTGAATTGACAACTCAGTTGTTAAGGCTAGTAAATATTCTTTGGTTCCCCTTGTGTCGAATCAATAAATTTGAGTTTAACTTCCCTCGAAGACTGTTGCGATCCCCTATACTTGTGGGTCATCAAGACTATTTTTTGCGTCGTTGCTGGGGAGCATAGCTTTACATATTTGCTCACTTGAACGTGATATTGTTCGCTGCAAGCTTTCATCATGGGTAAGACTCGTGATGGAAAAGTTCCTATATTACCATCCACTACAAGGAGAGGTACAACTATGAACAACTCTGTTGCGCTTGATTCACCGTTTGTTATGAGTAAGCTTCTTACACCACCACATGCTACACACACTGTTACTTCTTCTGAGTCTGAAAATGATTCTCATACTTTTGATGATGCTTCTATTGTGCTTGATGATACTGGTTCACTAGGTCCTTTCCTAGATGATACTATTGCTAAATCCAAACAAATTGAAAATGCTGAAATTCCTCTTGAAAATGCTAGTACATGTGTTAATTCACTTGAGTTTATTGATGATCTTGATGAAACTTGAACTTAATGATGACTTTATTGAAGAAGCTCGGGCTACTACTGGTGCAAGTGCACTTGAGAGTCTTCTTGCGAGACATGCTGTTAAATATAAATATTCTCTTGATGCTAAATTTGCTACATCTCCCATACACATTAGAGAAGAGGATTATGATTTCTCTCTAGATTTATCTTACATATCTATTGTTGAGAAGTAACAATTTTGTGGAACTGAAAGTAAAAGTGATATGGAACACATAAATGAGCTTTCATCTTTGAGTAGTTTATTTTCTGATGATACTAAGCTGCGTACTTATTTTGTTTCCAAGATTTTCCATTTCTCATTATAAGATGAAGCTAAAACTTGGTTTAACAATCTGTCACCTGGATCTATTACTAGTCCGATGGATTTCTTTAATGCTTTCTTTCAAAAATATTTTCCTGCTAATGCTCAACATGTTGTTGTGCAAGATATCTATAACTTTGAGCAAATTAAAGGAGAGAAACTACCTGAATCTTGGAAAAGGTTTTTTTTCTTTAATAAGAGATTGCCCTGGCTATCCTTTACCTAAAAATGAGCTCCTAGATGTATTTTATAATGGACTAACTTTTGAATCTAGGACATCCCTGGATAGTTGTGTTGGTTTTTTTTCACAAAAAGAACTCCAGAAGAAGTTGAGGAATTAATGGCTAAAATAGCCAAAAATAATGATGATTGGAATGTACCTGAGCCTAAACCAATATCAACACCCAAGAAGAGAGGGATGATTGAATTAAATGATGAAGTGATGAAGGAGGCCAAGAAATCTCTTAAAGAGAGGGGTATTAAATCTGAAGATGTGAAGAACTTACCTCCTATAGAAGAATTATGGAAGCCTATTCCTCATCCATGAACAGTTGAGGTACACCCTCTCCAATACTTTGATAATAGAGATACTCCCTACTCTAAACCACCTGATTAATGCTTAGATGAATTTGATAATTATGTTGTTAAGCAAGATAATTTTAATATGAGAATGAAAAATCATCTTATGGAAAACTCTGGAGGTATTAATAATTTGCATGGTATTATTGAGAGAACCTCTAATGATGTTAAAATGCTTGTTAAACATTTTCATATGGTTCAAACTCAAATTGATCAACTTACTAAAGTGCAAAAAGATATGCTAGTTAATGCTTCTAGAGAGAAACATGTTAATGAAATAATTCCTAGAAGTGGTATCTCTACTCAAGATCCCTTGTATCCTGAAGGACACCCTAAAAGAATTGAACAAGATTCTGAGCAACCTAAAAACAATAGTTCTCCTTCTAAGAAAAAGAAGAAGAGACATAAAACTGTTGTAGAATCTCCTAAACCTGCTAAAGATCCTAATAATATATCTATTCCTGATGCTGAAACTGAAAGTGGTAATGATAAAAGTGATCCTCTGGATAAATAAGAAACTGTAGCTAAACGTGAAAGGAAAAGTAAAACCATGATGTATACTAAGGAGGATTTCATTGCCAATAAACTTGGTAAAGAAAGAGAGCATTGGGTACAAAAACCAATTCACTTTCCTAATAAGAAACACAAATCAAAGGAATCATAACATTATAATAAATTTTGTGAGTAGATGAAACCTTTATTTTTGCAAATTCCTTTGACTGATGCTATTAAACTGCCTCCTTATTCAAAATATATGAAAGATATTGTCTCAAACAAAAGGAAGATTCCTAATGAGGAAATTTCCACTATGCTTGCTAATTACTCTTTTAATGGTAAGGTTCCAAAGAAGCTTGGAGACCCTAGTATTCCAACTATTCCTTGTTCCATTAAAAATAATTATGTTAGAACTGCTTTATGTGACTTAGGAGTTGGAGTTAGTGTTATGCCTTTCTCTCTTTATAAGGGACTCTCTTTGGAAAAATTGACACCTACTAATATATCTTTACAAATGGCTGATAAATCTACTACTATTCATGTTGGTATATTTTAGAATGTTCCTGTTCAAGTTGCTGCTAGTTGTTTGATATTGAGTAACTTTGTTGTGTTGGAAATGCCTAAAGATGATAACATGCCTATTATTCTTGGGAGACCTTTTCTTAACACTGCAGGGGCTATTATTGATTGTAATCAAGGAAAAGTAACTTTTAATGTTAATGATAAAGAGCATACTGTTTATTTTCCCAAGAAGATTGATAGAAGATATGGTTTAAATTCAGTTGAAAATATTGAGACCATCAAAATTGGAGAATTTTACTGTCCTATTCCAATACCACCAAAAGAATATAAAATTATTATGATTGGGACTATGTCTATCAAGGTTGAGGTAACATAATTATTTAGTGTTAAGCAAAGTTTTTCTTCATATAAAAATTATTCTGGTAACAAGACTTGATAAACCTTATTAACAAAGTGATTTTGAATGAAGAGGATAATGTTTTCACTGTGTTTTCACCATGTTTACTTCTGTTATCACCTTGACGCTTTAGTACAATCATGTTTTCACCATTCATACTTTTGTTTTCACGGTGATTTCTTTTGTTTTCACCATGTTATGTTTGTTTTCACCACCCATAACTCATTTTTCACCACTTTCACCTTTGTTTTCACTAGGTATTTACACATTAGAATGTTTTAGAACATCTGTAGTTCTGGTTTTGGTTTTTTCCCCACCCTTCCATATTTGTTTTCCAGGTTTATAATAAATTATTAAATTCTGAAAAACCCTCGAAAATAAAGTTTCTCGTTAAAAATGAGGAAGCGAGCCACCTGGGAGATCCCAAGGGGACCCACCAGTCAGGCACACCATGGGATGGCATGGCCTGCCCTCTGGTGGCGCCTAGGTATGGTGTGGGACCCCCTGGCCCTCCACTTACTCTCTCCCCTGCCTAAGATTCATCTCTCACCTCCCAAACTCAAAATATTTCCTAGAACCCGTGTTCTTGTTGTTCTTCCTCTGGATTTTTTGATCTCCTTGCTCAGCCCATCATTTGTGCTGAAATTTGGTGTATTTGCTCTCCGATATGTGACTCCTCCGATTATCCAAGTAGAATTTTATTTGGTGGAGTATTTCTTGAGTATTTTAGTGTTGTAGATGACAGCTTATGTGAGTTATAATTCTTGATTCAAGTTGAAATAATTTATTTGCGACACATGTTTAGCTCTCCTATAATTATCTATATTAGTTTCCACCTTATAGTTGCTTGAAATCAATTTTTGTGATGATTGTTAAAATTTGAGAGATGGATCACAATGTGCATCAACTAAAACAACATGAGTTGGAGTTGCATGAGTTTATGCTTGTGCACCATGAAGAAAAAGTGTTTCCATCAATCTATCCATGCCAGGAATTCATGCGTGTTACGTGAATTCTGCACGATTTTTATAATCTTGTGCAAAATGTAGGATTGGACCATTTATTTGAGGATGAACCTAACCAACATATTAAAGTAACCATGTCTATAGTGCAGGACTTTCTCTAGATGGTCTTCAACTAAACCTATGGTCCATTACAAAATCTATAACAAAGTTGTAGACTTGCCTTTCAGTGATTTTTGTGTAGCTATCAAGGTGCCACAACGGGGTTCATGTGAGAAGATAAGAGGGCAGCCTAAACCACTACTGGATTTATATGAGGAGATTTGCAAAGGCATAATATTCATGGGGGAGAGTGGTAAAATACGAGAAATTCAACTCCCTAGCATTCGATACTTTGCTTATTTTATTTCCAGATGTGTGCTAGCTAGAAAAACTGCCAACGAGCTATCTGTATATGATCTAGATTTTATTTCAGCTGCTTTAAAATGTGATAGGTCTTATAACTTTGGTGCTCTAATTTCTTACCGTCTCTCACTTAACCGTGAGAAGGGCGGAATCTGCGGAGGTCTTATTGCCTCACGTTTTCTAGTTTTGCATGGTGTGGAGCCACATCCTCTAGACCTTCAGTTTCCTTTAGAGAGGATGTACCTTATTTCCATGATTCAACATAAGTTTCTCTGTACTCATGCTAACCCGAACAATTTATCTTATGGGATAACTTTCTCCAACCAATCAAGGTGGAGAGTGACTAAATCTGATAGAGTAGTACTTTTGCATGCACCTCTTTTGCTTAACCTTAATAGAAGGCAAGGATGGTCACTTTTAGAGAGTGAGCTGGATGCACACATCGAGCATAAACCCCAGCATGTTGAAAATGCTGGAGAGGGGGACAATAGTGATTTCCTCCAGCTCTACGACACTGCGGGGTTTCTTTATCAGCACCCCGACTATGATTATGCACCAGCCCCTTCATCTTCTTCATGGGCGTCCGAGTACGACCATTCTAGGGACGACCCACCACAATGGGGATATTTATCGCGCCGTGATTGATCTCCACTTAGACCAAAAGCCTAAGCTTGGGGGGAGGTATATCGATACCACACACTCATCTATATATCATTTTCTGTCGGTTCCTTGTATATCCATATTTTCGTTTCTTGCGGTTGTTTTTGTTTTCTTTCGCTTCTTTCGTATCTTTTGTTTTGTTCTTGCTTTCCAAAACACAAAAAGACCAAAAATATTTCTGTTGTTTCTCTTTATTTGCTTCTTTATTTTCTTTTGTTGGTTTGCTTTACTTTCTCGTTTCGGTTTAATATTCAAAAATCCAAAAACATTTTGCTTTATTTGTTTGTTTCTTCTGTTCTTGTTTTAAATCCAAAAACCAAAAAATATTTGTTGTTCTTCTTTGGTTTTGTAATTGCAGAGTTCACTGGACTCCCGTGTCTCCGTTGGAGCTTGGTTATCATTCTATATTATTAAATCCACACAAGTGAAGAGCAGTAATGATGATTTACAACAATTCAAGTTGTGGTGAGAGGCTGGTATGAACTCTATTTGTTTCATTTTTGTACATATACTCATCCATGTGAACACGCTTAGTTTGTTTGTGTAAGGTGCATGTTACTTAATTGATGCTTAGTATTCATGCTCTCTCATGTTTAGTTCCAACTTATTAATATAAGATAGCATGTCATATAAATGTTTGCTTGCATTGTTTTATTCATAGAAGGGTATGACATTGTGGTATCTCCCTCTGATTGTTTCGCTTGAATCGACTTGGCACATGCTCATGCATGCATAGGACTGAAAACAAAAGGTCAATTAAGTCTCGATGATTTATTTTGCCTCAAAATATTTGTATCACTTTTATGCCCATGTTAATTTTATTTTGTCGCAAGCATGATTATGATGGTTGTTGCTCTCTTGATTGTCGCTCCCGGTCTATTGCTAGCCTTCACCTGTACTGAGTATGAGCTCTACTCGTGCATCCAAGTCCCAAAAAGCAAAATATGCCAAATGTGTCCCCCATACCTACATAACTATGTGGTATGTAACCGCCACTCCAAGCAAATTTCTCATGTGCTACCTTTAAAACCTTCGAAAAATTATCCAATTGTTGATTGGATTTCACACCCTGAACTAGTGGCTTCATCCGCTTATCCAATTGATAGAAGAGCTGGCAGCGAGGTGCCCAGCTCCAAATTAATACAACAAATTCTCTTTACTATTTTTGCCCCTAATTTATGAGTCAAAGCATAATTGTGTACACAAAAGAGAAAGAGGGATAACCTTCTTCACCAGTTGCGTCCTTCAATGGGAGACGCTCTTGTGAAGTCTAGTTGGCTTGTGACGTACTGTATTTTCTGTTTACCATTCATTGACATAAGCATACACCTCTCTAATTTTTTTTCAATACCTCTGTTTAATAAAATAAAACGCTCTAGCACATGAGTTAATCACTGCTTCCCTGTACGAAGGGGCTTTCTTTTACTTTTATGTCGAGTCTTTACCTTCTCACTTTATGCACCTTCTTGAGAGTATGGTTGTCATTCTTAGTGTAGTGTGCTTGTCCCAGAACACGGTTAATTGTGGTATAACTTTGATGCTTGTATCTTCGATATATTTATTTCTAGTCTTCATTTGAACTTCAGAGGTGCCCTAGAATTTATGTTTTGCTCCACTATTAAGGGAAAACGAGTGCACTTTATCATACCCTATTATGAGCATTGCAATCCTGCAGATTGATATACTTCGTGTTGTTTATTATTAGTTTGTTGGTATCTCTTCATAGTTTGCATAACTACTAGGTGACTTTTATCCTGCATACATCTTATTATGAATGGCCGAAGCACCTGATCATATAGTGAGTATATTTACATCATATGAAACAAATATGTTCGTAAAAGTCTTTTATCGCACTTAGTTGTCACTGAATTGCTTGAGGACAAGCAATACGCTAAACTTGGGGGGAGTTGATACGTCCAAAACATATCTCCTTTTCCGAACACTTTTCTTATGGTTTGTCTCTAAACTTGTGAGTTTTGGATACCACTAACACGGACTAACGCTGTGTTAGGCAGAATTACCTTGGTGTCTCGTTTTTATGCAGAAAAATCAAGTTTCGGGAAAATGCCCAGAAAAGACCCCATTGAGCTTATATCACCAGAGACCCCGGGAGCCAGAAGGACACCTGGAGGAGGGCCAGGAGTGGGCCAGACCACCCCTTGGCGCGTCCCCCCTAGGCCGCGCCGCCTGGTGGTGTGGGGCCCCCAGGCACCGCCTCGGGCTCCCCTTTCGACTACTTATGCCCCGTAAACCTAAAATGCGAGGGGGGTTTGTCATATTCCACAGAAACAAAACAGAGCGCCGCCGCCACCCCGAAACTCAATTCAGGGATCAGAAGTTCCTGTTCTGACACCCTGCCTGGACGGGGATTCGAAGGAGATCATCGCCATCGACACTACCACTCCTTCTCCATCAACCATCCATGATTCCCCCGTCCATGTGTGAGTAAACCCCGCTGTAGGCTGAGAGGGATGGAAGGGATTGGTTGAGATTGATCATGTAATAATGCAAGATTGTTAGGGCATAGTGCCTAGTATCCGTTGTTAGTGTTTTCTACCGTTGTTGCAACTTGTTATGCTTAATGCTTGTCTCTAAGGCCCGAGTGCCATGATTTCATATCTGAACATGTTATTTTATCATGAGTATAATTATGTTTCTTGATCATACCTGCAAGTTGTTTACACATGTCATTGTCTGGAACCCGAGGCCCCAAAGTGACAGAAATTGGGACAACCGGAGGGGATAGTTGTGATGTGAGAATAACATGTGTTCACGAAGTGTTGATGCTTTGCTCCGTTGCTTTATTAAAAGGAGCATCTTAATTACCATTAGTTTTCCTAGAGCCCCCGCTGCCACGGGCTGGTAGGACAAAAGATGTTGTGGAAATTTCTCATGGCGAGCACGTATGACTATATTGGAACACATGCCTATGGTTAACCTAGAACTTGGATGCTTTATTATTATTATATGCAATGCCCACGTTATTATTATTACGTGACCCTTGTTATCCACGCAACACCCATTCATCCATTCCCTCTATGCCTACGGTACTCCTATCCTACTGTTTTCCGCGATTGCTACTGTTGTTACTATTTTACTCCTGCTGTTATTTTACTACTACGGTTGCTATAAAACTGTTATCACTGATAAATTGTTGCGAGCAAGTCTACTTTCAAGTGCAGTTGAATTGACAACTCAGTTGTTAAGGCTAATAAATATTCTTTGGATCCCCTTGTGTCGAATCAATAAATTTGGATTTTAATTTCCTCGAAGACTTTTGCGATCCCCTATACTTGTGGGTCTTCAGCGCGCTCCGAGGAGGAGTCCCAAGACGCCGCCAAGCGTCGTCGCCGTGAGGTCGACATCGACCAGATGCTGTTCGAGCAGGACCTCGAGAAGGACCGCCTCCACCCCGACCATGAGGCCTCCAAGGCGTGCGGGAAGGAGAACGAAAAATTTGTCGTCATCTATGCCGACGACGACTCAGAGGAGGAATGAAACGCAATCCGGCGACGGCACGACCGCACCCTGCGAGCTACGGTAAGCCGATTTTGGTCAGTTAGGGTTGGTGCCGCGTAGTCTAGCTTTATTTTGGTCGGTGAGCGAGCTCCGATGAGTAATTCTGGTGAGAAGGCTATCTATGTAAATGAAGAACTCCGATATGAAACTCCCGCATAATTTGAAATTTAAATTTGCAGTTTCAATTGCAGTGTCTGATTTGCGCGTGACTCAACTCGGTATGCAAACAGGTTTTCAGTTATCTGCACTCGGGTTTCGCAGGTTCAGAATTTGCGGTGTCTCTTAGAGATGCTCTAAGTGTCTTCCGTTTTCTGTGATTTTGTGCAACTTTGCAGCCTAAACGTTCCGGCGTCTTTATTTAGTATTTTCCATACAATATTTGGTGACTAACAAAAATCTTCACAAACCATACAACTTGTATATGAACAAACCATTTTGCAGAAAAAAATTAACAAAAAACTTGGATCAGTAATTTTTAATAGAAAAATTGGACCTGCAATGCGGACTAGAGAATCACAATATCTGTATAATGTAATCATCCCATATTTGGATCAAAACTCATACGAGTATGCATCCTGTATTCGTACGGAAATTTGTAAAATGGATTATGGATTCATACACAATAAATTTGGATCTCAAAGAAGAATAAAATGGACCATGGATTCACTAGGAGTGCAACAAAAGAAGTCGGCGGTGTTGCCCTCGTTCCTGGTGGCGTGGAGGGGAAGATCGGGCGCCCGACTACGATGGCCTGCCTTGTGGTAGGCGCCATAATACTGGCAAGGGACCCCAGGTCGGACACTCGTGTGGCGCAGATCCGTCGTTTGTCGGCAAGAGGGTCTAGGGGTTGGAAGAGGACAGAGGTTGTGGTGGTTCTTGATGTGATGGCGGCCTCCAATGCCTCCTCCTTTTTCATGTTTTCACCTTCGGCCTCCACTTCGACATGCACGGTCAGGTGAAGGAGCCTCGATCTTGATCTGACAGGAGTTAGGGAAAGGGTCGTGGACAGGGAGAAGAGAACGTGGGAGAGAGAGAGCGAGAGAGATTGGAAAACAAGAAATTATGATGATCACGTTCATAACAATATATTCATATAGACATTATGTCAAATATATATAGGTCATGACTGAACAATGTATATAACTTGTACTCCACTTCGAAACCATTTCTATGCCTTCTCCATTTCTAAAAATATTTTTGAGTTCATTATCAAATTGCATCCTCAACATATTTTTGGTTTGAAAATTTTGAAAGCCAGTTTAAGTGAATTTTGTGGAAATTTCTCAAGTTCAAGTTTCAAACATGATTCAATTGTTGTTTCCTGCATGTATGAGATTCCAACTACACCACTTTATTCACAAAGTTGGGATGTTACAAATTTAAGAAGTGCTTTTATAGTCCTACACAATGATTGGTGTTTGTTATCCTACCGGAGAAGGAGTAGCATAGTGAAGAGATGATATTTATGCATTCAATTATGTTATTATTATTGAGAGTGTCCACTAGTGAAAGTATGACCCCTAAGCCTTGTTTCTAAACATTGAAACACCGTTTACAATCAGTTCTGCTACATATTTGCTTCCTGCCATTTTTATTTCACATTGCTATTATCACTTATAATTATCCATATTACTTGTATTTCACTATCTCTTTGCCGAACTAGTGCACCTATACAACTGACAATTGTATTAGGTGTGTTGGGGACACAAGATACTTCATGTATCGCTATCGCAATTGCAGGGTTGCTTGAGAGTGACATCTTTGACCTCTACCTCACTGAGTTCGATAAACGTTGGTGATCCACTTAAGGAAAACTTGTTGCTGTTATACAAACCTCTGCATTTGGAGGTACAACAGTGTCTACAAGAATAGAAGCGTGCGTAGACATCAATGACAAATTCGGAAATTGTAAACGGACTATTTGTCACTAAATCAGCTTTTTTTTCTTGTAGTGGAAGAATAAATCTGACAACTCTCCCTCTCATGATTGTTTGACGGTCAGGCTTGGGACCGCCATGGCGTCGGGCATGTCCCTGCTCTTCCTTGTCGCCCTCGGTGAATGACGTATGAATGAGTTCATCGTCGCCAGATAAAGACGACAACAAATTCATGATCATATCCTAAGAGGAGCTCATTTTATTGTGAGAGAGTGAATGGAGAAATTTGGGAGAGCTATGAGAGAGGTGGAAGGTGGTGGTATATATAGACATGTAATGTAGCAGTTGGAAAAAGATCCGTTGGAAATAGAGTGGTTTGAAATATAGCTGTCCGAAAAGTCGCCGTTAAAAATATATCCGTTGCAAAATATCTTTCGAACTTAGAAGAGCCGTCAGGATGACAGTTGTGGCTGCTTGACGGAGTCTCGCCTGATCAGCCATCAACCCTTTCCGCAGTCCTTTACCTAGCACCATTAGATATCTCTCAATGTATGTGGCAGAGCTCTAATTTTGCGGTAACTTGTATATGTGTGCTTCATAATGTACGAATACTCCTTTGTTAAAAAAAAGTTCCACATGAGTAGAGCTCCGAGACAAGACAGCTGTTTAAAGTTTAAACCCATCCATTTACATTAGCCAGCAATTTTTCAATGCTGCAACTGCCTGCATTCTTGGCGATGGCATGTCGATATCCTTCTAGGAAGATGGTTGGCTAGAGGGCAGTTCTGCGAGGCAGCTTGCGCCGGATCTTTGGACCTTTGCCAGTTTGAAGGTAGGTTCAGATTGGTTGCAGAGACTAACAATTAGAGACCAAGTCTCTGTTCCGGCTTTGGCTCAATTCTGGAGTTATGGTTACTAGTGAGCAACGTGGTGCTAAGAATAGAAGCTGAAGATCTGTTTCGCTGGAAATTCACCTCAGCCGGAATTTATTCTTCGGGTTCAGCCTATGCAGCAATGTTTCTTGGTCAGACGTTGGCCCTTGAAGCTAAGGAAATTTGGCATTCTGATGCACCTCTTGCGGAAAAAAATTCACGCTGGGTTGGCCATTAAGAATCGCCGTTGGACATCAGATAAGCTCACATGCAGGGGGTCTCCAAGGCGCACCTCATTGCCCACTCTGCTGTCAGGAACTGGAGACAATGCAACATCTGCAATCCTCTGACGTACAACAACCAGTTATACCAGCTACAGATCAGCCCATCCAGGAACACAGAAAGAATCACGGTAGGTATTTGGCAGATTTGGCTAGAACGAAACAACAGGATATTCGACAATGAAACACATTTACCTAGTGTTGTGGCGCACAAGATTAGGGAGGAGCTGTGGTTAATCTTTATTGCAGGAAGGAGCAGAGAGGGGAGAGGAGTAACGTAATTGTACTTAGTTTTCTAGAAGATGCTAGGCATGTAAAACTCCTTGTACATAACTTTTTCTCGACAATCTTAATGAAAACGACAAGCGAGCCTTTTGCGTGTTCTGAAATAAAATCACAAGACATCCGCAGGACAGCAGTATATATATATATATTTTCTCGCTGATCAATCAGAGTATAACCAGGGCCGGCCCATAGGCCGGGCGAAAGGGGCAACCGCCCTGGGCCCAAAGAGGAGGAGGGCCTCGATTAGTAAAGTACACTGTAAATCTTATACTATCATCAACAAATCATGTATTTGTTATTGACTATTTATAGATATTACAAAGTCAAACTTAGTATTCATAAACAATTGCAAAATACAAAACATTATAATGTACGACCAGTGCTGACATGTTTAATTTGGAGGCTAGTTTGCATACGAAAGACTTATACATGCTATGTTTAAATAATTAATATATATATATTTCACCTGTTTAATTTCATGCGTAAATTCTTATTTGAGAGACTAAGAGAAGAAATTCTTTACACAATGTGACATAGACCATATTGTGGTGAGTGTATATGATAGCTGAATTTTGTGTGTGCAAAAGTATTAAAATCCATAACTTTAATTTATAACAAAAAAAACAAATTACGCCAAATTGTCAATTTATAATCGAGAAGTTTCTATATATTTGTTACATAACCATACACTACGAGTCTATATTAAGATATATGTTAGGGTGTATGCTTTTTTTACTTTGTAACCATATATATAACAATATTCGAAGTAGAGAAGATCATTCACAAAATAATATACATATATAATTTGACGATTGTAAAAATAGTAATGTTTAATGTGTTTTTTCTTCCTTTTTCACATTTAAGATTATTTTTTTAAGGAAAATAGCTTACAAAGAAAAAAAGTGCAGCTCAAATATATTTTGATATATAAAACATACATTTGTTAAAACTAGAGTATGATAAGAAAAAAGAACACATTATAAATATTTAGCATAATTATACTTCTTAATAAGTCGTCCCGGGTCCAAAATTTAGTTGGAACGGGCCTGAGTACAACTACAATTACACCAACTTATCTAGTCGGCCAACATTCACACAGAAGACATCCGCAGTAATACTAAGCTAGTACATATTTTCTTCTCTGTTGATCAAACAGAGTCGATCAAACAGAGGGACAATTAAACCACCAATCAAAGTCCAAGTGCGCCAATCCCAGAAGAAGCTCCGCCGTCGAAGAAGGAATATATGACGGTGACGGCGAGCATGATTCCGGTGCCAGAACCGATCACGCCCATGAAACCTGCCAAGAGGGTCAGCGCGCCAACACAAAATCCAACGGCAAAGGCTGCCACGAAGACAGGGCGCGTCCATTGGCTCAAAGGAATCGAGTCAGCCTGTGCAGGTGTCACACTTACTTTGTCCTGCAGCACGCATATGTCTGCACAATTTAGCTAACAGATCATTCAAGGTAAATAAATAAGTAGTGCATGCCTAAGTGCACTTACCCCGACAAGCTGGGTCACATATCTTTTCGAATATAGACACACTCGGACCCAAGCCGTTGATACAAGAGCGCATCCCAAGAGCAGCAGGGCAGCATAGAGGCATGCATGTACCGGATCTCTCGCCGCATCAAGCAACCTTCAATTCAAAGGGATAGACAACATTCAAATCTCACTCACAATGAAACAATAGTTCCGACCATTTATGAATGTATCACACACAATAATTTCATGTATGTACTCACGTTGGTGGTGTAGTTAGGTAGTATGCAATCCCGCCGACCGGAATAAATCCTGCAAAACGTTTAGATTGCTCCCACTTTCCTAGCAGATTGACCAACTTATTTTCGCCAAAGTCCATGTATAATCGCTGCAAAAAAAAATATAACTTTAAAAAAATGTACCCATGATCTGGATGGAAGGCATGCAACGACAGTAACATTCTCAACTAATTCAAGTACCCAAGTAATGCTCTTTTGGTACCTCCTTTTTTTCAAAACAAAGTATATCAATACCACAATATTTTGGTGCTTTATATACCATAGTATTTTACGAGAAAACATTAAATATACTTTGCTTCCAAACATACCCTAAGAGATAAAGTAACTTGAGTAATTACATCTATTCCATCTCATACAAAAACATAAACACAAATAACTGCAATGTACTCACTCACCTGTGAGAATAAATACATGGATGAAACGAGTGTGGCTTGGAAGAGGATGGGAGCAAAGGCGAGGTAAGATAAGTTGATGCGGTAGTTGGCTTGAAACCTAGGCTCCGTATCTGGCGACCGCGGTCGCCATCTCACTGGCAAAGCAACACGCAAGCCTTGCAAGTTTAGGACGAGCAGAAAGAAGGCAAACGTCTCTGCGAGATTCCCATGTACGCCGGCTCTCAAGGCCTTGCAGAAAATTGCTAGGCTGAAATTAGACACACACACACATATACATATAAGAAAATAATCATTAATTATGAATCCAACAAACTAATATCTAAGTGCACGCAAGTATTAATTCTTACCAAATATTGGCGGCAGTGAACAACGGGATAGCAGACAAGAAGCCATAACCCTTTCTAAGGAACTCGTCGAGATATATGACAACGACACCTCCAATTGAAATCGGTAGCGAGGTGAGGATCGCGCTCCCCATGCCCAAGTTCGTCGCGGATAGCACTCTGCTGACCGGCACCGCGATGGAGATTATCACCCCCAGCACCTTCTGCAGCCCATTCCTGCAATCCATGTGGCCCAGAATTAGTAAGGGTTTAAAATTGTGGAACGAAAAGAGAGATAGAGGTTAAACTCACAGTATAATGCGGTTTTCCTGGTGAGGATGAACAGCTTTCAATCCGAGGAGGACGTGAGTAGCCATCTCGGACACCACCAGGGGGAACACTCCCAGAGCCATGACGGTTCCGAAGTTTGCAGCATAGGCCGTGTGGGCCCAGAAGAGTGGGTCGTCCACGGCCATGATGGTCGACACCCTGTAGAGTGGGAGCTGGCTGCCGGCGAAGAAGACCAGGAGCGAGCCGGCGGTGTCCACCACCTTCCTCCGGAAAGGAACATCTTCTGTGGGGCTCTGAACCTCCGGCAAGAACTCCGCCAACGGCCGTAATGGGAAGAGATTAAAACCTGTCATCGGAAGTCCTCGATCAGGCCGGCGGACCGAACTCGACGGCAGCTAGCTCGATCGATACTAACTAGCAATCGAATCGACTCGGCCGGCTAGCTTGATACTACAAACTAGCAATGGCAGCAGGGGAGTATATACAGGAGTAAAAGCGGGAACCGAGTCGGATAGGTGTGGATTGAATACACGAGCGGCAGAAATTAAGCGAGTCCGAATCTGTTTTGGTTATCCTAGCGGCGGATCGAGATGGTGCGCACCCACAAGTTGTGAGGCGGGATTTAGCTAATCTCTGGATCAGAAAAAAAACTCACCAAAGACTTGCGGCGGACGGGATGGAGAACCTCGATGTCCCGGCAAGGAAGAACATGAACGGCGATGACGGCGACGCGCGAGGGACGTCGGGCGGCGTGGTGCGTGGGATTGAGGCGTTGGCGGTGACGGTACGGCACAGCAGGGCGGCGGATGCAGAGCACGGGGTAGGATTCATCAGGGGGAAAGATAGAAGAAATGGGGGAGCAGGTTCTTTTGATGAAATTACGAGATGGCGAACGTTCTCTAGCTACCCTTATCCGCGAACGCCCGCTAATCTTTGTGATTAAACTGGTAACGGCCTCGTCGCCTCGGCCGCCCCCGCGAACAACCAGAGGACCATCCCCTACCCCTGTCCCTCCTTCTCCCCTTCTCCCCCGCCGTTGTAGGCGTGTGCCCGGGCGGTGCTGGCGGCAGCGGGTCGTCCTCTCCCCGCGTGTGGATAGGGCCTCGCAACATCGCTTGGGTTCGCGGTGGTGCGGCTCGGAGTTGCGTCTCCATTAGGCGGGCCATGGGGCGGCGTGGCCGCCGTCTGGGACGGCAGGGCGACGGCGTCGGGCACCGGCTCTTGGCAGCAGATTCCTCATCGGGTGGCGCACGGAAGGGCGGATCTGGGCTGTAGCTGGCCAGGCGGGTCTGCAACAACCTGAAGATGGCATGCCGACGCGGCGCTCCCAGGAGGCACTGCTGGAGGTGTGGTGGCCAGGCAGGGCGGCGGGCGGTTCTGCAGCCGTGGGCGTGCCGACCGGATCTCGGCCAGGCAGGCCCAGATCTGGTGGCGCCGTCATGAATCCACCTTGGGCTTGCAGGGCGCATATGCTTGGTGGCTATGGATACTTGTTTGGGGATATGGACGCTGGGGTGGCGACCTCGGGGGCGGTTTGCATTGGTGTCTCTCCGGCGATCACCATGGCGGCGGGTGGTGGCTCCGGCGTTGGTCGTGTGGGCGACAACAGGAGCAGTGCGGGTAACTCGGGCACCATCTCTTCGGCGATGGTGTCCAAATCTGGATTTGGTTAGCTGTGAAGGGTATGTTGCATAGAAAACAAAAAAAAAATCGTACGCGAGAGACACCCGAAAGACCAAGATCTAATCTAGGAGATGAAAACAACGGAGATAGAGAGAGAGTCTTAAGGAGAACATACCCTCGAAGACACAAAGCGTTACGAGATCAAATCTCGTTGTTGGCGTAATCGTACTCACACCGATCCCGAGAGCGAGAAGATGTCCACCGCAATCCGGCGGTGCCTCCGTGATCGGTCACACGTACGGTTGATGACCACCTCCGTTCCCTCGATCCAGCGGGGTAGCGGAAGTAGAGGATCCCTCGGAACTTCAGCAGCACGACGGCGTTGTGGTGGTGAAGAATCGCACGGTCAGGGCTTCGCCAAGCCGGAGACCATGGAATGGAGCAGCGGGTGGAGAGGAAGGGAGATGGGCAAATGTGTGGAGGAGGAAGAGCTCTCACCCTCCTTTTATAGGGGAAGGGGGAGGCAGCCCAAGGGGGTGCGGCCAGCCCATGGTGGTGCCCCATCTCTTCCCTCATCATGTGAGTGGACTCTCCACTCACACCCACTCATTTTTCACTTAAAATCCACTCAAAAATTTCAAAGGTTTTTCTTTAACAAATAAATAAAACATTTTTATTTCTTTATTTCAGCATTTATTAATTCTATTAACAAACTTTTGCATATAGCACCTCGAATCATTTGTTAATTCTATTAACAACCATTCGATGAAAACCCCCTTGAACTACTTCAATTTTCCCCAAAATAATTTCGGTGCTGCCCAAAACATTCTTCGATATTCCATATCTTCTCAAATGCGTCATCGAATCTTAAGTGTGTCACCCCACGGTTCGCGAATAACATAGAAATGATCGAAACTCCTCTCCGATCAATAATCAACAGCGGGATCTGGAGATCCGTGATGACTCCTATATATTCAACGATGAATCTCGTGATCGTGTGAACCATCAACATCGTAACTAATTCCCTTTGTCTCACGATATTTTACTTGTCAGAGATCCGATCATTGGTATCAACCATACCTTGTTCGATCTCGTTACCGACAAGTACTCTTTTACTCGTTCCGTAATATGACATCCTTGTGACCTAGTCACGTGCTTGCAAGCGGTGTCGATGTGATATCACCGAGAGGGCCCAGAGTATATCTCTCCGTCATTTGGATGGACAAATCCCACTCTTGATCCATGAGCCTCAACTAATATTTTCCGAATACCCAAGGGCACCTTTATAGTCACCCTGTTACAGTGTGACGTTTGATGACATCAAAGCATCCTTCCGGTATCAGTGATTGACATGATGTCATGGTCTAAGGAATAAGGTACTCCGTATGTGTGATATAACAATGTAACTTAATGACTTGATCGCATTGCTATATTCACATTGGGTATATGTTCATCACATCATTCTACCAATGACATGACCCCGTTATTAACAACATCCAATGTTCATGATTAGGAAACCTTAATCATCTATTAATCAACGAGCTAGTTAAAAGAGAGGCTTTACTAGGAACCATTGTTTGTTTATTAAACGCACATGTATCAACGTTTCCGGTCAATACAATTCTAGTATGAGAAATAAACATTTATCATAAACAAGGAATAAAATAATAACCACTTTGCTATTGCCTCTCGGGCATATTCCCTTCAAGCTGTCCGCTCCACGTGCGTGCCTTAGGCCCTCCTCGTATCACGAGAGAGTTACCGAGCGAAAGCTCTGTGCTTTGGCACTGACGACGGCGATGCCCGCGGGTGTCGTTCTTCCTTTTGAGGACGTTGTCGGGGTGCTCATTACGTTGATAATATCTGGGTGAAAACTTAAGTCCACTTGGACTCGGCGGCGGCGATGCCTTGCGTCGTTACCCTCCTCAGGGTGTTGTTGTGGAGATTAGATATTGTAGGGTTTACGTGGCGTGGTGTGCTCAGTCCTTTGGCATGCTTGTTTGGCTTCGTAGTTGTGTCGTTCAGTTTGACTTGTTGATACGTTTTAAACATATCTATAATTTCTGATGTTTCATGTTGTTTTCATGCCAACTGCTGCATGTTTTCTATACATTTTACATTATTTTTATGGATTTCCTGGGACTAACCTATTAACAAGATGCCACGGCGCCACTTCCTGTTTTCTTCTGTTTTTGTTTCAGAAAAGTTGTTCTGGAAATATTCTCGGAATTGGACGAAACGAAAACCTAGGACCTTAGAATTTCGTCACGTACACGGAGTTTGGAGGAGACCCTGAGGGGGGCCCTGGAGGGCCCACACCATAGGGTGGCGCGGTTCCCCCTCGGCCGCGCCACCAGGTGGTGTGCCCCCCTTGGTCACCCACCGACGTTTCCCTTTCGCCTATATAAGCTCCTCCTCAGGAAAACCCTAAACACACAAGCCTTTTTCCACCAAAAGTTTTGTAGCCGCCGTCATCGTCAACCCTAGTTAGGGAGGGTTATGAAGCTCTCCCCGGAACCTTACCTGGAGGGGAAATCATCACCAGAGGGCTCTACACCACCATGTCTGCCTCCGGAGTGATGCGTGAGTAGTTCATCCTTGGACTACGGGTCCATAACAGTAGCTAGATGGTTGTCTTCTCCTCTTTATGCCTCATGTTTATATCTTGTGAGCTTCCTAACATGATCAAGGTCATCTTATTGTAATGCTACATGTTGTGTTTCCTGGGATCCGATGAATATTGAATGTTATGTACAGTGATTATAAATCTATCACTTTCTTTCATGTTTATGTTATTTATGATCTTGCATGCTCTCCGTTACTAGTAGATGCTTTGGCCAAGTTGATGCTTGTAACTCTAGGAGGGGTTATTTATACTAGATAGTGGGTTCATGCCTCCCTTTTATCCACGCTCGAGTGACAGAAACGTAACAGATGGGGGATCTGATGTTTCCATTAGGGAGAAAACAACACTATTTACATTGTTTATATTACACTCTTTACTTAATGCAATTATCTATTGATTGCAACTTAATACCAGATGTTTGATTGGATTACGCTCCGAGGGTGGATTATTAGTCATAGATGCAGTTGGATAACGGTCTATGAATTATGTTGTAATGCCCGCATGAATCAAATATTAATCACCATGTCATGCATATGAACTATGGTGCAGCCTTTATATCTGTCAATTGACCAGCTGTAGTTTGTTTACCCAACATGTTATCTATCTGTTTTGAAGAGACACAACTAGTGAACCGTGGACCCCGGTCCATTTCTTTTACACTGATAATACAACCTACTGCAAGCACTGTTTTTCTTTCATTCACTGCATCATTGTTCTCTTTTCATTTACTGCAAACAAGTACTGTTTTTCGCACTATACGTCTAATCCTTTGTTTTCAGCAAAAACGGTGAGATTGACAACCTCATTATTTCGTTGGGGCAAAGTAACTTGATTGTGTTGTGTAGATTCCACGTTGCCGCTGAACCAATAGTGCACCCTGCCATCATCAGTTGCCAACAACCTTCAGAAGTGATTTATTTCTCCTACTGGTCGATTCAATCTTGGTTTCTTTCTGAGGGAAACTTGCTACTCTGCTCTTCATACCTTTCTCTTGGGGTCTCCCAACGAACGCGTGTTACACGCCATCACTTGTGTTGTCCGATTATCCTAGGATCTTCTTCGTAAGAGGGTTACCTCACCACCTTGTATCGTTCGGTTGTGTGTGGATTTACTTATAAAGCGGAGCGAAAGGCTGTTTCGAGGAATGATACGTCTCAAACATATTTATAATTTTTGATGATTCATGCTTGTTTTTTACATTTTCCCCTATGTTCTCTATCATTTATTGGACTAACCTATTAACAAGATGCCCAACGCCACTTTCTGTCTGTTTTGTCTATGAATTGCAGAAAAGGTGCAAAAATGGAAGTGCTCGGGATCAGCTGAAAATTCATGAGGATTTGTATCCACCGGAAGACTACAAAAGCCAGAAGGAGACCCAAAGGGAGCCAGGGGCCACCAGCCCCCCCGGGCGCAGCCACCCCCTACCCGCGCCTGGGCCCACCTGGGGGCCTCGGGCACCACCTCCCATCGCCTCTTCACCTATAAAATCCCTAAACCCCTAAAACGGAAGACCACTGAAAGATTTTGTAGAAACGCATCCGAACTCCGGCGCCATCCAAAACCCTGATGCGGGGTCAGAAGTCTCTGTTCCGGCACCCTGTCGGGATGGGGAAGTGCCCCTGGAGCCATTTTCATCGACATTTTTGCCTCCCACGATGATGCGGGAGTAGTCTATCCACGGAGCTGAGGGCTTGTACTAGTAACTATGTGGTTATCTCTCTCCCATGATGTGATCTTGATTATGATCGTGTGATACGTTATCATGAATCTATGATGTTTCCGCTTCATATATAATGGATACGATGTACTCAATTGGTTTTTATCTATTATAATTCTTCGGAGTCACCTTTGTTCCATGGTGCTACGGTGACAGTGCAGGTGTCGTGTGTGACTCTATGGATCTTGAATTAGCGGGATACTTATCATAATCTTGTTTTTACTTTGTTGGATTGAATCGGAATCATGAGATTTCTTGATGCTTGTTCTTAGTATAATCTTCATAGTGCCAAGGTTACAGTGCGGGTGTCGTGTATGTATTAGAAAGGGACTATTCAAGAGATAAGTTGTGGTGTTTCTTAGTACTATCTTTGGATGCTCAAAGTGACAGGGTTGGGGTGTTCATTGAAGGGAACGTGAACTTTAAGGTGTGGTTGTGTAGCCCTACGCGATTCTCGTCCTACTTGATCCACTAGAAACAATTTCTAAGCTATGTCTTTCATGCATGTTGTGAGTGGAAATATTTAATATTGTTGAGAGTTGCCACTCTGAAAGTACAATCCCTAGATCTTGTTTTCCACCATTGCATATATCGTTTTCTCTCTATTTCATTACTTGTTTGCTTTTGACATTTTTATTATAGATTTAATACACCTTGTTTTCACATCCTTATTATCCATATTTTATCATCTCTTCGCCGAACTAGTGCATCTATACAACTGACAATTGTATTGGGTGTGTTGGGGACAAAAGAGACTTCATGTATCTTAGTTGTAGGGTTGCTTGCGAGGGATACACTTAACCTATACCTCTGTGAGTTCGATAAACCTTGTGTTACTCACTTGAGGAAAATTTGTTGTTGTCCTACAAACCTCTCGCTTGTAGGCCCAACATAGTTTACAAGAGTAGTAACGTGTACTAGACATCAAAGAACACCCTCTAATTATATGCTTAGAACATCTCCAATGGGCAACGTATATGATTGTGCCGCCAAACATATAGCAAAATCCGTCTATGTCCGTCAGCTGGCTAACTGAAGTCACCCATTTGATAATTCTTTATTATTATATTAATGGCGTTTCTAGAAGGCCATATTGCATAAATATATAAGGGTGCAAGCCACAAACACCATGTTTACATAATAAAAAAAACTACAGCCGACGCCGACGGTGGCCTATTGAAAGGACACGAATGTCACCTAGAGGGGGGGTGAATACATGTTTTAAATAATTACGGTTAAGATTTGAATAAATACGAAATAAAACTAGCATTCAATTTATCAAGTCAAAACCTAAACAAGTTAGGTTCACCTATATGCACTAACAACTTATGCTAAGCAATATAAACTACTATATGAAGCTTTTCGATGTCGATGTCGGACTGATGTTGGATTGCCACAGATTGCCCCAGATTAATTAGGACCCCCGGATTGGCCCGCAATGGTCCTACATGAAGATTTTCGCCCCTATCTTGGATCCAGTCAGTCGGATTATTCCAAGTTGGGTCGGAATATTCTGACCTAGTCAGATTATTTCAAGCTTGTCGGAATTCCTAAAACACGCTAGAAATTTGTTATCTTTTTCACACGGACTCCATTATTTATGATCTTGGGCTTGTTGGAATCGCCACGAGCACTACAAGAATATATAGAGAAACATAATATTCCAACAAGGGAGGATAAAACGAAATTACGAAAGGTTTGATGTATCTATAAAAGCACAACTGTAAAACCTTCAATACTAAAGACGACACAGTTTTTTTACGAAATCCGTTTTCGATAAACCTGAGCTTGTGATGAAGATCTAGACAAGCACCAAAACTCCACAAGGAGAAAATACAAATAATAACCAAGAAAGATGAAGCCAAGTATGAAAAGGTTTGATCTCTCCGAGTGATACGATCAACTTGTTTAATATGAGAGCCTCTCTTGATAGTACGGTTATCTATCCTATAACCGGTCTCCTAACCATGTTAAGTGACCAGTAAAATACAAAACCTATCAAGACTATAAATTTTCCTTGAGCATTCCACTTGAGCTGAATGATGTAGATCTTGACCGCCTCAAGAGTGGAACACCTTTCTTGATTTTGCTCCGCTCGGTGAAGACTCATATATTGCTCACCCATACGCCACAATGGGAAAGGCTATATTAATTCCATATTAACTTTACCATTATCTCTAAAAGGATGGCAAGCTTCAAGCATATGCATGATATATTTGAGATGATCGTATTAGACTTGCACTTCACAACCTTGATGACGATCGCCACTTGACGGCATCCACCATGGGCTATATTAATTCTTCCTTTTTATACAAGACCATGTAAAGATATCTAACCCCACATATAGATACTAAACACACTATTATGGGTTAGTTTACAAAGCTATATGAACAATTGCTTACCATACCACGAGATCACTTGATCCCAATTGGTACATCTTCTAGCTTTGTATGTTGATCCACTATTTATACTTTGTCTTGATCAATCTTGTATCTTTTCTTCTCTCTTCATTATAACCATGTATTGAAGGTAAACATGAATGCTCACATAATATTATTCTTCAAGACATACTTGCAATATGTTCAACTCTCTCATGACCAAACTCTGTATATTCACATGAATAACACCTTGGTCATCACTTGATCATCTTTGAATCTAAGATGTGGATCAAACATTACCTATGGACAATCTCTACAAGTATAACTTAGTGCAACCATTAGTCCATAGTGATTTGGCATGAGTCTCACTTACTGGTAGGCATATATTCTATCATACAAATCTCTTCAAAGGCAATATTTGAACCAATTACTATTAGATACTATCGAGTTGAGTACTTCTCGCATTAGACTCTTCAAACAATTATTTCTACATCACCCAAGTCTAAGAGTCTTTTTCTTGTTCATTTTAATTTGTATAATTTGGTACTTTGTCAAGACATGGTTTACTACATGAAAATAGAGTAAGAGCAACAATACTAAATAATCATGTGAATAAGATTCTTACTCTATCTATCAAGACTTGCTATCCCACATGCATACAATAATTTGATGGTATACTAATCATATAAACTGGCAACTCGAAAAGGTGGGATTCACAAGATATACCTTGTGTCAATGAAATATTCCTCTCTTCCTTAGGATATGTTTCTTGGAAACTCATGAACGACCACTCTTCTGCAAAATAACTATGGTGTTAGAAACATTCAGAGAGTAAAGATTTTGTTTTGTGTGTTTTTATAGACGGGTTCTTAAGAACAGAAATTTTGCAATGAAATCAAAACTATCGAAAACTTCAAAAAAGAAAACCACACTGAACGTAAACTATAAGCAAAACATTGGATTCTACTCCAATGCAAGTGATAGAAAACACAACCTAAAAAAAACCGGAAACAAAATAACTTGTCACCACCTCTTGATACAGAAGTGCTAAGAACCTCCTCAAGCTTGAATGTTTGCACATGGGAGATCATTGTGGTGGTGGCTGAAAATTACCATGGTACAAAGTATCACTCCAAAAGTAAAAATTGTTTGGAAAATCAAAAGAGGCGTTGGAGATTTGTTGCGAGGTTGTTGATATCATTGACGTGTTCTCCGAGCTCATGAAGGTCTTGGTATATAATGTACTATGGTGGCATGTACGCCTCCTCCTCAGGTGCTTCTACTTCAACGTTAAATTCCTCCGACATTTCATCTTCGGGCTCAACTTCCTTTTCCTCATCCTGTACAACATAATGAATTATTCCATTCTTGATAGAAAAGATGTTAGGCATATGAGCTGAGAATATTTCTCCTGTTCTTGGTGTACGAGTGGACAATATTCCTTGGTGATTAAAGATCATACATATGGCTCTCAATGTAGAGAAACCAACATACCTCTCGCCGGTGAGCTAATCTAAGTTTCTCAAGTCTATTCCAAGTGAGTTGGCGAGGACGGTAATGACTCCTCCATAGGTGATGGGTCCACGGCTTTGGTGTGCCTGGCGAAAAAGATGGAAAATAAGCATTGTACCCAAATTTGGCGTGATATTTGTGTTAAGTTGTGCAAATTTTGCTAGGATGAGAATCACATCCTCATTGACTCTTGTAAATTCATCTCGTGCCTGTAAAGTATTAGCAATAACATAGAAGAAATATCGAATAACAGGACACTCAATGTAGCATCCCTTGGGGGCATTAGATGAAATACTAATTTGCTTAAAATAATGACTAGGTTGAGGGTTAAGCAAATAGTTACTAGTACGAGTGTGTTCGTCACTGTTGACGAAACCGAAGCAATTGCACCACTCTCTTATGCTTAGATCATATGGTTTGTTCATTAGATGATATTATACTCTCTCTTCAGTCCTGGTACTACCGGGATAGATATCCACGGTATGCTCAAGTGTGCATAAAAAATTCATCGTCAACCGTAGGTAAGTTGGAACATCCTGAAAAACAAATAAACGAATGCCAACATTGTTGCAAATAAATTAAAATCATTAGTGAAACCAAGAGGATGGATGGTTGTGGGGAAAGCCCACTTTGTTGTTCTAATCACGATGTTCATGGGTCTTTTATTTATTTTGGTTGGCTCTGCCAAGAAGCTTGATACCTATGAACTTCTCAACGATGCTCTTCTTAGCAATGTTGCTAGATTGGCTAGCACTCCCACTAGCACTTGGGTTAGCAGTAACACGTGTTTAGCTCCTCGTGTTCATCTTAATTTAACAAAAATAAGCAATGGTCCGTAAAAGATAGGCAATATGTGTTCTCTAAGATGCTAGTTGTATGAACTATCTAATAGATGCAAAAGAAATTGTTCAATCTAATAAGATCTAGGTATGAACATGCAACCCTAGATTGAAAATAAAACTTGATTTTAATGAACATTTGCAAAAAGTAATTGGTTGGAAAGAGGAGAAACATACCTTGGATTGTCGATGAAAAAAGAATCGAACCAAAGATGAACGAGTAATCAGATCTCTTGAGGTTTAGGGGCAGTTTTGGAGGTGGAAGAAGTGATGGAAAATAAGATTATGGATTGGAAGAGTACGGAGGTTTTTACCTGCGAATCTAGTCGGTACAGTGACTGGTACGGTCGGGAGTGACATGGTTGAAGATGGAAAGGATGGGTCAGATGCTCCGTATGATGTGTCACGCGATGCTTGGATTCATGCAAAGGCAAATGTTGATTCAAGGAATGCCATAATTTTTCTTCATTTTGGGAAGAAGATCGGTGGCATCGGCATTACGCGCCTTAAACACCATCTTGCTACAGTTTTAGACCAATTTGAATCTTGCTGGAAGGTGCCCGGAGATGGCAGGCGTGAGATGATGAAATTAGTTGGTGAGCTGCGACCGAAGGATGAAAGAAGGCACAAAACACGAAGTGAAACTAGAGTTGGCCAGAATTCACGCTCATATGATTCTTTGGATGCAGATTCGATGACAGAAGGAGGTTCTACAAGTCAATTTAGACTGTCAAGGAAGCGAAAACCAGGATGCCTTTCTCTAGAAGCTATTATAGGTTTGGAACCAAACAGTGATTGCCCGGTAGCTCAAGAAGACATGGTTCAAGATAGCAGGGGTGGTTTAGATGCTCCAATGATCTATTACAAAATGCTATAATTGCTATGACAAGATGGTGGTACGATGTTAATATACCCTTTAGTGCGGCTAAATCTCCTTTCTATCAGCCAGTGGTACACGCCATAACATCTGCTGGATTGAGCTTCAAGGGACCATGATATCATGATATGTGTGTCCCATTGTTGAAACATGTTGCTGATGACATTCGTGAATACCTTGATGATGTGAAGAGAGAATGGAGTGTTTATGGCTGCTCAGTTGGCAGACACACAGATCATGGAAAGGGTAATATAACAAATTTTCGTGTGTGTTGTTGATATGTCATAAACATATCCATAATTTCTGATGTTTCATGTTGTTTTCATGCTATATGCTACATGTTTGCTATACACTTTATGCCATTTTAATCGATTTTCTAGGACTAACCTATTAACAAGATGCCCCAGAGCCAGTTCCCGTTTCCTGCCGTTTTTAGTTTCGGAAAAGTTATTCTGGAAATATTCTCGAAATTGGACGATTAGAAGCCCGAAAGTCTTAGAAATCTGTCGCGCACACGAAGTCCGGAGGGGACCCGGAGGGGGACACAGGGGGCCCACACCATAGGTCAGCGTGCCTCCCCGCTTGGTCGCGCCCAGCGGTGGTGTGGGTCCCCTGGCCGCCTACCGACGTGTTGGGAATATGCCCTAGAGGCAATCATGTATGATGTAATTCCCACTGTATTCATAAAGTTATTAAGTTGTCCTTGTTTTGAACATCTGATATATGTCATTGAATATGTGATTCGATTGTGGAACTATATATTTATGTTGTTCATACTAGATTGTCCTTGGTCATTTAGGTTGTGCTGGACACACACCCTAGACTAATGTGAGTATTGGCTGATGACACGGTTCCACTTGTCATGGGCATGGTGATGCCATTCCAACGTTCACGGACTTGGCTAAAGAGTTTAGCAAGTCGGACTGACCCACATTGAGATGCAACGATCAAGTCGTCATTTGCATGTCTCAATCAATGTAATCCTTAGACCTGAGGTTGTCGCACAATCCGAGTTGTAGATCACCGACTTAGGTTCTTTCAAACGTTGTTCTGCGACAAGGCAACTATAAAGGCAGAGTTCGGGTCGAATGAGAAGAAAGCTGCGTGATGTGGATAATCAAGATGGGATTTTGCCCCTCCGAATGGAGAGATATTCTCTGGGCCCTCTCGAGTGATATGATTCAGGAAGCATGGCCATGCGCGACTCAGTTAAGTGTTAACTGTGTCTGTTGACTAAAGAGTTAGTCAGATGAATCACATATCACGGACCGAGAAGAGAGTTGAGCTATTTAAGGGATGACGATAAATCGCCTATAGTTCGACAAGGTATATCGTGAGGCAAAAGGGACTAAGATGAATATCACATTGAAAGGTATGTCGTCATGACTCAATGGTACTTGGGAGTCGGCACGTTCTGCTAGGAGCCGCTACCGATTGATCGATTGGGAGTTGGACTCCAATCGTGTCAAAGTCGCCATGAGCCTGCAGGGTCGCACACTTAAGAGCGGGAGCAAGTATTGGTTGGGTTGGACCCGAACCGGAAATGGACTGGTTTTGTGAGTCGGACTCACAGAGGGAATGGGCCACAAGTGTTGTGAAGCCCATTACCATACGCTATATAAAGAGGGGCGCAGGTTGCCCAGCGGACACATTTTAGTCGACTCTCCCATGCGTTGGGAACCCTAGTCCACTCAGTCCAGCCGTCGCACCGGACCTAGCAGTCCGCCGTCGGAGCTCCTTCTCGTACGTGTGGATACCGGCAGAGGTGCTATACGTTCAGCACTTCGACGTTCGCGGGATTGGATCGGCTGGATCGGATCGTGGACTGCACTGCCCCGACGTGCTGCATCAATAATCCGCACCTGCGCGTCTAGTGGTAATACTCGTGGCCTTCTACCTCGGCTAGATCTTGGAAGCATCGCGTAGGAAAAGTTTTTGTTTATCTCTACGCGTTCCAACACGACGTTGCCCTCGTGCCTATATATTCTCCTCGAAGGGTTAACCATAAATATCAGATCCTTTTCCACGAAAAACATCCGTAGCCACTGATGACCCACAAGTATAGGGGGTGTATCGTAGTACTTTCGATAAATAAGAGTGTCGAACCCAACGAGGAGCAGAAGGTGTTGACAAGCAGGTTGGATAGAGGATTCACTGTAAACACTAGCAAACGGGTTTTTGGTTGTTTTAGATAAAGCATACAAATAAAGTGCGAGTAAATAAAGTGTAGTAAATAATATTGCAGCGAGTGGCCCAATCTTTTTGAGAGAAAAGGACAAGCCGGTTGTGTTACTTATGACTACCAAACGTTCTCGAGGACACATGGGAATTTTGTCAAGTGCTTTCGCTTCGTTACGGTTGATTAGTATCCATTGGTTCGTGAAGTGTTGCGTGGGTGAACCTATGCTAATGCACCGCCCAACTAGGACTAATACATACTTGTGATTATACTCCTCGTAAGAATCCGCAAATGCAAGAAAGTAATTAAGATAAATCTAACCATAGCCTTAATACTCTGGGATTCTACGCTCCCTCGTGCATTGGTTTCCTAACGGGGGTTTAGGTTTCTGTCACTCCGGCAACCACACAATTAGTAGCCAAATACACAATGCATCCTCCTAGGCCCATAAAGGTGAAGTATCATGTAGTCGACGTTCACATGACACCACTAGAAGAATAACACCACAACTTAAATACCGAACCACGAGATATTACTTCAACATAACTTCACTACTAACATCATGACTTCTCCCATGTCCTCAAGAACTAAACGAACTACTCGCAAGAAATAATATGGATCATAATCAGAGGTGATATAATGGATAATAACAATCTGGTCATAAAGTGCTAACATCGATAAATCTCACAAGCATCAACTACTAACAAGTAATCCACACCGGGAGAGAGATCTAATGTAAAACAACGATAGAGGCCCCTAATTGTTACAGTGGGATGACGGTGGATGATGAGGGTGATGGTGCTGGTGGTGATGATGACGACGATGACGATCTTGATGTTGCCCGGAGCAATGACGGTGACGATGACGATGATTTCCCCTCTCCGGAGAGGAATTTCCCCGATAGATTTCTCCCTGTCAGAGAGCTTTTCTCTCTCGGGTGTTTTCCGCCCCGAGGCGGCGGCGGAATAATTCTTCGATGATGGTCTGGGGCTTAGGGTTCCCGGGGGTCAAGTACGTGAAAGGGGTCGACTAGAGGTTGGCCAGGGTGGCCCCACCGCCTGGCGGCGCGACCAAGGGGGGCGCGCCACCCCATGGTGTGGGCCCCTGGTGGCCCCCCTCTGGCTTTCCTCCTGGCTGGTTCCCTCATCTGGACTTCTAAGACATCTCCGGTGTCCCCCCTCTTCTTCTGATCTTCTGAAATATGGTATCTCGATGGTGCTTTTTTCAATCAGATTTCTGGTCCCGGTGTTTATTCTCCAAAATTATGGAATATGAAAAATAAGATAAAATAACATAAGTGATGCATCATAACATGAAATATATCAATGAATAACAGAAAATAACAATATAAAACAGTGATGCAAAATGGATGTATCACCCCCCCAAGCTTAGACCTCCTTGTCCCCGATCGAAAGTGAACTCAGTAAACATGACCACAGGTTTATGAAGTGAGGTGTCGATAATTAAAATACGGACAAGAGGCATCACATCTAACAAGGACAAGTCAATTTAGACAGCAATTCCCTCTCATGTAATCAAACTTGAAACAAGCAGAGGAACAATAATGGTGCAAAACGTAAATCAAAATTGGTAAAGGCAAACTTCGTTCTTGGTCAGAGAACAATTAACAGTGTACTTATGATTTGATTAGAGTCTTTATACTAGAGCTATATTGCAGAGCTTATCATGCTCAATTATAACGGTCTCTTTGCAGACATCGGTAACTTTCAAAGTGGTATTCAAACAGATAAAAGCATTTGTAGAAACAAGGAAGAATAAAGAACATGATTGAGTAAATTAACATGTAGCTGGATGAATCACAACAACTCAAATTCTTGCTTAAGACAGAAGGAAGTAGGTTTACTGACTCAACATAAATGTAAAAGATAGGCACTTCACGAAGGGAAGCATGGATCACTCATGTGCTAGAGCTTTTATTTTGTAAAACAGAGGTATAAAATGGTTGACACTCCTCCTAACCTTTCTTACACAAACCATGGCTAACCGAATTCTCGGGTGCCTGCCAACAATCACATACCGTGGAAGAGTATGTAAATTTTGAGAGGTGTGTATGTCTATATCAACGAATGGCAAACAGAAAATACAGTACGTCCAAGCCAACTAGACTCACAAGAGCGGCTCCCATTGAAGAACGTAACTGGTGTAGAAGGTCATCCCTCTTTCTCTTTTGTTTACAAAATTATGATTTGACTGATAAATCAGGGGCAAAAATAGTGAAGAGAATTTGTATTATTATTTGGGGCTGGAAACCCCGCTCCCAGCTCTTCTAGAATTTGGATAAGCGGATGAAGCCACTAGTCCCGGTGTGTGAAGTCCAATCAACAAGTGAGATAAAGATTCTCTATTTGCATCCTCATGAGCTAAAACAGGAACACAAAACAGGAATAATTTTGAAGGTTTAAAGGTAGCACACAAGAAGTTTACTTGGAGTGGCGATGCAATACCACATATAGGTAGTTATGGTGGACACAAATGGCATGGTTTTGGGCTCAAGGTTTGGATGCACGATAAGCATTCCCTCTCAATACGGGTTTTTGGCTAGCAAGGCTGGGTAGCAAGCATAAGAATTGAAGTAAAATAAACAAAAACATATAGGATAAAGCCAATCATGCAATCTTCCTTGAAGGTGCAAACAAACTTATTTGAGAATACTAAGCTTATGAGCTAACAAGAAAGAAAGATCATGGAATAATATATCTACATGCAACTCCCTCTTTTCTACTTAAGTCTCAAAGTATTTGTTGCTACTGACCAATGCTAAGTTTGCCAAAGCCAACTAGATTATCTTGAAGCTCCAAAATTGATACAAATACTAATAACAAGATCAATCACATAACAAAAATTGCCAACTAAAATAAAGTAGAACAAGTAGATGATGAAACTTCTCATTAATATTTCATTACGACAACTCAAACCAAGGGATACAACCATAAACAATAAGGAGAAACAATTCCATACTGCACACCATACTATATGATATTTCCTCTACTCATGATATGACTCTACTAAAAAGGTAAAAAGGTGAAAGATAAAGGTGATACCGTGACACTCCCCCAAGCTTGGAACAAGCCAAGGGGATGCCAATACCAATGACGAATCAATTCTTCGGTGGTGGTGGTGGTGAACCCCTCTCATCATCAGACTTCCAAGGTAAAGGCTCTCCATCCACAAATGACTTCCTGGTATCCAACATCCTGAAACTAGCAGCAGGTCTTATACGTTTAAACCTGCTCTCATACTCACATTTCTGATTCTGCACATCATAGAGTTGTGCATGCAAATCGTTGGTGGTCTTGGTGAGTGAGAAAATCTCCTCCCAAAGCTTCAAAGTCTCCTTCTTGTACTCAGCGATTTGTTCTTTCTTTATTCTGTGGATGGTCTCAACTTCACGCTCCGCCATCTTCTTGTACCTAAAGACTTCTTGCTCTAGTTCTTATATCCTAGTTTCCAGACTGCCTTCTCCTTTAGGGCCCCAAACATCTTCAATCTGCACCTCCCCATCCTTGAGCAGCAACTCTTTGGGATGCATCTTCAACTCGTTCATGTATGGGTTGACGACGTTCTCAAAGAAACTGTCTTTGGGATATTCGGGAGAGGACACTGTGGCTCTAGATCTGAAGATGTAACCTGGCAGAAACAGCTCGAAACAAAAACATGACAAGAAAATGATATACGGACCTCGGGGGGTCCGGGGGGTTATATAGCAAAATATGCGTAACGAAAGGAAAGTCCAGGTCAAAAACGAGTCGGAGAGGGGCTCCGGGGCTCCCACACTATAGGGTGGCGCGACCAAGGGTGGGCCCGCGCCCCCAGGTGGTGTGGTGCCTCTGGGCACCTTCTCCACCTCCTCTTCGGCTCGGTATTTTTTATATTTTCTAAAAATCAATAAATTATAACTTGGAAACTAATCCGCAAAAAAATTCTTAACAGAAATGTTACCTATTCCAAAACAAACTCTGCAGATTCTGGAATCTTTCCTCGAATGAACTTCTCCGGAGTCATTACTTGAATAACATCAACATCTTCATCATAGGAATCCCCAGAAATATAATATTTGAGTCTGTGCCCATTTACCACTTGTGTAGTGTTATCTTTTAGGGAAACAATTTTGATTGCACCCGAACGATACACTTCTTAAATAATATAAGGTCCTTCCCATCTGGAGAGTAATTTTCCTACAAAAAATCTAAGACAAAACCGATACAATAGAACTTTCTCACCAACATGAAACTCTCTTTTAAGGATTCTTTTATCATGCCATTGTTTAACTTTCTCTTTAAAGAGCTTGGCATTTTCATAAGCTTCACAGTTCCATTCATCTAAATGATTCAAATCAAGTGTTCTTTTCTTACCAGCAAGTTTCAAATCTTTATTTAATTCTTTCACTGCCCAATAAGCTTTGTGTTCTAATTCTAAATGCAAGTGAAAAGCTTTTCCATAAACCATTTTATAGGGAGACATACCCATAGGAGTTTTATAGGCAGTTTTATAAGCCCATAAAGCATCATTCAACTTATCTGACCAATTCTTCCTAGATTTATTAACAGTCTTTTGAAAGATAGATTTAATTTCTCTATTTGATAATTCTACTTTCCCACTAGTTTGAGGATGATAAGCTGAGGAGATTCTATGATTAACATTATATTTAGCAAGGGTTTTTCTAAACCGCCATGAATAAAATGAGAACCTCCATCAGTCATAAGATCATTTTTAAAGAGGTCTCACCACCAACACTTTTTGTATGTATATCTTATACCCACTTAGTAACATAATCAACAGCAACTAGTATATGTGTATAACCATTTGAAGGAGGAAAAGGACCCATAAAGTCAAATCCCCAACAATCAAAATGTTCAATAACAAGAGAATAACTCATAGGCATTGCATTACATCTAGAAATAATTCCTACTCTTTGACATTCATCACAAGATAAAATAAATTTACGTGCATCTTTAAAGAGAGTAGGCCAATAGAAACCTGATTGTAGAACGTTTTGTGCGGTCCTATCTCTAGCGTGATGTCCTCCATAAGCACTACTATGGCACTTCTTCAATATTTCACGTTGTTCATGATATGGAACACATCTTCTCATAATACCATCTAATCCTTATTTATATAAATGTGGGTCATCCCAAAAATAATGCCTCAAATCATAGAAGAATTTTCTTCTTTGTTGAGTTGTAAACGTTGGAGGCAAATACTTTGAAACAATAAAGTTAGCATAATCAGCATACCATGGGCTATCTTGGGGGTTTACCTTTATTGCAGCCAACTGTTCATTTGGAAAACTATCATTAACAGGAATAGAGTCAAAAGTAATGTTTTCCAATCTAGACAAGTTATCAGCAACAGGATTTTCAGCACCCTTCCTATCCACAATATGCAAATCAAACTCTTGTAAAATAAACACCCATCTAATAAGCCTAGGATTAGCATCTTTCTTTTCCATAAGGTATCTAATAGCATCATGATCAGTATGAATAGTAACCTTTGAGTCAACAATATAAGGCCTAAACTTATCACATGCAAAAAACTACAGCTAAGAGCTCTTTTTCAGTAGTAGCATAATGATACGTCCATTTTGCATCACTATTTTATATCATAATTTGTTGTTATTCATCGATATATTTCATGTTATGATGCATCCCTTATGTTATTTTATCTTATTTTGCATGTTTCATAATTTTTGGAGAATAAACACCGGGACCAGAAATCTGATGGAAAAAGCACCGTCGAGATACCATATTTCAGAAGATCAGAAGAAGAAGAGGGACACCGGGGGTGTCTTAAAAGTTCAGAGGAGGAGTCCAGCCAAAAGGGGAGCCATAGGGGGCCACCAGGGGCCCACACCATGAGGTGGCGCGCCCCCTGGTCACGCCACCAGGTGGTGTAGCCACCCTGGCCCACCTCTGGTCGAGGTCTTTCGCGTACTTGACCCCCAGGGAACCCTAAGCCTCATACCATCATCGAAGAATTATTCCGCCGCCGCCTCGCGGCGGAAAACACCCGAGAGAGAAAAGCTCTCTGGTAGAGAGAAATCTGTCGGGGAAATTCCTCTCTGGAGAGGGGAAATCATCGCCATCGTCACCGTCATCACTCCGGGCATCATCAAGATTGTCATCATCACCATCATCACCACCAGCACCATCACCCTCATCATCCACCGTCATCCCATTGTAACAATTAGGGGCCTCTATCGTTGTTTAATATTAGATCTCTCTCCCAGTGTGGATTACTTGTTAGTAGTTGATGCTTGTGAGATTTATCGGTGTTTGCACTTTATGACCAGATTGTTATCATCCATTATATCACCTCCGGTTATGATCCATATGATGTCTTGTGAGTAGTTCGTGTTGTTCTTGAGGACATGGGAGAAGTCAAGTTGCTAGTAGTGAAGTAATGTTGAGTAATATTTGATGGTTTGATATTTAAGTTGTGGTGTTATTCTTCTAGTGGTGTCATGTGAACGTCGACTACATTATACTTCACCATTTATGGCCTAGGGGAATGCATCGTGTATTTGGCTACTAATTGTGGGGTTGCCGGAGTGACAGAAACCTAAACCCCCGTTAGGAAACCATTACACGAGGGATCGTAGGATCCCGGAGTTTAAGTTGTGGTTAGATTTATTTCTTAATTACTTTGTTGTAGTTGCGTATGCTTGCAAGGGGTATGATCGCAAGTATGTATTAGTCTTGGATGGGATGGTACATTAGCATAGGTTCACCCACACAACACTTATCAAAACAAAGAGATTATTCAGCGGCATGGAACAAAAGCACTTGACAGAAACCTCCTGTGTGTCCTCGAGAACGTTTGTTAAACATAAGTAAACCCACCGGCTTGTCCTTTGCTGAAGAAAGGATTGGGCCACTTGCTGCAATTATTATTACTGCATTTTATTTACTCGCACTTTATTTATCTGCAATATCAAAAACCCCTACAAGTTTATCTTTTAGTATTTACGGTTATTCCTTCATCGAAACTGCTTGTCAACACCTTCTGCTCCTCGTTTGGTTCGACACTCTTATTTGTAGAAAGTACTACGATACACCCCCTATACTTGTGGGTCATCACGACTATTTTCTGGGGACGTTGCCAGGGAGTGAAGCGCTATTGTGAAGTGGAATTGATAAAGGAAGCTTCTGCTGTAAGTGTTGTTTTTTATTATTGTCTACTGCTTTATTACACTATGTTTGGATCTCCTTTTGAGTCCTTATCTGCGGGCACTGCTGCCACTGCTAGGGTAGTAAGTGACCCACCGCCTGATGATTTGGATCCTTATAAAATACTTATAAAGGTTGTTAAACATGTTATGAATAACTGCTATTCAGGTGATGGAACTGTCCATCCTGGTGATCATTTGCTCTTTTTACATGAATTATGTGACTTATTCAAGTGTGCAGGTATTACAATGGGCCAAGCGAAGAGGAAATTATTCTCTATATCATTGACAGGCCGAGCCGCTAAATGGTTCAAACTACTGAAAAATAGCTAGACTATTGGATGGGAGGAAATTGTGCCTCTCTTTTATTCTAAATTCTATCCTCCCAGTGAAATTCATAGAGACCAGAATTATATATATAATTTTTGGCCTCATGACGGAGAGAGTATTGCCCAAGCATGGGGGAGATTGAAATTAATAATGCTCAAATGCCCCATTCATGAGCTCTCCAGTAATATTGTTATTAATAATTTCTATGCAAGGCTTTCTCTTCATGATAAGGATTTATTGGATGCTTCTTTCCCTGGATCATTTACACGTATGAAGGATGAAGCTAAATGGGATCTTCTTGACCGTATTCAAGAAAACACTGAAGGATAGGGGAATCACAAAGGTAGAAAGTCAGGTATAGACTATGATTATGAATGCATTAAAACTTTTATGTGATCCGATGATTTTCATAATGTTATTATTGTTTATGGTCTTGGTTCTCAAGTTGCTGCAAACTTATATAAGGCTTTTGCTTCTTATATTGATATTCCTAAAGAGGAAGATACTGTTAATTGTGTTCCTGCTAGAGATATAGAAGTTCATACCGTTGATTCTATTGTGCCTGAACCTTATATTGAGAAAATGCATTTCCCTGCTAAGGTAAAAGAACATTCTATGTTAGATAGTGTGGTTAATAAAAGTGCAAGGAAACCTGTAGAACCCGAGGAACAAATAACTGTAGAACCTATAGTAGGAATAGTAAAGGACCTTGTTTCTAAAAATATAGAAGAGGGACACATTATATTTTGTGAAGATGCTTCTAATATTGTCTCCCATCCTAGTAATTCTAGGAAACCTAGTGTTCCTGTGCTATCTGTTAGGATAGGTGATCATTGTTATTATGGTTTGTGTGATATTAGTGCTAGTTCTAGTGTTATTCCTTATGAGCTTTATAGAGAAATCATGCATGAAATTGGTTCTTGTGAACTTGAAGACATTGATGTGATTATTCAACTTGCTAATAGGGAAACTATTTCTCCAATTGGTATTGTTAGAGATGTGGAGGTCTTATGTGGTAAAATTAAATATCCTGCTGATTTTCTAGTACTAGGCACTTCTGTTAGTGATACTTGTCCTATTATATTTGGTAGACCTTTCTTAAACACTTGTGGTGCTGTTATAGATTGTAAAAAGGATAAAATCCTTACAAAGTTTGATGGAGAGTGACGAAGGGATGGATCTTAGATCCTGCAGATAAGGACACCCCGTCTCAGGCCCAACGTCAAGGCCCACGAAGGGAAGCCCTTAAGAGTGTTCCAGAAGGCCTACATGAAGCCCACCCGCAATACCTTGCGGGCTAAGTTAGGAAACATGTAACCGACTTAGGGTTAGAGTTCGAATCCTCCCCGGGTAGGGTTTGAGACCTGGCCACCTATGTAAGGCCAGGAGAACCACCAGAGGAGGACCAAGAAATACCGCACCATCAAAGCCTTAAGCTCAAGATTGTACTCTCGACTTGAGCGATCATCTTTGTAACCGATCTACTCAATAATACAGATCGACAGAGGCAGGAGTAAGGGTTTTACCTCTACGAGGGCCCCAAACCTAGGTAAATTGTGCCCCCTGTCTAGCCGATGTCGCACCCGGACTTCTAGAGGATACTCGCAGTTCCGTTGAACAGTAGTTGATTGGATTACGGGGCTTACCGGCACCCGCATCTCTTACGAGTAGGCCAACACACGTATGTGTGACAACCAACCCCTACTGTTCATCGTCTACGTAAACCATCCCATAGAAATCAGGATACTACCATTGACGTACTTCATACCATACACACATGGTACGTCAACGGAGTTTAACAGAATGATAGCACAACATATCTCTAAGACACAAAAGATTGAAATAAGTTGCAAATAGCTCTCACTAGAGCAGAGATAGCAAATACAATCATCCAGAGGACACATGTCCCAACATATCATCATTACAACACAGCGGAAGCATCCAAAATGTCTGAGTACAGACAAGATCCAAATAGGCTTAAGAAGCCGGAAACGAGAAGACGGAGCCCATCCATGATGTCTCGGATCCTGCCCAGGTCCGCTATCTACTCGTCAGCAGCCTCGTCAAACTCCACGTAGTAGCCATCACGGGGATCCTCGTAAGCGTAGTCTGCGGAAACCACAGCCCCAAAGGGGTCAGTACATAAACGTACTGGCAAGCAAGACTCACAGTTCACCAAAGTGTACCCCACAACATCAAGCACAGATGCTTTGGGTTCAACGGAAGAAAGGGGTGATACAAAAGATGCGGCAGCTGGCTGCACTAACCAACTACAGAACATACTACAACTTCCGGCTAACAGAAAGGAGATAAGATAGCGTATCGTAACCAACTATAACTAACTCCAAACAAACCCATCCTGGATCTCGCCCCTTATCCAAAGAAGCAATCCGAGGATAACTCACACAGTTGGATTAATGATGGTTCAAATTATTGTGTCAATAAGACTATTAGTAATCAAGTTATCATTAGTTAGGTGTAAGTTGTTCTGAGTACTTGTTAGCCAGTACTTTCACCAAGTCAACAATAATCGCGGAAAACACGGCTTCTCGAGAAGATTTATCCCTGCAGGGGTGCACCAATTTGGCCGTACACGTAAGAATAACCCGCCAGATGGAATGCCTCCCACCAAGCGGGGCACTCAACACAACTCAACTCTTCTTCGCATCAAGCCCAAAGAACCCCGTGCAATTTGAGCGCACGGCTAATCAAGCCCCACGAAGAAAAGGGGACCCTCATAGCACTCTAAGAACGTGTCTCCCTAAATGCCGACTAGAAAAGTTCCACCTTGGTACCAAGGGTTCGCACCTGCATATGCATGCGGCAAATGGAAAACCCGAACTAAATGAGGCGATTTGGACGAGATGCGAATCGAATCAAATTGAGGGGGGCGCCCATACACGCTTCCCACATGCGGATAGTGCGCTCATCATGGATCAGTAGACAACACCCTTTTCCTAATTAGGGTCGACACTATCAGGCCTCAAAACCACGCCGGGCCTCCTGCCGGTGCCTTATCATCAAATTATTATTACCTCAAAATTAACAGGTTGTTGTTTAACATCGAGCCCCAGAACATAATGAAAATATAGTAACAGGAAGTAACGGGTAACAGACTCGAGCAAAACAACCCTAAGCATGCTAGTAAGACACGGGCAACAATCAATGGGGTTATAGGTGTGGAGGTGAGGCTATATCAGGGTTAAAGGATAACATGTGATAGGATCGAACAGAAGAAACGATTCATAAGGCTAGCAGAATAGACAACGGAAAGTATCGGTATCCAATGTTGAAAAGGACACAGTGGTTCATGTGAGTGAATACTTGCCTGCAAACTCAGTAGCCTGGTACTGGGCTAGATCCTCAGAAGGGGTGTCGTAAAGCTCGTCTGTCTCAACGTCGTCGTCTATTCGAGAAGAAGCAAACAAACAGCGCAAAGAGACAAACAATCAATAACATGGCATAATGCACAATCATGGGATGATGCATGACCATTTAATTGATGCACCAAAAATAAACTAGTTGACATGGTAACATGACATAATTAAATGGACACACGTGCAATTTGGGATTGCATATGGAAAGCCCATGAATTTAAGCTTGGAATAATTGTTTTACAACTAATCAACAGGTGAAAGTGGATTAGTATGATGCATGGATGAGGAAAACGGAAAAATAACGACAATAGAAACAATTTGAAATAAGGTTCACCAAGTTTGGAATTTTACTTATTAAGTTATGGAATTTTGGTTCCTTAAAGGTGTTACACAAGCCTTTGTTGTTTTCACCAATTTAAATTATTCAAAATAGATAACAAAGTTCATATTTGGAAAGTACACAAAATTTTAGGTGGATTACATGTTTCAATTATTGGAAAAGGAATTAGGATGAATTATTTATGAATTAAACAAGTCAAACAAGATTTAAATGAATTAAATTCAAGTATGAATTTATTTGAATTTTTATTTGTTCAAAACATGAAACCAATTTCATATTTGAAAAGTTTATACTTTTCTGGTTTGAAAACATATTTTATATGTTCAAAAATAAATTAATTTGAGCAAGTTATGAATTTAGCAAATTTAAATGATTTAAACAAGGTTTAAATTATTTAACCAATTATAATTATTCAAAACATGAAACAAAGTTTATATTTGCAAAGTACATGAAAAATGGGATGGAAAACATATTTTATTTGTTGAGTTTGGCATTTTTATGCTCAAGTTATGAATTTTGCAAAATGAAGTGAATTAAACAAAAATTCAAATATTTCACCAATTTAAAATATTCAAAACAGTAAACAAATTTTATATTTGGGTAGAGAATTTAAAATGGATTGGTTTACATGTTTAAAGTTTTGCAATTGGAGTTTCCAAACAAAAGTTATTAAATTACCAAGTTTAAGCATTTTTATGGTTTATAGAGATAACCATGGACCTAGAAAAACTACAGGGACTTGGAAAGAAAATAACAGGGACCTAGATAAATGCTAGCAGGGACTTGGGTGCAAAGTGGAGTGGATCTGGATCTAGGAAAATAATGCAAAAAAGATGGCTTTAAACTGCAGGGGTGGGATTCGAACCCCTGCCCTCCTGCTGGCAGCACAATGGAACAACCAACTGGGCTAGTGCTGGGTTTGTTACAGGGATCCACCCGCAGGGGGGTTGAGGTTCAGGAACTGCACTGCAATAATTCGAAAAAAGAAGCAGAAAAGGTGGGGGGGCTGGGATTCGATCCCCTGCGCTGCTGGGCGCGCGCAGCGAGCGCTACCAGTTGGTCTGCTGCGGCTGTTTGATGTATAAGGGGTCGGTTTAGTTTTGAACATAACCACTCGGCATAACTGAACTGCAAGCGAACGACAGTCGTTCTCTCTGTCGACGAACACAGAGCAGCGACGGATACATGGCCGGAAGAAATCGCGGTGTAACAGCAAGGAAACGAGAGGGTGAGTAGGGGAATGGAAAGGGGGGCTCACCCTCTTCGCAGGGGTGGTTTCTGCGTGGCCGGAGGGTGACGGCGGCGACGGCGGCGAGGTCCGGCGAGCGGCGGCCGGCCGTGGAAGGAAACGGTGGCGCCTTCCCCAACGGCGGCGGCGGAGGTGGGAGACAGGAGGGAAAGGGGTGAGGCTAGGGTTAGGCATCGAGGGGGAAACCCTAGGGGTTAAAAAGGAGGAGGGGAGCGGAGCTTGGCCGTTCGCTGCATCTCTGCAACGACGTGGCTAGCACCGATGGCCGTCGTACGAAGGAAGGGGATGAAGTGGGGGGTACCGGGCCGGTGGCCTAGTGGGCTGGCTGGGCCTGCCCACTGCCTCTCCCTCCGCTGTGCGTTTTTTCCTTTTTATTATTTTGTTCTGTTTTCTTTTTTTTGCTGAAACAGAAATAGGAAGAAATAGATAGGTTTTGGGGTGTAGAAAATTAGGGAAATTTTTTATATTGTTTCATTATTGTAACAGCAACAACTTGCAAGTTTAGATTTCCAAAAATATTTAAATTATGTGGCTGTTTGAAATTTGTTTGAAATTTGATGGAATTGTAATATTAATTGATTAACTTAACTTGATCAACTTAAAAGTTTTAAAATCAAGTTTTTAATTGAAACAAGTGATTGGATTGTTTTGGTAATTTCCATAAATTTCAAATGTTAGTTGTTTGTAATTTGCAATTGAAATTGAATAAAATTTGAATTAAGTGAATTATTAAAAACAAACATTTCAAATAGGTTGAACCCTCAATTTTATTTGCAACAAATTGCTTAGAATTGTTTTGTAAATTTCATTAATTTCAAAGGGGTTGCTGTTTGGAATTTTATTTGAATAACATTTGAATTAAGTTTGGATTAAGTGAATTATTAAAAGCCATAATTTTAATGGTCTGAACCTTATGGTTTAATGGAAACAAAATGGTTGTTTTGATTGAACTTTTTAGTTGGAAAAATTGTAACATAACAAGTATGAACAAAGCATTTGAATATTGTTTGAATTTCAAATGGGAAAACAAAGGAAAACAGATGCAAACAAATGGAAAACAAATGCAGTGATTAAGATGCCATGATGCAAAACAATAATCAAGCAAGAAACAAACATTCTAAAGGTGATTTTCATACTTGGGATGTTACAAAACGCCCCCCCTTGAAGGAATCGCGACCCGAGATTCCTACTGAGATGAGAAAAGGTCCGGATACTTCTTGCGAAGATCCTCTTCGGTCTCCCATGTTGCCTCTTTATCAGAATGATGGGACCACTGCACTTTCAAGAACTTGGTGCTCTTGTTGCGAGTCTTACGCTCGGTCTCATCGAGAATACGAACAGGGTGCTCCTCATAAGATAGATCTTCTTGTAGTTCAATGGAATCATGATCAACTGCACGATATGGATCTTTGAAACACCTCTTGAGTTGTGACACGTGAAACACATCGTGCACCTTGGATAGTTTTTCTAGAAGTTCAAGACGATAGTCATTTTCCGCACGCCTTGAGAGAATGTTGAAAGGACCAATGTATCTTGGTGCAAGCTTTCCTTTCACACCAAAACGATGAGTGCCTCTGAGGGGAGTTACACGGAGATATGCTTTGTCACCAGGTGCATAGATCATATCCCTGTGTTTGCTGTCATAGTAGCTTTTCTGACGAGACTGAGCAATCTTGAGATTGTCACGAATGATGCGAACTTTCTCTTCGGCTTCCTTCACAATGTCAGGGCCTAAGAGTGAACATTCACCAGCTCCAGACCAATTGATTGGACTCCTGCATCTGCGGCCATAGAGAGCTTCAAATGGTGCCATGCCTAGGCTTGCCTGGAAGCTGTTGTTGTAGGAGAATTCAACATATGGAAGGCATTCCTCCCATTTCATTCCAAAAGAGATACCACATGCTCTGAGAATATCCTCGAGAATCTGATTGACTCTTTCGACTTGCCCTTGAGACTGAGGGTGATAGGCTGTGCTGAACAGAAGTTTGGTGCCCAATGCTTCTTGAAAGTTTTTCCAGAAATGAGAAGTGAATATGCTTCCACGGTCTGAGCTTATTTCCAATGGAACACCATGAAGAGGAACAATCTTTGCTGTGTAGAGCTCTGCTAACTGGCTAGCTGAGATTGTTTCTTTGACAGCAAAGGAGTGAGCTACTTTAGTGAGACGATCAGTGACAACGAAGATTGCATCGTTGCCCTTCTTGGACTTTGGAAAACCAGTGAAGAAGTCCATTTCAATCATGTCCCACTTCCACTCAGGAATTTTCAGAGGTTGGAGAAGACCGGCTGTTTTCTGATGGACTGCCTTAACACGTTGACAAACGTCGCATTCAGAAACGTATGGAGCAATTTCACGTTTCATGCCAGGCCACCAATACAGTGTCTTAAGATCCTGGTACATCTTTGTACTTCCAGGGTGTATGGAGAGAGGAGTTTCATGAGCCTCCTTGAGAATGACATCTTTGAGACTTTGAACTTGAGGAACTGCAATGCGTCCTTCGAAGAACACAGTTCCTTTGTCATCAATTGAGAAGGACTTAAATTTCTCCTTGCCTTCTTTGATGTGTTCTACCATCTTCTTGATTTCAGCATCACGAAGTTGTTCAGAACGAATCTTGTCCTCGAGAGTTGGACTGGCTGTTAAGTTCGCAAGATAACCTTGAGGAACAAGACCAAGGTTGAGCTTCTGGAATTCTTCATGAAGAGGAGGTTGGCTTTCCATGATCATGAGATTATTGCAATACGACTTGCGACTGAGAGCATCGGCCATAACATTAACCTTGCCTAGAGTGTAAGAAATGGTGAGATCAAAGTCTTTAATCTTTTCAATCTATCTCCTTTGCCTGAGGTTTAGATCTGGTTGAGTGAAGATGTATTTCAGACTCTTGTGATCGGAAAATGTTTCAGTGCGATTACCCAACAAGTATTGCCTCCATTTCTTGAGGGCAAACACAACTGCTGCAAGTTCAAGGTCATGTGTGGGATAATTTTGCTCATGTGCGTTCAACTGACGTGAAGCATAAGCCACAACTTGACGTTCTTGCATAAGAACTGCACCTAGACCTTGGAGAGATGCATCGCAGAATATCTGGAAAGGTTTGGTAGTATCTGGGCCAACCAGAACTGGTGTAGAAGTGAGTTTAGTCTTCAGGAGATTGAAACTTTCATCACATTGTGGAGACCAAACAAACTTCTTTTCCTTCTTGGTGAGATCAGTGAGAGGTTTGGCAATCTTGGAAAAGTTTTGGACGAAACGACGGCAATAGCTAGCCAAACCAAGAAAACTTCTTACTTGCTTTACCGTCTTAGGAGGTTTCCAATCAACAATTGCTTTAACCTTTTCTGGATCAATGGCTATGCCCTTGGCAGAGATGATATAACCAGGTAAGCAACTTCTGGAATCCAGAACTCACATTTGGAGAATTTGGCATATAGACGATGCTCGCGAAGTTTCATGAGAGTGAGACGAAGATGTTCTTCATGCTCTTCCTCGGATTTGGAGTAGACAAGGATGTCATCAAGATATACCACAACGAACTTGTCGAGGTATTCATGGAAAACAGAATTCATGAGTCGAGAGAATGTCGCCGGTGCATTGGTGAGACCAAAGGACATGACGGTGTATTCATATAGACCGTACCGAGTGGTGAAAGCTGTTTTTGGAATATCTTCCTTTCTGATCTTTATTTGATGGTAACCCATTCTCAAGTCCAACTTGGAGAATATTGAGGCTCCAGCAAGTTGATCAAAAAGATCATCGATACGAGGAATTGGATACTTGTTTTTGATGGTTTTCTCGTTAAGAGGACGATAGTCAACAACGAGTCTCTTTGTTTGATCCTTCTTCGCAACGAACAGAGTTGGGCAACCACAAGCCGATGAACTAGGTTGAATGTAACCTTTTTCCATGTACATATCGATTTGCTCCTTTAACAATTTCAGTTCAGGAGGAGCTATCTTGTATGGATGCTTAGAGATTGGAGCAGTACCTGGTTCAAGCTCGATCACGAACTCAACTGCTCTGTCCGGAGGCATCCCTGGCAACTCTTCTGGAAAGACGTCAGGGAATTCACAAACCACCGGAACATTTTCAAGTAGAGGTAGAGGTTTTGCATCGAGGGTGCACAGCTGAATGGAACTTGATTCATTTGGAGAATAGACTATCTGGCCAGAAGGGTGGAACATAGTTATTGACTTTTGAGCACAGTCAATTCTAGCTTTATTAGCTTTCAGCCAATCCATACCAAGAATGACATCAATGTCAGAACTTCCCAGCAACATGAGTGAAGCAAGGAAAATGTGGCCTCCAATTGGGATTTGATTATCCTTACTTATCTTGGAAGTCAACATTTGAGATCCCGGTGAGTGAACAGTGATTTGATTACTTAGTGGAACCACCATTAGGTTGTTTGTTGTTGCAAAGATCTTTGACACAAAAGAATGCGATGCTCCGGTATCAAACAACACTTTAGCTAGAAAAGAGTTTACGGGTAATATACCGAGAACGACGTCAGGAGCTTCCTCAGCTTTGTCGATCTTGACATGATTCACCCTTGCGGTCCTCCCGACAGGCCTGTTGTTGGAGTTGAAGGCTTTAGCCGGGGGAGCACGCACCATTGCCTGGTTTGTGTTGGGACGAGGTGGTGGTGGAGGTAGCTGCCTCTGCGTGCACTTGTCAGCGTAGTGCCCCGTCTGCTTGCACTTGTAGCAAGTGACGACACGAGGAGGCCTTGGCCTTGGCTGCCCCATTGAAGCCCTCTGATCATACATCTGAACAGGGTTGGGTGGGCGGGGAGCGGAGCCTGGAGAAGCTTGGGCGTATGGAGCCCGAGTGACAGCACCATTTGGCACCCAGATGCGGCGCTTCTGCGGAGGGGTGGTCATGTTGGAGGAGGAACCACCCTCACGCGAGTGCTTGCGAGACTCCTCGAACGCCTTGCGCCCATTTTCTTCATTGAGCGCGGTGTTAACGAGCTCCTCGAAGTTGTTGGCCTTGATGTTGGTGAGGGCATACTTGAGTTCCGGGTTAAAACCTCTGCGGAACCCTGCCATCTTCTTAGCCTCAGTGGACACCTCATCACCAGCGTAACGAGCGAGGCGATTGAACTCACTTTGATAGCCAATGACGTCCAGCTTGCCCTGCTTGAGTGAGCAAAACTCTTCACGCATCCTTTCCATGAGACCATCTGGAATGTGGTGCTTCAGGAAAGCTTCCTTGAAACAACCCCGGGTGATTGGATAGCCAGCTCTCATGGTCTGGTAGTTCTCCCACCAAGTAGCTGCCTGACCCTTCAGGAGATAGGAGGCATACTTGACCTTGTCTTCCTCAGCAACGTGAGCAATCTCCAGAGCCCTAGCTATCTCACGGATCCATTCATCAGCATCCAGAGGCTCGCGTATTGCCACGAAAGCTCTTGGGCCCAGACTGAGAAACTCCTCGATACTGACTCGTGGAGCATTCTGGTTGTTGTGCTGGTTAGTCTGAAACTGGGCCATCTGTGCCATGACTTGGGTCATCTGAGTCAACAGCTCCGTGATTGTCGGTGGCTCAGGCGGGGTGTTCCTTGTTGGCGGCATCTTGAATGGAAATGCATTTTAGCACAACAATAGAAAAGGATAGACTTGGAAACCGAAAAAGAGATTATTCCGACGCATGAATAGATAACCAACAGGTACATCATCACATGTTCAAATACATCAGAATATCCAACACACCATAAATGGTTCAAACGTCAAAGGATAACTAAACATAGCTAAGAATGGATACACCGGTACTCCCATGCTCATCACGCAGGACGGCGACTAGGAGTACGGCGAGAGGTACGGTGAGGTGCACGCCCACGAAAGTAGGTAGAACGGCGATCCACGTAGATCTGACGTGGTCTGAGAGCGACTCTCGGTGTGGTGAAGTACATAGCGTCGACTCCCTGTGCTCCAAAGCGTGGAATCCCAGTGTAACCAGCACCGAGGTTAAGGAGTGGACCTCTGATCGGCTCGTAACCTCCAGCATCTGGCAGACGACGACCAACTGGCTGATCGAAACGTGCAAAGCGCTCATCTCCAACAAAGTCTGTGGTGTAAGTCGCCAGACGAGTCAAAGCAAGGTAGAGCTGCTCTCTGACGGAAGCCAACTCCTAAGATAGTGTGCTGGCAACTGCGTCACTGTGCCTCACAAACTGAGCGGTGGTGTGCAGCCTGGAATTATCATGCTCGTAGACATCCAAGTTGTCGTAGAGAGTGAAGTGAGCTCCCTCCGAGGTGATGTAACCACGGGGGATGTGGCGATAGATAGAATCGTCAAATCCCCAGTAGGCAGCACGAAGGACGGTGAGACCCACATAAGCTGCCTGCTGCACAGCCATATCCACTGTGGAACCCACTGCCTCGTAGTGGTGGACTACGCTCATGCCATCATCTGACAGAATGTAGACGATAGCCTGGTAGTAGGTCTGGTCAAACTCTCGCTGGTGCTCGTAGACCTGGTACTCTGGTGCCCAACGGAACCCCAGATAAGTGACCATGTCTCTCAGCATCTCCGGATAACCGGCAGTGCTCTCGCAACGAGTCAAACGAACCACCTGCGGGTAGAACCTGAGATCCATCTGCAGATGATCGGGGAAGTTTTGATTAGACGCTGGTAGAAGAACTGAAGTGGAAAGCAACAACAAGGTTTCAACGGACGAAAAGGATGTTGAGAAGAACAGGATATCGAAGCAACAACGGGAAACACGAGACCAAAAACTCCTGAGGTACTACGGAAACCCATCCGGGCTTCTAAAGGATCAATATCTACTGCTTAAGGAATAGAGGATTTGCTTCCGGGGCTTACACGCCTCCGTTCTCAATCGTGAGTAGGCAACATGATAAATCATGTCACAACCACCTCCATTCCTATGGTCTAGTAGATATAACTATCCTAGAGAAACCAGGATTCGTGAAATCCTAACTTGAAAGTTTAGGTGAGAAGGGAAAACAACGTTGCACTTCCTTACCAGAAAAGGGAGGGTGTGTGGGGAAAGAAATAAAATGGCAGAATTCATACTCTCACGTTTCATTTTTCCTATATAGCTACAAAATAGTTTCTAGACTCAACTGCGACCAGTAAAAGGGATCCTACAGGCAGACAGGCTCTGATACCATTTGTCGCACCCGGACTTCTAGAGGATACTCGCAGTTCCGTTGAACAGTAGTTGATTGGATTACGGGGCTTACCGGCACCCGCATCTCTTACGAGTAGGCCAACACACGTATGTGTGACAACCAACCCCTACTGTTCATCGTCTACGTAAACCATCCCATAGAAATCAGGATACTACCATTGACGTACTTCATACCATACACACATGGTACGTCAACGGCGTTTAACAGAATGATAGCACAACATATCTCTAAGACACAAAAGATTGAAATAAGTTGCAAATAGCTCTCACTAGAGCAGAGATAGCAAATACAATCATCCAGAGGACACATGTCCCAACATATTATCATTACAACACAGCGGAAGCATCCAAAATGTCTGAGTACAGACAAGATCCAAATAGGCTTAAGAAGCCGGAAACGAAAAGACGGAGCCCATCCACGATGTCTCGGATCCTGCCCAGGTCCGCTATCTACTCGTCAGCAGCCTCGTCGAACTCCACGTAGTAGCCATCACGGGGATCCTCGTAAGCTTAGTCTGCGGAAACCACAGCCCCAAAGGGGTCAGTACATAAACGTACTGGCAAGCAAGACTCACAGTTCACCAAAGTGTACCCCACAACATCAAGCACAGATGCTTTGGGTTCAATGGAAGAAAGGGGTGATACAAAAGATGCGGCAGCTGGCTGCACTAACCAACTACAGAACATACTACAACTTCCGGCTAATAGAAAGGAGATAAGATAGCGTATCGTAACCAACTATAACTAACTCCAAACAAACCCATCCTGGATCTCGCCCCTTATCCAAAGAAGCAATCCGAGGATAACTCACACAGTTGGATTAATGATAGTTCAAATTATTGTGTCAATAAGACTATTACTAATCAAGTTATCATTAGTTAGGTGTAAGTTGTTCTGAGTACTTGTTAGCCAGTACTTTCACCAAGTCAACCATAACCGCGGAAAACACGGCTTCTCGAGAAGATTTATCCCTGCAGGGGTGCACCAATTTGGCCGTGCACGTAAGAATAACCCGCCAGATGGAATGCCTCCCACCAAGCGGGGCACTCAACACAACTCAACTCTTCTTCGCATCAAGCCCAAAGAACCCCGTGCAATTTGAGCGCACGGCTAATCAAGCCCCACGAAGAAAAGGGGACCCTCATAGCACTCTAAGAACGTGTCTCCCTAAATGCCGACTACAAAAGTTCCACCCTGGTACCAAGGGTTCGCACCTGCATATGCATGCGGCAAATGGAAAACCCGAACTAAATGAGGCGATTTGGACGAGATGCGAATCGAATCAAGTTGAGGGGGGCGCCCATACACGCTTCCCACATGCGGATAGTGCGCTCATCATGGATCAGTAGACAAGACCCTTTTCCTAATTAGGGTCGACACTAGCAGGCCTCAAAACCACGCCGGGCCTCCTGCCGGTGCCTTATCATCAAATTATTATTACCTCAAAATTAACAGGTTGTTGTTTAACATCGAGCCCCAGAACATAATGAAACTATAGTAACAGGAAGTAACGGGTAACCGACTCGAGCAAAACAACCCTAAGCATGCTAGTAAGACACGGGCAACAATCAATGGGGTTATAGGTGTGGAGGTGAGGCTATATCAGGGTTAAAGGATAACATGTGATAGGATCGAACAGAAGCAACGATTCATAAGGCTAGCAGAATAGACAACGGAAAGTATCGGTATCCAATGTTGAAAAGGACACAGTGGTTCATGTGAGTGAATACTTGCCTGCAAACTCAGTAGCCTGGTACTGGGCTAGATCCTCAGAAGGGGTGTCGTAAAGCTCGTCTGTCTCAACGTCGTCGTCTATTCGAGAAGAAGCAAACAAACAACGCAAAGAGACAAACAATCAATAACATGGCATAATGCACAATCATGGGATGATGCATGACCATTTAATTGATGCACCAAAAATAAACTAGTTGACATGGTAACATGACATAATTAAATGGACACACGTGCAATTTGGGATTGCATATGGAAAGCCCATGAATTTAAGGTTGGAATAATTGTTTTACAACTAATCAACAGGTGAAAGTGGATTAGTATGATGCATGGATGAGGAAAACGGAAAAATAACAACAATAGAAACAATTTGAAATAAGGTTCACCAAGTTTGGAATTTTACTTATTAAGTTATGGAATTTTGGTTCCTTAAAGGTGTTACACAAGCCTTTGTTGTTTCCACCAATTTAAATTATTCAAAATAGATAACAAAGTTCATATTTGGAAAGTACAAAAAATTTTAGGTGGATTACATGTTTCAGTTATTGGAAAAGGAATTAGGATGAATTATTTATGAATTAAACAAGTCAAACAAGATTTAAATGAATTAAATTCAAGTATGAATTTATTTGAATTTTTATTTGTTCAAAACATTAAACCAATTTCATATTTGAAAAGTTTATACTTTTCTGGTTTGAAAACATATTTTATATGTTCAAAAATAAATTAATTTGAGCAAGTTATGAATTTAGCAATTTTAAATGATTTAAGCAAGGTCTAAATTATTTAACCAATTATAATTATTCAAAACATGAAACAAAGTTTATATTTGCAAAGTACATGAAAAATGGGATGGAAAACATATTTTATTTGTTGAGTTTGGAATTTTTATGCTCAAGTTATGAATTTTGCAAAATTAAGTGAATTAAACAAAAATTCAAATATTTCACCAATTTAAAATATTCAAAAGAATAAACAAATTTTATATTTGGGTAGAGAATTTAAAATGGAGTGGTTTACATGTTTAAAGTTTTGCAATTGGAGTTTCCAAACAAAAGTTATTAAATTACCAAGTTTAAGCATTTTTATGGTTTATAGAGATAACCATGGACCTAGAAAAACTACAGGGACTTGGAAAGAAAATAACAGGGACCTAGATAAATGCTAGCAGGGACTTGGGTGCAAAGTGGAGTGGATCTGGATCTAGGAAAATAATGCAAAAAAGATGGCTTTAAACTGCAGGGGTGGGATTCGAACCCCTGCCCTCCTGCTGGCAGCGCAATGGAACAACCAACTGGGCTAGTGCTGGGTTTGTTACAGGGATCCACCCGCAGGGGGGTTGAGCTTGAGGAACTGCACTGCAATAATTCGAAAAAAAGAAGCAGAAAAGATGGGGGGCTGGGATTCGATCCCCTGCGCTGCTGGGCGCGCGCAGCGAGCGCTACCAGTTGGTCTGCTGCGGCTGTTTGATGTATAAGGGGTCGGTTTAGTTTTGAACAGGCATAACTGAACTGCAAGCGAACGATAGTCGTTCTCTCTGTCGACGAACACAGAGCAGCGACGGATACATGGCCGGAAGAAATCGCGGTGTAACAGCAAGGAAACGAGAGGGTGAGTAGGGGAATGGAAAGGGGGGCTCACCCTCTTCGCAGGGGTGGTTTCTGCGCGGCCGGAGGGTGACGGAGGCGACGGCGGCGAGGTCCGGCGAGCGGCGGCCGGCCGTGCAAGGAAACGGTGGTGCCTTCCCCAACGGCGGTGGCGGAGGTGGGAGACAGGAGGGAGAGGGGTGCGGCTAGGGTTAGGCATCGAGGGGGAAACCCTAGGGGGTTAAAAAGGAGGAGGGGAGCGGAGCTTGGCCGTTCGCTGCCTCTCTGCAACGACGTGGCTAGCACCGATGGCCGCCGTACGAAGGAAGGGGATGAAGTGGGGGGTACCGGGCCGGTGGCCTAGTGGGCTGGCTGGGCCTGCCCACTGCCTCTCCCTCCGCTGTGCGTTTTTTCCTTTTTATTATTTTGTTCTGTTTTTTTTTGCTGAAACAGAAATAGGAAGAAATAGATAGGTTTTGGGGTGTAGAAAATTAGGGAAAATTTTTATATTGTTTCATTATTGTAACAGCAACAACTTGCAAGTTTAGATTTCCAAAAATATTTAAATTATGTGGCTGTTTGAAATTTGTTTGAAATTTGATGGAATTGTAATATTAATTGATTAACTTAACTTGATCAACTTAAAAGTTTTAAAATCAAGTTTTTAATTGAAACAAGTGATTGGATTGTTTTGGTAATTTCCATAAATTTCAAATGTTTGCTGTTTGTAATTTGCAATTGAAATTGAATAAAATTTGAATTAAGTGAATTATTAAAAACAAACATTTCAAATAGGTTGAACCCTCAATTTTATTTGCAACAAATTGCTTAGAATTGTTTTGTAAATTTCATTAATTTCAAAGGGGTTGCTGTTTGGAATTTTATTTGAATAACATTTGAATTAAGTTTGGATTAAGTGAATTATTAAAAGCCATAATTTTAATGGTCTGAACCTTATGGTTTAATGGAAACAAAATGGTTGTTTTGATTGAACTTTTTAGTTGGAAAAATTGTAACATAACAAGTATGAACAAAGCATTTGAATATTGTTTGAATTTCAAATGGGAAAACAAAGGAAAACAGATGCAAACAAATGGAAAACAAATGAAATGATGAAGATGCCATGATGCAAAACAATAATCAAGCAAGAAACAAACATTCTAAAGGTGATTTTCATACTTGGGATGTTACAGCCGACGATCGCCACCAGCGCTCATGGGTTCTCCTATTCGAAACCCGATAGGTTCACCTGAGGGATTTGCCGAGCAACATATTCGACAATTGGCGCCGTCGGTGGGAACGGCGGGCGCTGGATCTCCGGCATCTTCAACTTCATCGACATCCAACTCACGGTGGAAACCCTCGACTACGGCTCCAACCAATCCCATCCGGATCGGATCTGTCGTGGTCACCCCTCATTCGCCGGAATCACGCCCGGTATTCAGCGATTTGGAAAGGAGCGTCACCTTGACGTTCGGAAGCCTGAAGTTCGTAACCAACAGGGACGGGATCCTCCACTTCCCCGAGGAATCAAGATCTGAGTCAGAAGCTGTCGACTCGCGCCCCTACCTGGAGAAAAGCGGCGAGTCCGTCCGTTTCAACACCAACGACTACCACACCCTCTCGACAGAGGAACCTTCCCGAGTCCGGAAAGCTTTCCGTACCACGCCTAGGACGCACGAGCCTCGACTGGCTCAAGTCTGCATGGCAGGATCGGAATTGCCTCCGGAAACAGAACACAGTGCGGCGGAACGCACTGAGATTGGCGTTTCGCGGGAGGCCTGGGATCGAGCCAAGGAAGCTATGCGAACCAGCAAACCACCCGCAGCTGAAGCGCCACATGAGGACATGATCGCCTACCACTACCATCTAGTGAGAGCGGCCGCAAGCATCAAAGAAGCTCGGATAGATCTGGCCCGCCGAAAAAGAGCGGCGGATGAATCGAGTCAACGACGAGCTGAGCTGTCCCTAACACCCTCGGTCGGAACCCGACCCGCGAGGAGGGGATACGCGTCAACATCCAGGGATGTCGAGTCCTTAGGCGGAGCTAGCAGATCGATCGCACCTTCTCTGATACGGGTCAATGAAGATGGGAACGTCTACCCGCAAACTCCTGCTGCCGCAGTCCTAGCCGCAGCAACTTACATGCAGATGAACCAACCGACGGAAAGCGATCCTCGAGCAGAACAGTACAAGCAGGTGCGCAAGGGACTAGGTTTGGCAGCCGCGAGGCTCGCCTCCTATGACCGCCAGAAGGCCGCCGATCAGCTAGAAAAGGAAAAAGAAAAAGAGGCATCGCGCAAGCGTAGGAGCGCTTCGCCCAGAAGAGACAAATCGCCTCGCCGTGGTCGAGGAAAAGAAGCTCGGAGACGCGGCGATAGTCAAAGCAGCAGTGAAGGTAGCCCGAGAAACAAAAGCTCGCGCCGTCATAGCAGCCGCTCGCGGAATCGCAGCAAAAAGCCAAGGAAAGAAGCTGATCGCGACCAGCCAGGATATAACGCGCGGTCAGACATCGCACAAAACAAGGTGGACAAGGCGAGAGCCGCGAGGAACCGCGCGCGCTCCTCATCCAGTTCCTCGGATGACGAGGCCTGCGGCGCGCTGTGTTTCGCTCGCAGCATCTGCGAGGCACCCCTACCCAGGAGATTCAAGCTCAGCACAGAAGTCACGAAATACGATGGTTCACTCGAGCCTTCGACGTGGCTAAACGATTACCTCACGACAGTAAAATGCCAACGTGGGAATAAAAACACGGCTATGCACTTGGTCGGCGCGGCGCGCATCTGGCTGGAAGCAAGGCCAAGATCTTGTTACGCATCATGGGATGACCTACACCTCAGCAAAAATTTCCAGTCCACCTACAAAAGACCAGCGACCATTGAAGAACTACGAGCCTGCAAACAGAAGAGCGGAGAGTCCACCCGCAAGTATATTCAGCGATGGACAACACTCAAACACACCGCAAGAAACATCTCGGAAGAAGTAGCGGTTGAAGCCTTTGCAAAGGGCGCCCGACGAACTGCTTTCAGAGAAGAATTGGGCCGAGCAGCGCCCAAAACTATCGGGGAGTTGATGATCATAGCCGACAAATGGGCTAATGGAGAAGATGCAGTGCGCAACGAGAGAGCGTCATCGCCTGCGCCCGAAGAAGATCGCCATGGCCGAAGGAAAAGGAGGAAATACTACGATCACGAGGATCGCGAAGAGATGGTAGCAGCGGAATTCACACGAAGTCGCGATACTGGACGCCGCGGAAATCGCGAGTGGAGACCGAAGGCTGAGGACAAAACTTCCGAGGAGGACCTCGATGCGTACTGCTCGCTACATCTATTCACAGATAAGCGCACGGGCAAAACTAAGGCAACACACCTTCTCAAGGACTGCCGGAAGTTTATCGAAATCAGTGAGGCCTTCTCGAAGAAAAATAGATCAGCAGCCAATCAAAATTACCCGCCACATCCGGAAGCAGGACACCAAGGATTCCAGCCGCCACAACCCCTACCTCCACCAGCAAATCCAAACATGGCGCTGGCCGCATTACCTGCGCCACCTGCACAAAACACCGGAGCTAACGCGTACCCGAACCCGGCAGGACTACTAGGAATGATCCAGAAAGTCTACCCATCCCGCAGAGCTCAGAAGACAAACACAAGGCAGCTATGCATGGTTGTGCAGACCCCGCCAACAAGGCCTGAATATCTGAAGATGGCGGACCAACCGTTCACATTTTCAATAGAAGACCACCCACCATGAGTCTATCGACCAGGACACGCCGCCCTCGTAATCCAAGCTCAGATTGGTAACTACAAACTGGCTCGTGTATTTATGGATGGTGGCAGTGGCATCAACATTATCTACGCGGATACGCTCCGCCGGATGAACAGGAACCTGGACGGTCTTGCGGAATCAGAAACATTCTTCCACGGGATATTTCCTGGAAAGGCGATCCGTCCACTCGGAACAATTAACCTAGAGGTTGTGTTGGGCAATCGACGAAACTACAGAAGAGAATTCCTCGACTTCGAAGTGGTCGACTGGCCCTCACAGTACCATGCCATTCTTGGTCGAACAACGTTCGCCAGATTCATGGCAGTACCGCACTACGCGTACCTGAAGCTTAAGCTACCCGGAGAATATGGTGTGATCACCATCGATGGAGATTTTCAGAAGTCCAACAAATGCGACATAGAGTTCAACGAAATCGCAAAATCCTTCGGGATGCAAGAAGAACTGCAGGAGCTGGCAAAAACCGCGGACCACTCCGTGATGCCCCTCACAAAGAAAAACGCGCCGGAATTGGAGTTCAGCACAAACAGCGACACCCGAAAGCACCAGGTGCACCCGATGGATTCTGCGAAGACAGCGATGGTCTCAACTACCCTCTCGCCAGCATAGGAAAGCGCGCTCGTCGAACTCCTCCGTGAGTACTGGGAAATTTTCGCCTGGTAGCCCTCAGATATGCCAGGAATACCCAGGGAGTTCGCCGAGCACTCACTCGAAGTTTTCAAAGACGCAAAACCCATCAAGCAGACCACTCGACGATTTTCAGAACCCAAGCAGAAAGCGCTCGGAGAAGAAGTTAACAGATTGCTGGCAGCAAAATTCATCAGAGAGATCAAGATATCCACCTGGTTAGCAAACCAGGTGCTGGTTCCAAAGAAGAACACTGACATCCTCCGGGTATGCATTGACTACACGTCATTAAATAAGCACTGCCCCAAGGATAATTTTCCCCTCCGCGAATCGACCAGATCGTGGATTCTACTGCGGGTTGTCAACGCCTCTCTTTCCTGGAAGCCTACTCGGGATATAATCAGATGCGGATGAAGCAGGAAGACGAGGAAAAGACAGCATTCATCACGCCACACGGTGTGTACTGCTACACGACAATGCCTTTCGGGCTCAAGAACGCAGGTGCAACATATCAGCGCTGCATTGAAAAATGCCTCGCCAAGCTCATTGGCAAGAACGTACAAGTGTACGTTGACGACATCGTCATCAAGACTCGAGTTGAGGATACGCTCCTCGAGGACATTAGGGAAACATTTGACGCCCTCAACGCATACAGGATCAAGCTCAATCCGACAAAATGCGTCTTCGGCGTCCCAGCAGGAAAACTACTCGGGTACCTGGTATCCGCCAGAGGCATCGAAGCCAACCCGGAGAAAATACAAGCAATCTTGACAATGAAGGAGCCAACCAATCTACGCGGAGTCCAGCAGCTCGCAGGGCGACTAGCCGCCTTGAGCAGGTTTATCGCACGATTGGGCGAGCAAGCATTACCCTTCTACAAGCTGCTGAAGAAAACAGACAAGTTCGAGTGGACACCAGAAGCCAAGCAAGCATTCGCGGACCTGAAGCGATCATTGCAAAGCAAGCGCATCCTTGCAACACCGCAAGAGAGGGAACCATTATACCTATACCTAGCCGCAACAAACCAGGTCATCAGCACAACAATTGTAGTCGAACGACCTAAGGAGGGCAAGGCATACGGGGTCCAACGACCAATCTACTACATCAGTGAAGTGCTCTCGCCATGCAAGCAACGATACCCTCACTATCAGAAACTCGCTTATGGAGTTGTCCTCACGGCTCGAAAGCTCAAGCACTACTTCCAGGAGCACACCATAACAGTGGTTAACGATGCATCACTCGGCACAATCATGAACAACCCAATGGCATCTGGACGGATAGCAAAATGGAGCATCGAGCTGGGCGCTTGGGACATCATCTATGCAGGACGCAATTCAGTGAAATCCCAGGTACTCGTGGAGTTCCTGAGCGAGTGGACAGAGCTACAAACGCCCGGCCCACCAGAATACACAAGTAATTGGATCATGTACTTCGACGGGTCGAAGAGAAACGAAGGAGCATGAGCTGGAATCATGCTAATATCACCTAGAGGGGATAAACTGCAGTACGTCCTCCGATTGGATTTTCCACCTGATGATCCAGCATTAAACAACGACGTAGAATATGAAGCTTTGTTGCATGGTATGAAGATGACAATTGCGTGTGGAGCCACCCGACTAATGATCTACGACGACTCCAACCTAATCGTGCAACAGACAATGAAGAAATGCGACGCCATCGCTGAAAACATGGTCGCTTATCGTGACATGTACAACCTACTCGAAGGAAGTTTCAAGGGATGCGAGCTGAAGCATATCGCAAGATCTAGCAACGAAGAAGCAGATAGGCTGGCAAACATGGGTTCCACAAATACACCCATACCGCCAGGGATATATTTTGAACGGATGACTAGACGATCAGTAAAAATCAAGAAAACTGCAGATGTACCCGCAGCATCGGAGACAGAGGTCAGCCCGCAAGTTGCTATTATCGAGTTCATTCATCACATTTCGCGACAAGTTTTTCTGGTCGAGCCAGTCTGGACGCAGAAATACCTCGACTACTTGTCCGCGAAGCAGCTCCCAGCAGATCCACGAGAAGCTCGACAGATAATCAGGCGAAGCAAATCCTTTCGGGTAATCAATGGAGAGCTATACAAGCAAAGCATCTCAGGCATATTGCAACGATGCATAGCACCCGAGGACGGCAAAGAATTATTGCAAGATATCCATCAAGGGGACTGTGGACATCATGCTAGCTGGAAAGCAATCATGGGGAAAGCCTTCCGAGCAGGATTTTACTGGCTTACAGCCGCCAGAGATGCAAAGGAGCTGGTCGACAGGTGCAACGCTTGCCAGCGATTCGCACCAAAGCCACACGCACCTGCTACGGAATTACATATGATACCCATCGCCTGGCCCTTTGCACAATGGGGGCTAGACATGGTAGGACCACTACGCAAGTCCACACCAGGTGGATACACACACTTGCTGGTCGCAGTTGACAAATTTACCAAATGGATTGAAGCCATGCCGGTCACATCGGCTAGCGCCCAATGCGCCGTCAAATTCCTCGACTCCATCGTATGCAGGTTTGGAGTACCACACGACATCATTACAGACAATGGTACTAACTTCACGGCAAAAGAAACACAACAGTTTTGTGCAGAAAAGGGCATCAATTTCAAGTTTGCCTCAGTTGCCCATCCGCAAACCAACGACCAAGTCGAAAGATCCAACGGATTAGTTTCGGCTGGCATCAAGAAGCATCTACTCGATCGTCTACACCCAACAGTAGGACATTGGGCAGAAGAGATCCCCTCCGTGCTATGGAGCCTCCGCACAACTCCAAACCGATCCACAAACTACACACCATTTTTCATGGTCTACGGGGCCGAAGCAATCCTTCCCGAGGACGTTAGGTTCAGCGCCCCAAGGGTTGTTGCCTACAGCGAAGAAACCTCCAACAGGGCACTCGCGGATGACATGGACGCACTCGACGAAATACGTGATATCGCACTCGCAAGATCCGCATTATACCAACAGTCGTTGCGCAACTATCATAGTCGCCGCATACGCCACAGGGCCTTCGCCGTAGGAGATCTGGTGCTACGGCTCAAGCAGAAGGAAGGACACAAGATCGAGCCACCATGGGAAGGACCCTTCATCGTACACGAAGTTATCCCAGGTGGTGCCTATCGACTGAAGAACCCGGCGACTGGAGGCGTCTATTCCAATCCTTGGAATGTCGCACAACTCCGCAAATTCTATCCTTAGATTTATTTTACTCGCAATAATAAGGCTATACTAGCCATCTTGTAGCTCGACAGAACAACACATGATTTCTCAGTCATTGCAATAAAATACATGGTTTCTCAACCATAGATACTCAGAGATTATTCATCCTTACATGCTAAAAAGTAACGGGTATACACCCCACAAAACATACGGGGGCTACGCCTAACTCAGCATTACAGGAAAATTTATATACACAAAGTTAAAACAACTTACAACAGTTTTTACAAACTATACAGCACAACAGGATACATACATACTAAATTTACACATGGCGATGAGCATTCTCAGCCGCCAAAACTCGATCAACCTCATCCGAGGTCAATCGAATGATTTCCTCTGCTGCAGGTCGAACGGCCCTGTAATGAGAAGACATATCGACGACTGGACCATCTGGAAGTCTGGCTATGGAGTTGAAATTCACCTCAGGATGCCACAACCGGACGAAAGAGAGAGCCACCACCGAGCCGCAAGTCATCTGATTGCGAACACACTCGCGAATCTCTCCTTCTCGGCCAAACACCCTGAGAAGATGGCTCCAATCTTCTGGACCCCTTTGCAGCGGATAGAAAGCAGCGTTCATTGCAATCAAAACCTCGTGAAAGGAACTCACGAGTATCTTCGCCTGGATGACTCGGAACTTCAATGTGGCAAGCACAAAACCTCGACTATGATCGGACCAAAAATTATTCGCATGAGGCCTTGAGCTGCCAGCTTCTTGACAGATGTGGTTCTCCACCCAATGTTTCTCATTCCTGTCATCCGGCCGAACAACTGAAAAAGCAGAGATACATGATCAAAAAAGAGCACAAGATAAGAAAGACTTGGGGGCTGAGCTACTTACATAGCAAATCATTGGCAACAGACGGCAATTCATCCATTACACACTGCTCGCGTTCAGTCGCCAGCTTCTGTTTGGACTTAGCCACATCGGCTATCCCACGCAACGCTTTTAGCTTGTGTTCACCATCAGCTACACGATCACGGAGACCAGCCAAGGTCCCAACAACAACAACAAGAGGATTTGCTGGAGCAGCAAGTCCACCTGAAGGCTCCGCAGCCACCCCGGATACCTGAAAAATACAAAGAAGTTAAAGGAATAAGATGCCCTATTCGAGATATATTAACCACCTATTCTACAGGTGCTCGGGGGATACTCCCATTGGGAGTAAACACACAATCGTGGGAAGCATTTCAGCAGAACATCTCGATTAAAATATTGAAAATACGGGAGCACATCCCAAGGTTCATTACAATCGAAACAACGAAGTACAAACGAAATAAACTAGGGAGCTACAGTTGTGCTACCGCTCGCGGCGGTGGTCCCTCCCCTAGCACGGGCAAATAACTCGGATAACTTCCGAGCAAGGACTCCGGCTGCATCGCTAAAACGACGAAGCCCTACCTTTTTGCCCGTAGCAGGATCGACGGGAAGCTCCGAGTAGGCCTCCTCCAAGACGGTGACTCCGTGCGCCAGCGCGAACTGGATAGCGGTCTTAGCCCCAGATTCTGACTGAGCAATCGCGTAAGCTTCAAGGAGATTGCTCTCCGAGAAAATCTTCAGCAGATCGCCCAGCGCGGGTGGAGACACGACGTTGACGAGAAGGCGTCCGTGCAGTTGCGTCAACACCCGAATGGCATCGCCAATCAAAGTGCAGACCCCTTCGGTGTGCCTCCTGAGCTGGGCGCAAGAATCCGTCAGGGCATCCACCCGACGGACCCCAGGGAGCTCCAGTGGGACACCCAAAAGACCTGCAAAGAAAAATGTTAAGATCCAAAAGACTCAAGACGGCATAAGACAAATCATAGGCCAAAGATAACTTACCCGCAAAGCGCTCGGCAAGGGGACGAAGGAAGTCGACAAGGTCAGCATCCGCCTTGGTGCCGGCTTCCTCCAACTTCTTCAAAGCCTCCTTGGCAGAAGCAAGCTTCCCTTCAAGGTCAGCCGACAACATGCGGGAGGACTCCAGATCCTGTCTAACAGCCGCCAACTCAGCCTCTTGAGCTGTTAACCGAGTGGAGGCACTGTCCTTCTCGGTCTTCAAAAACTCAAGTTGAGCTGCATAGCAACACTTATCAGAACCGAAGAACTGATGGAAAAACGAAAACAGGAAAAGATGGTAAACTTACTTCGAAGAAGCTCATTCTCTGTGGCGAGTCGATTACGGTCTGCTCGAAGGATCCCGCATTCCGATTCAGCGAGAACAACGCGGCGCCCAATCGCCGCAAGGGAGTCAATAAGCGACTACAAGGAACATGAAGATAGAAGAATCAGAAAAGTGAAATTTGAGCCTATACTCGATTGTAAACATTCGAGTATAGCCTCGGGGGCTACTCCCATCGGGAGCACTGACGTGCACCCGATAATAAATCCAAGGACGAAAAAGCATTAAAAAACAGGTAGTGGAGTTTACCTGGCCTTGAGCGAGGGAGAGGGGATCCACTGAGCTGCCCGACACCTCCTTCGGAGCCGAAGCCTCAGCAGCAAAACTAGGAATTCTGTATTCCGTAGTCGCCGCGTTGGGGGCTACACTCGGTGAATTTTGGACAGTGTCAGCGGTAGGAGTCTCACCCGCAGCTCCCACTTTGTTCCTCATCTCGGGAGGAAGGGAAGAGGCGTACCTGCGAGGGCTGATAGCTTGCAAGCTACAATGAAGGCAATGTGTCAGCAAGATGCGAAAGGAAATGTTCGACTAAAAGTGAGAAGAAAAACTTACTCGTCATCATCCTCCTCCTCGTCCAGCATATCCGCATTCCAGGCGGTTTGGATTGCTGGGAATGAAGGAGGGGCGAGTGACTGCAGCGGGGTTACAGTGAGGGGCCCCTTCCCGGGTGATTCCTCCAAAGAATTGTCCTTGGAAGTGGCCTCGTCGCCCTCTACCCGACGGCGTTTTCGCTGGAGGAGACCATCGCCCGAGTCCTCTACGCTATCCGAGGAATCACTCTCGGAGCTTGAGGAGGCGTCAGCAACACTGGTATCGGCTGGGCCGTCCAAGTTACTTGCCAGCAAGTCCGAGGCATCCTCCCCGGTTATTGGCGGGTAGCAGGTAGTCACGGCTAAGCTCTATTGAAAAAGACAAAAGAAAAACGAGAAGAAAATTTCAGTGGACAAAATCTCAGAACAAGGAAAAGAAGTTAAGACAAGCAAATTCAAAACTTACTTCAGCTGGCAGCGGCTTCGATGCCTCAAAAGCGCCTACCGGGCAGTCGGGGAAGGTATCACTTTCCTTCAAACTGGTGATAGCCGCGATCTTCTTCTCGAATTCAGCACTCGAGAGTTCTTCGCGGCTCACGCGACTAGGATCCCCAGCGCCCTGGTACTCCCACATCGCGGATGGCCTATCTTGTAGGGGCTGAACCCTGCGCTTGAGGAAAACACTCGCCAAGTGCAAACCGTTCAGCGCAGTTCCTGCGGCTTGATCAAGAAGAGCAGCCACCTTGGCGAGTAGGGGAGCGACGACTCGGTTTTCTTCAGCCGAAAGCTTGTGCGCCCAAGACTTCCGTTTCTTCAAAACAGCGAACGAATGGAATTCGTTGACTCCACCCGCGCTGTTGTCGGTTACATAGAACCATTTCTTCCTCCATCCCTGGGCGGAGTCGATGAAGTGCATGGTGAAGTAGCCGTTCTCGGACTTCGCCTGGATCCCGAAGCCGCCGGTGCGCAACGGTTCTCCAAGCTCCGTCTCCACTCGCGATCTCTCGCGGAAGACGCGCACCTTGAAAAGGGCCTTCCAGAGACCCCAGTGGGGGCGAATGCCCAGAAAACATTCGCAAAGAACAATGATGCACGCGATGTGTTGCATTGCATTTGGAGGAAGATCATGGAGCTGTATGCCGTAGACATACAGCAGAGCCATGAGGAAAGGATGGAGAGGAAGAGAAAGACCGCGCGACACGTGATCCGTGAAGATCACGCGTTCATTCGCGCGGGGATTGGGTACCTCCTCTTTCTTGCCGAGGCGTACCCGTTTCTCCGCGTCTGGGGGCAGCAGTCCATCTCGCTGCATTCCCTTGATGCTCTTGGCCGTGGTGTTGGGCGAACGCCAGTCACCTGAGCGCGGCGCGGGTGGCGGAGGAGCGTCCCCTGAGGCCCTCGACGACGAAGTGACAACGCGTTTCTTGCCGCCCGCCATTGCTGCTAGCACGAGCTTGGAGAGCGAGGGAAGGTGGAGCGCGAGGAGGAAGATGAACAGAGAAGACGAAGGCTGGGAAGTTTTTCACCATTCCACCAAGTCCTATATTTATGCACAGGACCGCTCAATCTTGGCCACTCGATGTGCCACGTGGCGTCCATCGCGGCCGCCGCGTGCGAAGGCGAAACGAGAGGGCGGCGGATGTTGTTTCGTGCCAGGATCGTGGGAATTTACTGCGCAGTTCGCGTAAAAACCGGGAACGGCGTCTCGTTTCCGGTCAAAAAGATGACAAAGTGGGCCAGCCCTTCTGCTCTCACTCCGTCACGTCCCATCGGGAGGATAAAAGTGCGCCATGACGTCATAGCGTGCATCATCAAGCTGAAGAATATTTCGAATGGAAAGTCCAAGCGCGAAAATAACTTCGCATGGACAAAAATCTTTCGAATAAAAGTCCAAACACGAAAATAACTTCGTATGGACAAATTTATGACGTGAAAACTCTTTCACAAGAAAAAATACCCCAGACACGAAAACTCTTTCGTGTTGGTTCTGAACACGAAAACTCTCTCGTATAAACAAGGAATCAGAAAAACTCAAAACTACATGAGTAGGCAGATCCTGCCACTCATTCGCACGATGTCTGCACATCATAAACCTGGATTGTTCAGCCGACTAGGTACATCCGGATGCCATATTCTTTCGAATATGAAGGTAAGACCCAAAAGATCTCTCTTGAGGGCCTGGAATCGCACTCAAGCTGCGTCCTCCGGTATAATTCCGTGTCAACAACACGAAGAAAAATCCTAGCGGACGCGCCGGGTGCCCCTATAGGTTAAGTTCGACTCGGTAAGACCACTACGGCCCAGTCGCAACGATCACCTTATCAGGTTCGAGTCGGAGGTCTCGAGTCTGTGTAGGCCAGAACTGTTTTTGCCGTAGTTGCAATTAATTAGCCCTGATCTTTCGGGAGAGCCAAGCTACTGCGTCATATCCTTCTGCGATAAACAGCCATAAAAACAGGCACTTTCATTACTCGATACTCGGGTGTAAAAAGCTCATCACGCAGGGTACACACCCTCTAAATGGGAAACGACCATACTGGTTATCCGAAGGAAAGATGAACAATCTGACCGTCTACTCGACTGAAAAATTCCAATCGAGCAAACGCTCGGGGGCTACTGACGAAGGGATGGATCTTAGATCCTGCGGATAAGGACACCCCGTCTCAGGCCCAACGTCAAGGCCCACGAAGGGAAGCCCTTAAGAGTGTTCCAGAAGGCCTACATGAAGCCCACCCGCAATACCTTGCGGGCTAAGTTAGGAAACATGTAACCGACTTAGGGTTAGAGTTCGAATCCTCCCCGGGCAGGGTTTGAGACCTGGCCACCTATATAAGGCCAGGAGAACCACCGGAGGAGGACCAAGCAATACCGCACCATCAAAGCCTTAAGCTCGAGATTGTACTCTCGACTTGAGAGATCATCTTTGTAACCGATCTACTCAATAATACAGATCGACAGAGGCAGGAGTAAGGGTTTTACCTCTACGAGGGCCCCGAACCTGGGTAAATTGTGCCCCCTGTCTAGCCGACGATCGCCACCAGCGCTCATGGGTTCTCCTATTCGAAACCCGATAGGTTCACCTGAGGGATTTGCCGAGCAACAGATTCGACAGAGAGTCTTATGAATTTAATTTCTCCAAATTTGCTAAAGTACCTTATGAAGCTGAATTACCTAATGAGAATTATAGAGTTGAACAATTGGCTGCTATTGCTCTTGCTCCTAACAATCCTTTGCAACAATACATGGAAGACCATGAAAGTGATGTCTTTATGGAAGAAAGAAATGAAATTGACGAGATTTTACTACATCAGCCAGCGATGCTGAAACATAATTTACCGGTGGAAGACTTGGGTACCACATTACCACCCAAGGAGGATCCTTTTTTTGATTTAAAGCCTTTGCCTGCCAATCTTAAATATGCTCATATTGATGATAAGAAATTATATCCTGTTATTATTAGTTCTAAACTTTTTGGTAAAGAAGAGGAGAGATTATTGGGAATATTGAGGAAACACATAGGTGCTATTGGTTATACTCTTGATGATTTAAAAGAGATCTCTCCTGCTATATGTCAGCATGCTATTAATATTGAACCTGGTGGAAAGCCAGTTGTTGAACATCAACGCCGTTTAAATCCTAAGATGAAGGATGTGGTAAGAAATGAGGTATTGAAACTCCTTGACGATGGTATTATTTATCCTATTGCTGATAGTAGATGGGTTAGTCATGTGCATTGTGTCCCCAAGAAAGGAGGGATGACTGTTGTGCCAAATGAAAATAATGAACTTATTCCTCAAAGAGTAGTGGTTGGTTATAGGATGTGTATTGATTTTAGGAAAGTTAATAAGGTTACTAAGAAAGATCATTATCCTTTGCCTTTTATTGATCAAATGTTAGAAAGGTTGTCTAAGAAAACTCATTTTTGCTTTCTTGATGGTTATTCTGGGTTCTCTGAAATTGCTGTTAGAAAGCCTGATCAAGAGAAAACAACTTTCACTTGTCCTTTTGGAACCTATGCTTATAGACGTATGCCTTTTGGTTTATGTAATGCTCCTGCTACTTTTCAAATATGCATGTCTTCTATCTTCCATGGTTTTTGTGAAGGAATTGTGGAAGTTTTCATGGACGATTTCTCCATCTATGGAACTTCTTTTGATAATTGTTTGCATAATCTTGATAAAGTTTTACAGAGATGTGAGGAGACTAATCTTGTTCTTAATTGGGAGAAATGTCATTTTATGATTAATGAAGGAATTCTTGGAAATACAATTTCTGAAAGAGGTATTGAAGTTGATAGAGCTAAAGTTGAAGCTATTGAGAAAATGCCCTGTCCCAGGGATGTCAAAGGTATTCGTAGTATTCTTGGTCATGATGGTTTATATAGAAGGTTTATTAAAGATTTCTCTAAAATATCAAAGCCTCTTACTAATCTTCTTCAAAAGGATGTACCTTTTGTTGTTTATGAAGATTGTAAAGAAGCTTTTGAAATTTTAAAGAAGGCTTTAATATCTTCTCCTATTGGTCAACCCCCTGATTGGAATTTACCATTTGAAATTATGTGTGATGCTAGTGATTATGCTGTAGGTGATGTTCTTGGACAGCGGGTAGATAAGAAGTTAAATGTTATTCATTATGATAGTAAAACTCTTGATGCTGCTCAAAACAATTATGCTACCACTGAGAAAGAGTTCCTAGCTGTAGTTTTTGCTTGTGATAAATTTAGGCAGTATATTGTTGATTCTAAGTTACTATTAATACTGATCATGCTGCTATTAAGTACTTTATGGAAAAGAAATATGCTAAGCCTAGGCTTATTAGATGGGTACTTCTCTTACAAGAGTTTGATTTACATATCGTGGATATGAAGGGTGCTGAAAATCCTGTTGCTGATAATTTGTCTAGATTAGAAAATATCTCTGATGATCCTATTCCTGTTAATGATAGCTTTCCTAATGAACAGTTGGCTGCAATAAAAGTGAGCTCTCAAGAGAGTCCATGGTATGCTAATTATGCTAACTTTATTGTTTCCAAGTATTTGCATCCTACCTTTACACCTCAGCAAATAAGAAAATTCTTCTATGATTTGAGGCATTGTTTTTTGGATGACCCACACTTATATAAATAAGGTGTTGATGGTATTATGCGAAGATGTGTTCCTGAAAATGAACAACGAGAGATATTGAGAAAATGTCATAGTAGTGCTTATGGAGGACATCAAGCTGGAGATAGAACTGCACATAAGGTTTGATTGCTGGCAGAGTTAAATCATTTCTCTGCGTTGTTGGGAACCCCAAGAGGAAGGTGTGATGAGAACAACGGTAGGAGTTTTCCCCTTAGTTAAGAACCAGGGTTATCAATCCAGTAGGAGAAAGAGAATCTTAGGAAGGTTGATGCCACTGACGGTGGTGCTGGAGCTTCACCGGTGTCAGCAACAACGTGGAACCTGCACACAACACAATCAAAATACTTTGCCCCAACGGTACAGTGAGGTTGTCAATCTCACCGGTCTTGCTGAAAACAAAGATTAGACGTTTAGTGTGGAAAAACAGTGTATGCTTGCAGAAAGTAAAGAAAGCAGAAAATTGTTGTGGTTTGTTTAACAGTGCGGAAAATGGACCGGGGTTCGTAGTTTCACTAGTGGTGTCTCTCCATAAAAGATATCATTCTGGGTGAACAAATTACAGCTGGGCAATTGACAAATAAAGGTTGCACCGTAGTGCACAATATGACATGAAGATTACTATGCTATTTAGTGCGGGCATTACAACAAGATACATAGACCGCCATCCATCTGCATCTATGACTAATAATCCACCCTCAGGTTATCATCCGAACCCCCTCAGGTATTAAGTTCCAAGCAACAGATAATTGCATTAAACAAAGTGTGTAATGTAAGCAATGATTATGCACGCGGACACTCTCACCGCTGTTTTCTCCCTAATGGCAACATCACATCCTCCCCCTTCACGTTTTTGTCACTCGAGCAAGGCAACAAGGAGGCATGAACCCACAATCGAGTATAAATACTCCCTCTTGGAGTCACTAGCAACTACTTGGACAGAATAACCACTAGCAACTGAGAGCATGCAAGATCACAAATAACATATGAAAATAAAGACTATAATCAACTTGGCATAAGGTCAATATTCATCGGATCCCAGCAAACACGGCACAGAGAATTACATAAGATCAATCTTGATCATGATAGGCAGGTCACGAGATCTAAACATGGAGGCATATGAGGAGAAGACAACCATCTAGCTACAACTACGAACCCGCAGGCCAAGGATGAACTACTCACGCATCACTCCGGAGGCGGGCATGGTGATGGAGAGGCCTCTGGTGATGATCTCCTCTCTGGCAGGGTGCCGGAAACAGCTTCAGAACCCCCCTGATCTGGGGTTGACGGTGACGGTGGCTGTGGAACTTTTTCGGGGATTTTGATCAGGTGTTTAGGGTTTTCTATCCGGTGGGCTTAAATAGGCAAAAGGGCGAAGGCGGTGGAGGCCGGGGGGGCCCACACCCATAGCTGGCGCGGCCAGGGGGGCCCGCGCCACCCTATGGTGTGGCCCCCTTCCTGCCCCTCTTCGGTTTTCTGGATGCTTCCGGGGAAAATAGGACTTCCGGGCTTCGAATTTTCCAATTCCGAGAATATTTCCAGAACAACTTTTCTAAAACTAAAAAAACAGCAGAAAACAGGGAACTGGCTCTGTGGCATCTTGTTAATAGGTTAGTCCAGAAAACGTATAAAAATGCTATAAATAAGGGAGAAAACATGTAGCAATTGGCAAAATATGATCATGGAGCATCAGAAATTAGGGATACGTTTATGACGTATCAAGCATCCCCAAGCTTAGTTCCTACTCGTCCTCGACTAGGTAAACGATAAAACAATAATTTCTGAGGTGACATGCTACTAACACAAACTTGATCAATCTAATGTAAAAGCATATGCACGCTGAGATCATAAGACTTTAAACACAGTCATGGTGAATAAAACTTTAATAATAAAGCATAGCAATTACTTTGCATCACGAAGAGTAACTCAAATAAAGGATCATGAATAATAATGCAAAGAAAGGTAAACGTTTGTTTCGGGTATAGAGAAAGCATGGAAAAGTGATATTTCGATAGTCATTAAGAGTGGGGCAAAACATAAATGCCAGGACACCTTCAAAGTTCAAGAGGAAGACTAGAACAAATAATTTATGAACAAATAATATCACATCATGAAGTAATTATTGATGCTTATGGGACAAATGCACATAGAACTCAGAATGGCAAAAAATGCTCTCTCAACTGTGCATAAAGTTAGAAGATGGAGACTCAACATAAAAGTAAAAGAAAGGCCCTTCGCAGAGGGAAGCAGGGATCACTCATGTGCTAGAGCTTTTATTTTATTAAACAGAGGTATTAAAAGTTTGACACTCCTCCCATCCATCTTTCACAAACCATGGCTAACTGAATCCTCGGGTGCCTGCCAACAATCACATACCGTGGAGGAGTGTCTATATTTTGGGAGATGTATGCTAATGTCAACGAATGGTAAACAGAAAATACAGTACGTCACAAGTCAACTGGATTCACAAGAGAGGCTCCCATGGTGAAGGACTTAACTGGTGTAGAAGGTCATCCCTCTTTCTCGTTTGTTTACACAATTATGCTTTGACTGATAAATCAGGGCCAAAAATAGTGAAGAGAATTTGTATGCATTAATTTGGGGCTGGGCACCCCGCTGCCAACTCTTCTATCATTTGGATAAGCGGATGCAGCCACGAGTCCAGGGTGTGAAATCCAATCAACAAGTGAGATAAAGATTCTCTCTTTACGTCCTCATGAGCAAAAACAGGAACATAAAGCAGGAGTAATTTTGAAGGTTTTAAAGGTAACACATGAGCAATTTACTTGGGAATGGCAGTTAAATACCACATGTAGGTAGGTATGGTGGACACAATGGGAAAAACTTTGGCTTAAGAGAGTTTGGATGCACGAGTAGAGCTCATACTCAGTACAGGTGGATGCTAGCAAAAGGCTCGGAGCGACAAATCAAGAGAGCATAAGAGCCATTATCATGCATAGGGACATAAGCATCATTAATTAAAACATAAGCAGTATCACAAGTTCAAAAATTAAGTGGTCATGGAGGATATCCGGGACTGGTTTGTAGTCATAAACATGGTGTGAGCATGCGCCAAGTCAACCAAATAAAACATTCGAAAGAGAATACCATATATTGATGCTTTACTATGACAAGAACAACTCATGAATCTTTCAATACATATTAAACACTCTCGGCTATTTGAGTCTAATCATGCTAATCAATAACCACAAGGCTTTAAAACTAAAATAACATTTAGCATGGCATGAAAAAGTCCTAGCCACAGTTTATACAAGCTTGTACTAGTATTGTTATAAATTCTACTTCAAGAAGCAGTTTTCTTTTGTTTCTCCCAACAAGCACCATACAAAACATGCTTTAAAAAATATAATCTTTATGATACAGCAAGAAAACATGATATTACTCAAATAATACTACTAAAACTAACAGCTCTAATAAGAGATGCATGTAAAACAGGAGCTGAATAAATGCAACAGCTAGACAGAGACTAAGAATACAACATATTCTCATGAAAAAGCGGAGCGTGTCACTCTCCAGTAAAAGAATTATGGGGTCCAACCAAGATAATTATGAAAGTAAAAACAAACTAAAACCAAAATCAAACTGAAAACAAAAATAAAATATGCTCCAAGTAAAGAACATAAGATGCGACCGAATAAAAATATAGTTTCACTAGAAGTGACCTGATAATTTGTTGATGAAGAAGGGGATGCCTTGGGCATCCCCAAGCTTAGATGCTTGAGTCTTCTTGGAATTTTATTGGATGTACCACCGGGGCATCCCCAAGCTTAGGCTTTTCACTCTTCTTCATCACATCATATCATCCTCTTCTCTTGACCCTTGAAAACTTCCTTCACATCAAAATTCTCACAATCTTCATTAGCAACGTTAGTGCAATTGAAATAATAAATCCACATGGTTCAGTTTCAACACAATTCTAACACTCAAAAATACATTAGCTACTGTCAAAAATTATTTCAAAACTCTTTTTCTCAAAATAACACCAAAATAAAGAGATTAATATGCAAATGTGATAAATGGCAGAAATCTGTCAAAAATAGAACAGCAGGTAAAGATCGATTTTTTTCAAAAATATTCTGTTGCTAAAATCAAAAAGTGATATTCTAATAAAGGTTGCATATATAACTCAGGATTAATCACAAAAAAGCTCAGGTAATTTTGAATTTTCTGTGATTTTTAAGGGAATTTACAGTGGACAGAAGAAATTTGTTTCCTACGCAGAAATCCAAAATATAGTGTCAACTTTCCACTAGAGGCTTTACTTGGCTTAAAAAACACAAAAGAAAAGATACATTGGGGTTTCTAAGGAAATATAAAACACCCTGGTTCAAAGAACACCAAAGAAAACGAAAGAAAACGGGTTGAAAACAGAGAAATAAATCGGGTTGTCTCCCGGTAGCGCTTTTCTTTAACGCCTTTCAGCTAGGCATAAAAGCTGGAATCAAATAGATGCTCACACAAGACATATGAATTAAGTAAAAGTGAGCATCAAGAAGCAAGTATAAAACACATTTAAGTCTAACCCACTTCCTATGCATAGGGATCTTGTAAATAAATAAATTAAAGAAGCTCAAACTAGAACTCATGGGAAGGTAGAACAAGAGAAAATTTAAAACTTTCAACAAAAATAGAGGTGTTTGTCGCACCCGGACTTCTAGAGGATACTCACAGCCCGCTAAACAGTAGATAATTGGCTTACGGGGCTTACCGGCACCCGCATCTCAATATGAGTAGGCCAACACGTAAACGTGTGACAACCAACCTCTACTATTCATCGTCTGCGTAAACCATCCCATAGAAATCCGACTACTTCCATTGACGTACTTCATAACATACACACATGGTACGTCAACGACATTTGAACAAGTGATATCACAACAAATCTCTAAGACACAAAGAAATAGAAATAAGTGGCAAATAGCTCTCACTAGAGCAGAGATAGCAAATACAATCATGCAGAGGACACATGTCCCAACAAGTCATCATTACATCACAGCGGAAGCATATAAAGTTTCTGAGTACAGACAAGATCCAAATAGGCCTAAGAGGCCGGAAACGAAAAGACGGAGCCCATCCACGAAGTCTCGGATCCTGCCCAGGTCCGCTATCTACTCGTCAGCAGCCTCGTCATACTCCACGTAGTAGCCACCATGGGGATCCTCGGAAACGTAGTCTGCAGAACACGCAGCCCCAAAGGGTTCAGTACAGACGAGTACTGGCAAGCAAGACGCACAAGATACCAAAGTGTACCCGGCAACACCAAGTACAGATGCTTTGGGTTCAACGGAAGATAGGTGATACAAAAGTGCGGCAGCGGGCTGCCTAACCAACTACAGAGACACGCTACAACATCCGGCTAAAAGAAGGGGATAAGATAGCGCTTCGGAACCAACTACCACTAACCTCAAACAAACCCATCCTGGATCTTGCCCCTTATCCAAAGAAGCAATCCGAGGATAACTCACACAGTTGGATTAGTGAAGGTTCAAGTTATTGTGTCAATAAGCCTATTACTAGTCAAATTAGTATTAATTAGGTGTAAGTTGTCTAATCCTTGTTAGCCAGCCCTATCACCAAGTCATCCATAACCGCGGACAACACGGCTTCTCGAGAAGATTTAACCCTGCAGGGGTGCACCAATTTGGCCGTACACGTAAGAATATCCCGCCAGACGGGGATCAAACCCACCAAGCGAGGCATTCAACACAACCCAACTCTTCTTCGCATCAAGCCCAAAGAACCACGTGCTGTGCGTGCGCGGCTAATCGAGCCCCCACGAAGAAAAGGGGTACCCTCATAGCACTGGAAGACCACACCGCCCTAAATGCCGACTACAAAAGTTCCACCCTGGCGCCGAGGGTTCGTACCTGCATATGCGTGCATCAAATGGAAAGCCCGAACTAAGTGTCGCGATTTGGACGAGATGCGAATCGAATCAGAGTTGCGGGGGGCGCCCATACACGCTTCCCACATGCGGTTAGCACGCTCAACATGGATCAAGAGGACAAGAACTTTTCCTGAGTTCGACACTAGCAGGCCTCAAAACCATACTCGGCCTCCTGCCGGTGCCTTATCATCAATTAGCATTACCTCAAGCATTAACAGGTTGTTGTTTAAACATCGAGCCCCCAGAACATAATAAATATGGTAAAAGAAATAACGGACATTAGACTCGAGCATAAACAACCCTAAGCATGCTAGTAAGACACAGGCAACAAGCAACAGAGTTATAGGTGTGGAGGAGAGGCTATATCAGGGTTACAGGATAACATGTGATAGGATCGGAACACAAGCAACGAATCTTAAGGCTAGCAGAATAGACAACGGAAAGTATCGGTATCCAATGTGGAAAGGACACAATGGTTCATGTGAGTGAATACTTGCCTGCAAACTCAGTAGCCTGGTACTGGGCTAACTCCTCTGAAGTAGTGTCGTAAACCTCGTCTGTCTCAACGTCGTCGTCTATTCGAGAAGAAGCAAACAAACAACGCAGAGATACAAACAATCAATAACATGGCATAATGCACAAACATGGGATGATGCATGACAATTTAAGTTATGCATCAAAGATAAACTAGTTGACATGGTAACATAATTAAGTGGGCCCATATGCAATTTAGATTGCATAGGGGAAAGCCCATGAATTAAGGTTGAATTAAATGATCTACAAATAACCATCATGTGAAAGTTGATTAGAAAGATGCATGGATGATGAAAACAAAAAGAAAACAACAATAGCTTCAATTTGAAAATGTTGTTTACCAAGTTTTGGAATTTTATTTATTAAGTTATGAAATTTGGCTTCCTAAATGAGTTACACAAACATTTATTGTTTTCACCCATTTTAATTGTTCAAACATAGATAACAAAATCTATATTTGGAAAGAACACAAAATTTTAGGTGGAATACATATTTCATTTGTTGACAATGGATTTAAAATGAATTAATTATGAATTAAACAAGTTTAAACAAGATTTAAATGAATTTAATTCAAGTATAAAATTTATTTGAATTTTTATTTGTTCAAAACATTAAACAAAATTCATATTTGAAAAGATTATACTTTTCTGGTTTGAAAACATATTTTGTATGTTCAAAAAGAATTTAATTTGACCAAGTTATTAATTTAGCAATTTTAAATGGTTTAAACAAGATTTGAATTATTTGACCAATTTTAATTATTCAAAACAGGAAACAAGGTTTATATTTGGAAAGCTTGTTCAATTTTGCATGGAAAACATATTTTACATGTGCCATTTGAATCAAATTTTGAATTAGTTATGAATTTGACCAAATTTAAATGAGTTATTTGAATTTGAAATTTTGAAACCATTTGAAATGTTCAAAACAGTAAACAAATGGTTTAAACATGTAGAGAATTAAATTTGGTATGGAAAACATATTTTATTTATTAAATTTGGATTTGATTTGCAAAAGATATTTGAATTTGAATTACAGGGGCTATTCTGTGATTTCTAAAAGTGTTAAAATTGTTCCAGGGGCTTAGGTGCGAAAAGAAAGTTTCAGAAAGGTCCCTGGAACCTTTCCTACGCAGTGCCAGCGTGCCCTGGGTCACTGCCCGTGGGCCAGCACTCTGCTGGCGCCTGCGTGGCGCGTGTGTGGAAGCTGGCGTGGCCACCACGTCGCTGACGTGTGGGGCCAGCATGGTTGCGTGGCAAGGCGAGCAAAAAGATGGTTTTTATTCGCGCTGCGGGGGATCGAACCCGCTCCCTCGCGCTGCGCGCCGTTGGATCTGGCCACTACGGTGCTGATCGATTCGTGACAGAGGAGGGGAACACGTGGTTTTGAGGTGGATCTCGCTGCTTTGACTGAAACTGAAACAAAAGTTCAGTCTGTCTGAACTTGACGGCGGAGGGAGCGAACGGTGATCGTCGGTGATGATCGTTGCGTGGCTGCTGCTGCTCGTGGGTGGATGCGGTGGTGGGTACGTGCACAACGGGCAGAGGTGAGAGAGAGGGGAAGGAGGTGACGTGCTCACCGTGGGGAGGAAGGAGGAGGAGGACGACGGCTCGGTGCAGTGGCGGTGACCGGCGACGTCGACGAAGCGGTGGAGCGATCCGAGGCCTCCCAGGCCCTGTCGAGGAAGCGAGGAGGGAGAGGGGACTACCCTGGTCCCGTTCCCGTGCCCGCGGGGACTCGACGACGACCAACACCCCTACACCAACCCCATCAATCTCCGGCCATGGCTGCTCGTCGGAAGTTTCAGAAAATTCAGAGAAGAAACGGAGGTGATCTGAGAGGGAGGAAGAGGAATGGCGGCGGCAGGGAGGAAGGAGAGGGCTAGGTTTAGGGTTTGGGAGCTCTCGGGGTAGAAATAGGGGGAGGAAAAGGAGCAGGTGGCGAGGGGGAGGTGCGGTCTGTGCGTGCCTGCGTCAGCGGCATCGTCACCTGTACGGAGGAAGGAGACGAGGGCCACGGGCCGCCCGCTGGCTGGGGTAGTAGGTGGCTGGGCCGGTTGTTGGGCTGGCCTGGCTGCCTCCCCCAGCCCGTTTTCCTGTTTTTTATTTTTTCTCTCTGTTTTTTTTTTGCAGAAAAGAAAAAGGGAAGAAAAGAAGGGGTTTTGGGGTTGGAAAAATTTTGGGAATAATTTTTATAGGTTATTTATTACAAAAGCCCAGTTGTGCAACTTTTTGTTTTTCAAAAATTTAAATTTGTTGCTGTTTGTAATTTAAATGCATTTGACTGAAATTTGCAATAATTGAATTATTGAAACTTAAGCAAGTTAAAAGTTTGGAATTTCAAGTTTATTGGAACCAAACAAATGGTTTGATTTGAAAGTTTTTATTTGAAAAAAATTTGTAACAGAACAAGTATGAAACAAGGATTTGAAATTTTGTTTGAAATTCAAATGGAAAACAAGTGAAAACAAGATCAATGCTCATGATGGAATGATGCAAACTTAATTTAAACAAAAAGCAAACATTGTAATGGTGTTTTTCATACTTGGGATGTTACAGTGTTTTAGTAACATGAAAATTCCTACAACCATATTTTCCTCTCTCATAATAATTTTCAGTAGCATCATGAACAAATTCAACAACATAATTATCACATAAAGCATGTTTGTCATGGTCTAAAAGCACACAATTCATATCAAGATCAAAACCAGTGGGATCATAATTCAAAATCAACTCCTTTTTCCCACTTTTAGCAATAGCAAAACAAGATAATTGGTCACTCTTAAAAGGTATAGTACACATTATAGCAATCCTATTTTCAGTAGCATTATCATTTATAACATCAAGTAACATAGGACCATCATCAAGAGCATTATCATAAGATTTATCCAAGTAGCATGGATTATCATAAATAACAGTAGAAATATCATTCTCGCAAGTTTCATTCATAGTAGTATCAAGGTCACAAGTATAGCAAGTATCAATTTCATAAAATAATGTATGAGTTAAAGAGTTACTATCATTGGGAGGTTGACATGGGTAGCTCCATTCTTCCTCCTCTTGATCATCACTCTCCTCCTCTTTTTCATCCAATGAGCTTCCAGATTCAGCAGTTTCTTCTTCCATAGGTCCCTGCAAGGCATTATTCTCTTCCTTAGGTTGAGAGCATTTATTAATATATTCCATTATGTAGTAATTATAATCCTTGTAACTATCAAATCAATATTCAAGTATAGCATAAATCTCATATTTATAAGGTGCATCATCAATACTTTCAAGTAAATAGGCAATTTCGAATGCACCCTTCCAAGCAATAAATTCTTCAATTTGTTCCACATCATATAATTCATAATTCCCCTTAACATAAGAATATATGGTAACATCATCATTATACTCACATTGAAAAGGGAGGTGTTTATACCTCCTACAGCAGTAAGATTTATCAAAGCAATAAGTAACATTATAGGTGTAGCACAAGTTTTGAGCATAGTCATGCAATTTATTAATTTTCTCCCATAAGTGTATTCCTTTTTGTGACAAGTGGTGTTCCTTATAATATTTTTTTGTTCATCTGTGAACCCACCTTGCCTAAAATATCTAGTTTCAAAGATATCAAACATTGATAGCAAGCATGATAAAGCAAAAATAGCAAGTGAATGCTTCACTTGAAAATACTTGAGTTGCCCTTTTATGCCATAAAGTAAACTATTTTTTTTTGTGTTTTTGATATAGAGAAGAAAAACAAGACAAAAATAAAAACAAGACAATAAACAAAATAAAGAGGTTGAGAGTGAGAGACTCCCCTTGCCAGAAGACTTCCTTCTCCCCAGCAACAGCGCCCGAAAAAACCTTGATTGCTGGCAGAGTTAAATCCTTTCTCTGTGTTGTTGGGAACCCCAAGAGGAAGGTGTGATGAGCACAGCTGTAGAAGTTTTCCCCTTAGTTAAGAACCAGGGTTATCAATCCAGTAGGAGAAAGAGAATCTTCAAAAGGTTGATGCCACTGATGGTGGTGCTGGCGCTTCACCGGTGTCAGCAACAACGTGGAACCTGCACACAACACAATCAAAATACTTTGCCCCAACGGTACAGTGAGGTTGTCAATCTCACCGGTCTTGCTGAAAACAAAGATTAGATGTATAGTGTGGAAAAACAGTGTATGCTTGCAGAAAGTAAAGAAAGAAGGAAATTGTTGTGGTTTGTTTAACAGTGTGGAAAATGGACCGGGGTTCGTAGTTTCACTAGTGGTGTCTCTCTATAAAAGATAGCATGCTGGGTGAACAAATTTCAGCTGGGCAATTGACAAATAAAGGTTGCGCCGTGATATGACATGAAGATTACTATGCTATTTAGTGCGGGCATTACAACAAGATACATAGACCAACATCCATCTGCATCTATGACTAATAATCCACCCTCAGGTTATCATTCGAACCCCCTAAGGTATTAAGTTGCATGCAACAGATAATTTCATAAAACAAAGTGTGTAATATAAGCAATGATTATGCACGCGGGCACTCTCACCGATGTTTTCTCCCTAATGTCAACAGCACATCCTCCCCCTTTACGTTTCTGTCACTCGAGCAAGGCAACAAGGAGCTATGAACCCACTATCGAGTATAAATACTCCCTCTTGGAGTCACTAGCAACTACTTGTCCAGAATAACCACTAGCAATGGAGAGCATGCAAGATAAAAAAAAACATATGCAAATAAAGACTATAATCAACTTGGCATAAGGTCAATATTCATCGGATCCCAGCAAACACAGCACAGATAATTACATAAGATCAATCTTGATCATGATAGACACCTCACGAGATCTAAACATGGAGGCATATGAGGAGAAGACAACCATTTAGCTACAGCTATGAACCCGTAGTCCAAGGATGAACTACTCACGCATCTCCGTCCCAAATTAATTGTCTCAAAGTTGGACAAAAGTGAGTGTATCTAAGCTCCGGAGGCAGGCATGGTGATGAAGAGGCCTCCGGTCATGATCTCCTCTCCGGCAGGGTGCCAGAAATAGCTTCAGAACCCCCCTGATCTGGGGTTGACGGTGACGACGGTTGCGGAACTTTTTCGGGGATTTTGATCAGGTGTTTAGGGTTTTCCATCCGGGGGGCTTAAATAGGCGAAAGGTCAAAGGCTATGGAGGCCGGGGGGCCCACACCCATAGCTGGCGCGGACAGGGGGCCGCGCCACCCTATGGTGTGGCCCCCTGCTGCCCCTCTTCGGCTCCTCTTCGGTCTTCTGGATGCTTCCGCGGAAAATAGGACTTCCGGGCTTCGAATTTTCCAATTCTGAGAATATTTCCAGAAAAACTTTTTTGAAACTAAAAAAACTGCAGAAAACAGGTAACTGGCTCTGTGGCATCTTGTTAATAGGTTAGTCTGGAAAACATATAAAAATGCTATAAATAAGGGAGAAAACATGTAGCAATTGGCAAAATATGATCATGCAGCATCAGAAATTAGGGATACGTTTATGACGTATCAAGGTTCTACAATCAGGTTTTTATTGGTCTACTCTCTTTAAAGATGCTAGAAAGTTTGTTTTATCTTGTGATCAATGTCAAAGGGTTGTAAATATTTCTTGACGTAATGAAATGCCTATGAATTATTCTCTTGCTATTGAACCGTTTGATTGTTGGGGTTTTGACTTTATGGGTCCTTTCCCTCCTTCAAAAGGCTACACTCATATTCTTGTTGCTGTTGATTATGTTACTAAATGGGTAGAAGCTATACCTACTAAAAGTGCTGATGGTGAAACCTCATTAAAAATGCTTAAAGACATTATTTTCCCTAGGTTTGGTGTGCCTAGATATCTTATGACGGATGGGGGTTCTCATTTTATTCATGGTGGTTTTAGAAAGACTCTTTCTAAATATGATGTTAATCATAGAATTTCCTCACCCTATCATCCTCAAACTAGTGGGCAAGTAGAATTATCAAATAGAGAAATCAAATCTATCTTGCAAAAGACTGTTAATAAATCTAGAAAAAATTGGGCTAAGAAATTAAATGATGCTCTGTGGGCTTATAGATCTGCTTATAAAAATCTCATGGGCGTGCCTCCTTATAAAATGGTTTATGGAAAAGCTTGTCACTTGCCCCTAGAATTAGAACACAAAGCTTATTGGGTAGTGAGAGACCTAAATAGAGATTTTAAACTTGCTGGTGAGAAAAGGTTGCTTGACATAAGTTCTTTAGATGAATGGAGGAGTGAAGCATATGAAAATGCTAAGCTCTTTAAAGAGAAAGTTAAAAGGTGGCACGATAAGAGAATTATTAAAAGAGAATTTCATGTTGGTGAGAAAGTGCTATTGTATAGGTCTCGGCTCAGATTTTTTGCAGGAAAATTACTCTCGAGATGGGAAGGACCTTTTGTTATCGAAGAGGTATATCGTTCGGGGGCAATTAAAATTGTTTCCCTTGAAGACAACACTTCACAAGTGGTGAATGGCCAAAGACTCAAGCATTATATTTCTGGAGATCCTTATAATGAAAATGTTGATTGTATTCGAGCCATGATCCCGGAGGAATTTATTAAGAAGCATATTTCAGAAACTGCAGAGTAAGTTTTCGAATAGGTACCATTTTTGGTAAGAAAACTTTCGCGAAAACGTCTTCCAACTTTTATTTTTACTGTTTTTGGAAAATATGAAAAATTATGAGCCGGAAACGAGGCGGAGACGGAGCCCGGAGGCTCCACACCATGGGGTGGCACGGGCCCACCCCTGGCCATGCCATCGTATGGTGTGGGGCCCAGGAGCCCCTCTCTGACTCGTTGTCGACGTGGACTTTCCTTTCGTTATGAAACTTTTTGCTATATAATCCCCCGGACCCCTCGAGGTCCGTATATCGTTTTCTCGTCGTGTTTCTGTTTTGAGATGTTTCTGCTAGGTTACATCCTCAGATCTAGAGCCACAATGTCCTCTCCTGGATCTCCCAAAGACAGTTTCTTTGAGAACGTCGTCAACCCGTACATAAACGAGCTGAAGATGCATCCCAAGGAATTGCTGCTCAAAGACGAGAAGGTGAAGATTTAAGATGTTCGGGGCCCTAAAGGAGAAGGCAGTCTGGAAGCTAGGATGGAAGAAGTGGAGCAAGAAGTCTTTAGGTACAAGAATATGGTGGAGCGTGAAGATGAGATCATCAAAGGATAAAGGCAGAACAGATCGCTGAATTCAAGAGGGAGAATTTGAAGCTGTGGGAGGAGACTTTCTCACTCACCAAGACCACCAATGATATGCAAGCACAAATCTATGATGTGCATAACCAGAACTGTGAGTATGAGAACATGTTTAAACGTATAAGCTCTGCTGCTAGTTTCAGAATGTTGGAGACCAGGACATCATTTGTGGACGAAGAGCCTTTAGCTTGGAAGACCGAGGATGAGAAGGATTCACCACCACCACTGAAGAATTTATTCGTCATTAGTATTGGCATCCCCTTGGCTTGTTCCAAGCTTGGGGGAGTGCCGCAGTATCATATCACTATCTTTCATCTTTTTACCTTTTTAGTAGAGGCATATCATGAGTAGAGAAGTTATCATATAAGATGGTTTGCAGTATGGAAGTGTCTCTCCTTAGTTGTTTATCGTTGTATCCGTTGGTGTGCGTTGCCGGTTTGAAATATTAATGAGAAATTTCATAATTTACTTTCTGTACACCTTATTTTAGTTTTCAATTTATGTCATATGGTTGAGCTTGTTGTAAGTATTTGGTGTCACTCTGGAGATAATTAAGTTAATCTAGTTGGTTTTGGCAAACTTAGCTTGGGTCAGTAGAAATAATATTTCGAGATGCTAGTATAAGAAAGAGGAATTTTCCTATTAGCTCATAAACTTAGTATTCACAAGTTAAGATCGCTTGGGCTTTCAATGAAGATTGCATGATTGGTTTCATCATATGTATATTTGTTTGTTTTCCCTCAACTATTATGCTTACTACACAGCCTTGCTAGCCAAAAACCCTGTACCGAGAGGGAATGCTTCTCGTGCATCCAAACCTTGAGCCCCAAAACCTTGTCATTTGTGTCCACCATACCTTCCTACATGTGGTAATTCACCGCCACTCCAAATAAATTGCTCATGTGTTACCTTTAAAACCTTCAAAATTATCCATGTTTTGTGTTTATGTTTTAGATCATGATGACGCAAATAGAGAATCTTTATCTCACTTGTTGATTGGACTCACACACCTGGACTAGTGGCTTCATCCGCTTATCCAAATGCTAGAAGAGCTGGCAGCGGTGTTCCCAGCCCCAAATAATAATACAAATTCTCTTCACTCTTTTTTCCCCTGATTTGTCAGTCAAAGCATAATTGTGTAAACAAAAGAGAAAGAGGGATGACCTTCTATACCAGTTGCGTCCTTCTATGGGAGCCGCTCTTGTGAAGTCTAGTTGGCTTGTGACTTACTGTATTTTATGTTTGCCATTCGTTGACATAAACATACACCTCTCTCAAAATTTAGACACTCCTCCACGGTATGTGATTGTTGGCAGGCACCCGAGGATTCGGTTAGCCATGGTTTGTGTAAGAAAGGTTGGGAGGAGTGTCAACCATTTTATACCTCTGTTTTACAAAATAAAAGCTCTAGCACATGAGTGATCCATGCTTCCCTCTGTGAAGGGCCTATCCTTTACTTTTATGTTGAGTCAGTAAACCCATTCCTTTCTGTCTCCAGCAAGCATTTGAGTTGTTGTGATCTCACCATCTATATGTTGATTTATTCAATCATGTTTTCTATCCTTCTTTTTTTAGCACATGCTTTATTATCTGAATGAATATTACTTTGAAAGCTATGAATCACTGTAAAAGGATTTTTATAATTAAACATGTTAAGCCCTACAATATAAGCCTTGTTATAAAAACTTCACCTAAGATAAGTATGATATCATTAAATGTTCTCTGACCAAGAACGAAGTTTGCCATCACCAATTTTGATTATCTCTTTTGCATCTTTGTTTGTGACTCCCATTACTCGTTGCAAGTTAAGTTATATGAGAGGAAGTTGTTGTCTATAATGATTGGTGCATAGATAAATGTGATGCTTCTTGTCCGTATTTTATTTATCGACTCTTCACTCCATAAACCCGTGGTCATGTTTACTGAGTTCAATTTCGCTTGGGGACAAGCGAGGTCTAAGCTTGGGGGCAGTTGATACGTCCATTTTGCATCACTATTTTGTATCATAATTTTCTGTTATTCATCGATATATTTCATGTTATGATGCACCCCTTATGTTATTTTATCTTATTTTGCATGTTTCCTAATTTTTGGAGAATAAACACCGGGACCCGAAATCTGATGGAAAAAGCACCGTCGAGATACCATGTTTCAGAAGATCAGAAGAAGAAGAGGGACACCGGGGGTGTCTTAGAAGTTCAAAGGAGGAGTCCAGCCAGAAGGGGAGCCAGAGGGGGGCCACCAGGGGCCCACACCATGAGCTGTTGCGCCCCTGGGCGCGCCACCAGGTGGTGTAGCCACCCTGGCCCACCTCTGGTCGAGGTCTTTCGCGTACTTGACCCCCAGGGAACCCTAAGCCTCATACCATCATTGAAGAATTATTCCGCCGCCTAGGGATGGAAAACACCCGAGAGAGAAAAGCTCTCAGGCAGAGAGAAATCTGTCGGGGAAATTCCTCTCCGGAGAGGGGAAATCATCGCCATCGTCACCGTCATCACTCGGGCATCATCAAGATTGTCATCATCATCATCATCACCACCACCATCACCATCACCCTCATCATCCACTGTCTCCTGCTGTAACAATTATGGGCCTCTATTGTTGTTTTACATTAGATCTCTCTTCCAGTGTGGATTACTTGTTAGTAGTTGATGCTTGTGAGATTTATCGGTGTTTGCACTTTATGATCAGATTGTTATCATCCATTATATCACCTCTGATTATGATCCATATGATGTCTTGTGAGTAGTTCGTGTTGTTCTTGAGGACATGGGAGAAGTCAAGTTGTTAGTAGTGAAGTAACGTTGAGTAATATTTGATGATTTGATATTTAAGTTGTGGTGTTATTCTTCTAGCGGTGTCATGTGAACGTCGACTACATGATAGTTCACCATTTATGGGCCTGGGGGAATGCATCGTGTATTTGGCTACTAATTGTGGGGTTGCCGGAGTGACAGAAACCTAAACCCCCGTTAGGAAACCCTTACACGAGGGAGCGTAGGATCCCGGAGTTTAAAGTTGTGGTTAGATTTATTTCTTAATGACTTTCTTGTAGTTGCGGATGCTTGCAAGGGGTATAATCACAAGTATGTATTAGTCTTGGATGGGACGCTACATTAGTATAGGTTCACCCACACAACACTTATCAAAACATAGAGATTATTCAGCGGCATGGAACAAAGGCACTTGACAGAAACCTCCCATGTGTCCTCGAGAACGTTTGTTAATCATAAGTAAACCCACCGGCTTGTCCTTTGATGAAGAAAGGATTGGGACACTTGCTGCAATTATTATTACTGCATTGTATTTACTCACACTTTATTTATATGCAATATCAAAAACCCTACAAATCTATCTTTCAGTATTTATAGGTATTCCTTCATCGAAACTGCTTGTCAACACCTTCTGCTCCTCGTTGGGTCCGAAACTCTTATTTATCGAAAGTACTACGATACACCCCCTATACTTGTGGGTCATCACATAATTCTTTTGAGAAGCATCAAGAGTCTTACTAGCATAATGAATAACATTCAACTTCTTATCTACGCGTTGTCCAAGAACAACACCTACAACAAAATCACTAGCATCACACATAATTTCAAAAGGTAAATTCCAATCAAGCGGTTGCAAAATTGGAGCAGTAGTTAAAGCCTTCTTTAAAGTTTCAAATGATTCCTTGCAATCATCATCAAAAACAAATGGTACATCTTTTTGAAGAAGATTAGTAAGAGGCTTTGATATTTTAGAGAAATCTTTAATAAACTTCCTATAAAAACCAGCGTGACCAAGAACACTACAAATACCTTTAACATCCCTAGGACAGGGCATTTTCTCTATGGCTTCCATTTTAGCTCTGTCAACTTCGATACCTCTTTTAGAAATTTTATGTCCAAGAACAATTCCTTCATTAACCATAAAGTGGCATTTCTCCTAATTAAGAACAAGATTAGTTTCCTCACATCTCTGCAAAACTTTATCAAGGTTGTGCAAACAATTATCAAAAGAAGTTCCATAGACGGAGAAATCGTCCATGAATACTTCCACAATTTCTTCACAAAAAACATGAAAAATAGCAGACATGCATCTTTGAAAAGTAGCAGGAGCATTACACAAACCAAAAGGCATACGTCTATAAGCATTAGTACCATAAGGACAAGCAAAGGTTGTTTTCTCTTGATCTTGCTTCCTAACAGCAATTTAAGAAAACCCAGAATAACCATCAAGAAAGCAAAAAAGAGTTTTCTTACAAAACCTCTCAAGCATTTGATCAATACAGGGTAAAGGATAATGATCTTTGTTAGTAACTTTATTAACCTTTCTAAAATCAATGCACATTCTATAACCAACTACTACTCTTTGTGGAATGAGCTCATTGTTTTCATTAGGTACAACAGTCATTCCTCCCTTCTTAGGGACACAATGTACATGGCTCACCCATCTACTATCAGCAGTAGGAAAAATAATACCAGCATCAACAAGTTTTAATACCTCATTTCTTACCACTTTTTTCATCTTAGGAATTAAACGGTGTTGATGTTCAACTACTTGCTTTGCATCAGCTTCAATATTAATAGCATGCTGACATATAGTCGGAGAAATTCCCTTCAAATCATGAAGAGTATATCTAATGGCTCCACGGTGTTTCTTCAAAATTCCCAATAATCTTTCCTCTTATTCACCTGGAAGTTTAGCACTAATGATAACAGGATATATTTTCTTATCATCAATATAAGCATATTTAAGATCATCAGGAAAAGGTTTTAAATCAATAACATGATCCTCCTTGGGTGGTAATGTGGTACCCAAGTCTTCCACAGGTAAATTATGTTTCAGTATCACCGGTTGACGAAGAAGAATATCGTCAATCTCATTTCTCTCTTCCATAAATACCTCACTCTCATGGTCCCCATATATTGCTGCAAAGCATTGTTAGGAGCAAGAGCAATAGAAGAAAGTTGTTCAACTTTAAAATTCTCATCACGCAATTTAGATTCATAAGGTGCTCTAGCAAATTTGGAAAAATTGAACTCATAAGATTTTCTATCAAATTTATTCAAAATCTTCTCTCCTTTACAATCTATAATAGCACCACAAGTGTTCAATAAAGGTCTACCAAAAATAGTAGGACAAGTCTTACTAGCATCCTTACCAAGTACTAGAAAATCAGTGGGATATTTAGTTTTACCACACAAAACTTCCACATCTCTAACAATACCAATCGCAAAAACAGTTTCTCTATTAGCAAGCTGAATAACCATATCAATATCTTCAAGCTCACAAGAACCAAATTCATGAATAATTTCTCTATAAATCTCATAAGGTATGGCACTAGAACTAGCACCAATATCAGACAAACTATAATAGCAATGATCACCAATCTTAATAGAAAGCACATGAACACTAGTTTTCTTAGGTCTACGAGGATGGGAAACAATATTAGAAGCAACCTCACATAAGACAATGTGTTCATCCTCCACATTTCCACAAACAAGATCTTTCACTATTGCTACTGCAGGTTCAATAGTTATTTGTTCATCGGGTTCAATAGATTTTTTATTACTCTTATTAATCACACTAGCCACCATAGAGTGTTCTTTCACCTTAGCATGGAAAGGCATTTTTTATATATAAGGCTCAGGAACAGCAGAATTAACAACATGCACTTCTATATTACTAGCAGGAACAATATCTTTATAAGGTGCATGATACTTATGATAATGTTTCTTGGGAATATCAAGATAGGAGGCAAAAGCTTTAAGACAGTTTGCAAATATTTGAGAATCAAGACCACAAACATCACTAACATCATAGAAATCATTGGTTCCCATAAAATACTTAATGCATTCATAATCATAATTTATACCTGACTTTCTACCTTTGTCGTTCTCCCATCCTTTAGTGTTTTCTTGAATACGGTCAAGAAGATCCCATTTATCTTCTTCCTTCATACGTGTGAATGATCCAGAACAAGAAGAATACAATAAATCCTTATCATGAAGAGAAAGCCTTGCACAAAAATTATTGATAACAATACTTCTCGGGAGTTCATGAATGGCACATTCGAGCATTAATAGCTTCATTCTCCCCCATGCTTGGTAAGTACTCTGCTTCATGAGGCCAAAAATTATAGATTTGATTCCGGTCTTTATGAATCTCACTAGGAGGATAAAATTTAGAATAAAAGAGAGGAACAATTTCCTCCCATCCAATAGATTCACCATTCTTCAGTAGTTTGAACCATTCAGCGGCTCTTCCTTTCAGCGATAAAGAAAATAATTTCCTTTTAACTTGATCCATTGTAATACCAGCACACCTGAATAACTCGAATAATTCATGTATAAAGAGCAAATGATCACCGGGATGGACATTTCCATCACCGTAATAGCAGTTATCCATAACACGTCCAACAATTTTCATAGGTATTTTATAAGGATCTAATTCAGCAGATAACAGGTTACCTACTACCCTAGCAGTGATAGTAGTAGTACCTCTAAATAGAGAATCAAAAGTATTATCCATAATGAAATAAAAACAGGAGACAAAAATAAAAAGAACACTCACAGTAAAAGTTTCTCTTACCAATTCCACTTACCAATAGCGCTTCACTCCCCGGAAATGGCGCCAGAAAATAGTCTTGATGCCCACAAGTATAGGGGGTGTATCGTAGTACTTTCGATAAATAAGAGTGTCGAACTCAACGAGGAGCAGAAGGTGTTGCCAAGCAGGTTGGATAGAGGATTCACTGTAAACACCAGCAAACGGGTTTTTGGTTGTTTTGGATAAAGCAGATAAATAAAGTGCGAGTAAATAAAGTGTAGTAAATAATATTGCAGCGAGCGGCCCAATCCTTTTGAGAGCAAATGACAATCCGGTTGTGTTACTTATGACTACCAAACGTTCTCGAGGACACATGGGAATTTCGTCAAGTGCTTTCGCTTCGTTACGGTTGATTAATATCCATTTGTTCGTGAAGTGTTGTGTGGGTGAACCTATGCTAATGCACCGCCCAACTAGGACTAATACATAATTGTGATTATACCCCTCGTAAGCATCCGCAAATGCAAGAAAGTAATTAAGACAAATCTAACCACAACCTTAAAACTCTGGGATTCTACGCTCCCTCGTCCATTGGTTTCCTAATGGGGGTTTAGGTTTTTGTCACTCCGGCAACCCCACAATAAGTAGCCAAATACAAAATGCATCCTCCTAGGCCCATAAAGGTGAAGTATCATGTAGTCGATGTTCACATGACACCACTAGAAGAATAGCACCACAACTTAAATACCGAACCACGAGATATTACTTCAACCTCCCATGTCCTCAAGAACTAAACGAACTACTCACAAGACATCATATGGATCATAATCAGAGGTGATATAATGGATAATAACAATCTGGTCATAAAGTGCTAACACCGATAAATCTCACAAGCATCAACTACTAACAAGTAATCCACACCGGGAGAGAGATATAATGTAAAACAACGATAGAGGCCCCTAATTGTTACAACGGGATGACGGTGGATGATGAGGGTGATGGTGCTGGTGGTGATGATGATGATGATGACGATCTTGATGATTCCCGGAGCGATGACGGTGACCATGGTGATGTTTTCCCCTCTCCAGATAGGAATTTCCCTGGCAGATTTCTCCCTGCCATAGAGCTTTTCTCTATCGGGTGTTTTCCGCCTCGAGGCGGCGGCGGAATAATTCTCCGATGATGGTCTGGGGCTTAGAGTTCCCTGGGGGTCAAGTACGTGAAAGTAGTGGCGGAGCCAGGAAATGATCTGAGCCGGGTTGAACAAATAATCTTTAAAAAAAATTAGGCAGAAAAGCACGTGTATTCGGCACAAGAAAGGTTTAAACAGATTCAATTTCATAATCACATTGGCTACATCCTTATATATTTCCCCATACCAATCTAACAACTTACGAAAAATTTCATAATCACATTGGCTAGATCAAAGATTTCAGAAACATTTGCTTGTTCCGTGTCAACATTAAAACTAAAATAAATCTTTGAGCAATCTTATCCACACTACTGGTCACTAGACAAGTAGACATCAAAACTAAAACTGAAATCCAAAAAGGAAATTAACCTGCCCCCTGCCTGCCCTCTTCAGATTTCTGGTCTCTGTTGCAGCAGCTTCTTCCTTCTCGGCCTGTATCCACTTGACCTCTTCGTCGGCGTCCATCAGAGCGGGGTGGTCAGGCACAACCGGCCGCGAGATGAGGCACGACACAACAGCAGACAGAGGCAGTCTCGGGCAGCAGGCCAGCAGCTCCTGGTCATGGTCATGGGAAGACGAGCGGCATAGGCAGTCCTCGGTAGCCAGGAAAGTGGGGAGTAGCTGCTTGTCGTCTTGTCCTAGGAAGAGGAGTTGTGGTGGCCGGCGGTCGGGCGGTGGCCGGCCCTGGGCGTGGCGGGCAGACCAGTAGATGCGTCCCCAGGGCGGAGGTGTGCCAGTGAGCCAGTGACCGAGGGGGCGAAGCGTGGCGGTGGCGCGTGGCCGGCGGAGAGGAGGCGCGGGATGGCTGGATGCCGGGCGAGGATGGTGGCGCCGGTTGGCCGGCGGCCGGGCTGGGAATGGCGGCGTGGGAAGTTGAGATGCGAGCAGCAGAGACGTGGGGATGGAGACTTTTCACTTTTTTCGGGGCTGGGATTCTTTACAAGCAGAGACTGGTTAGGAGGCTAGCTCGATGAGTTCTTTTTTCGCTCGGTGTGAGCCGAGTCGAACGACCCTCCTCGACCCCCTACTAGTGCCGCCCCTGCGTGAAAGGGGTCGACCAGAGGTGGGCCAGGGTGGCCACACCACCTAGCGGGGAGACCAAGGGGGGCACCACCCCATGGTGTGGGCCCCTGGTGCCCCCCTCTAGCTCTCCTCCTGGCTGGCTACCTCATCTGGACTTCTAAGACATCTCCGGTGTCCTCCCTCTTCTTCCGATCTTCTGAACTATGGTATATCTCGACGACGCTTTTTCCATCAGATTTCTGGCCCCCCGGTGTTTACTCTCCAAAAATTATGAAACATGCAAAATAAGATAAAATAACATAAGTAATGCATCATATCATGAAATATATCGATGAATAACAGAAAGTAACAATATAAAACAGTGATGCAAAATGGACGTATCACCGCCGTCGTCGTCAAACCTAGTTCGGGAGGGTTCTGGAGCTCTCCCCGGCACCCTGTCGGGAGGGGAATTCATCACTGGAGGGATCTACACCACCATGCCCGCCTCCGGATTGATGTGTGAGTAGTTCATCCTTGGACTACGGGTCCATAGCAGTAACTAGATGGTTGTTCTCTCCTTTTTATGCCTCATGTTTAGATCTTGTGAGCTGCCCTACATGATCAAGATCATCTTATTGTCATGCTACATGTTGTGTTTGCTGGGATTCGATGAATATTGAATGCTATGTCCAATGATTATCAATCTATCATGTTTTATTCATGTGTATGTTATTTATGATCTTGCATGCTCTCTGTTGTTACTAGATGCTCTGGCCAAGTAGATGCTAGTAACTCCAAGAGGGAGTATTTATGCTCGATAGTGGGTTCATGCCTCCTTTTGCATCTGTGCTCAAGTGACAGAAACGTGACAGATGGGGATGTGCTGTTGCCATTAGGGAGAAAATAAATTTACATTGTTTACATTACACACTTTGCTTAATTTAATTATCTGTTGCTTGCGACTTAATACCCAAGGTTTGCTCGGATGACATTCCGAGGGTGGATTATTAATTATAGATGCAGTTGGATAACGGTCTATGTATTTTGTTGTAATGCCCGCATGAATCGCATAGTAATCATCATGTCATGCATATTCACTACGGTGCAGCCTTCATATCTGTGAATTGCCTAGCTGTAATTTGTTTACCACACATGCTATCTATCTGTTTTGGAGAGACACTACTAGGGAACTATGGACCCCGGTCCATTTTTCTCATACTGATAATACAACCACTGTCATCTCTGTTTTCATACTGTTACTATTGTTTTTCTACTGTTTTCCACACCATACGTTTAACCTCTTTGTTTTCAGCAAAACCGGTGAGATTTACAACCTCACTTCTTCGTTGGGGCAAAATGATTTGATTGTGTTGTGTAGTTTCCATTTTTCTTCTGAACCGGTAGTGCGCCCGGCCACATCAGCTGCATCAACCTTCGGAAGTGATTTCTTTCTCCTACTGGTCGATTCAACCTTGGTTTCTTTATGAGGGAAAAGTTGCTGTTGTGCTCTTCATACCTTCCTCTTGGGGTCTCCCAAAAAACGTGTGTTACACGCGCATCAGCTGTCCACGTGGTACCGTCTTTTTGAAATATGTTGATACATCAACAGAGGAGGCATATCTAATTGCGGTATTTGATCAGGTTGTTAGGGAAGTTGGACCAAAAAACATTGTTTGGTTTATCACTGACATCGATGAAACATACAAGGATGTTGTTAGTCATCTGGAAGAAAAATACGACACTTTTGTTTGGTCTCCATGTGGTGCATGTTGCATTGATTCGATGTTGGAGAATTCCACGGATCCTAGATATTTCCCCATGTTCAGTGAAACTTTAAGTAAAGCAAAGAAGATAACAACATTCATATATAATCATGCATGGGTTCTGTCGTTGATGAGCAAGCCCTTGGCCGGTCCATCATCTTGAAGGAAACCAGCAGGGCCGGTCCATAGCACGAGGCAGAGGGAGGGGGAGCCCTAGGCTCCCTGCATTAGGGACCCCTAAACATGAGGGTTGTGCTCGTTGTGAGACTTAACCCAACACCTCCAGCTTTGGTCTAGCCCACGTCTTTTCTCCTATGTAACGCATAGAGTGATTGGGTACCTTGCTCCATTTAGTCAGTTGCTAATTGTTCGCATTAAATTCCATGAGCTCGGCCACACTCATCCGTGTGTGTTGAGTGCAAGAATTTGTTTTTGTAGGATGGTGATTCACCTCCCTCGATTTTGAGTGATGTACTGAATCACGTACCAAGTATATCTTTAAACTCTAAATAAAATGCGCCAATGTTGTTTCAAAAAGAAAAACTCACTGCCCTCTGATACGTCATAAACGTATCCTTAATTTCTGATGTTCCATGTTGTTTTCATGCCATATGCTACATGTTTTCCTTAAAATTTATGTCATATTTATCGATTTCTTGGGACTAACCTATTGACAAGATGCCACAGAGCGAGTTCCTGTTTTCTGATGTTTTTAGTTTCAGAAAAGTTGTTCTGGAAATATTCTCGGAATTGGACGATTCAAAAGCCAGAACTCTTAGAAGTCCCGGAGGTTCAAGGAAGTCCAAAGGAGACCCAGGGGGTCCGGAGCCCCCACACCATGCCTGGGCGCTAGTGGGCCCTTGGCCGCGCCTGGGGGTGGTGTGAGCCCCTCAGGCGCCCACTGCCATCACCCTTTCGCCTATATATGCCCCCCAATGCATAAACCCTAGAGAGATCAGCCTTTTTCCATGAAAAGTTCCGTAGCTCTGCAGCCGCCGCCGACAAGTTTCGGGGGACACAAATCTCTGTTCCGGCACCCTGCCGGGACGCGGAAGTGCCTTCGGAGCCATCTCTATCGACTCCATCGCCATCTTCATCGACGTTGTTGTCTCCTATGATGAGGAGGGAGTAGTTCTCTCCCGGGGCTGAGGGCTCAACCGGTAGCTATGTGTTTCATCTCTATCTCCCATGGTGTGATCTTTATATGATCATGAGCTTTATAATCTAGTTGAATAAGTAGATGTTACTCTTCATCTGTTATGCTACTCAAGTGGTTTTGTATCTCCGTAGACACTTTGATCACGGTGTAAAGGTGACAGTGTGTGCACCGTGTGGTTTAGCATGATATTTATATCTTGTGTTGGATGACACTATGAAATTGTGGTGTTTGTCTAGTACCTTGTAGGGCGCTCATAGTGACAGCGTGGGGTTAACTAGACATGGGAATGCGACTTTGAGGAGTGCTTTTACAACCCTACGCAATGAATTGGTGTTTGTTATTCGACCGGAGAGTGGTTCGGAGTAGCATTGAAGAGAGATATTTACGCATTCAATTATGTTATGATTGTTGAGAGTGTCCACTAGTGGAAGTAGGATCCCTAGGCCTTGTTTCTAAGCATTGAAACGCCGTTTACAATCAGTTCCGCTACATGTTTGCTTGCTACTATTTTTATTTCAGATTGCTATTATCACTTATAATCATCCATACTACTTGTATTTTACTCTCTGTTCCCCGTACTAGTGCACCTATACAACTGATAATTGTATTAGGTGTGTTGGAGACACAAGAGACTTCTTGTATCGTGATTGCAGAGTTGCTTGAGAAGGATACCTTTGGACTCTACCTCCCTGAGTTCGATAAACCTTGGGTAATCCACTTAAGAGAAACTTGCCGCTCTTCTACAAACCTCTGCACTTGGAGGCCCAACACTGTCTACAAGAATAGAAGTGTGCGTAGACATCACCCTCCTTTGGGGATTGCATGGGTTTGTACTTCTAGGATTTAAAATAGCACACATGCTATGTGAGAGAAGTATTTCCCTATTGGCTATCTAAGAGAATATTAGAAAGTTCAAGGAGCCAACAAACAAAATAGTTTGTACAAAATTGTAAAACCGAAACAAGTTACATATTAACTCGGTATGGCAGCGCATTTTGAGATATCTGAAAATGTCATTGATAGAAATATATTTTATGAAAATTCACAATTCTACATTTCGACCAAAAATATTTTTTATTTGTTTTTCGAAATTAGTTTAGATGATATTTTTCATGTAATTTACTTTCTTAGAGGTCAAAATTTTAAAAAATCTCTAAATTTTTTTTTTGGAGATTTCATTCTATAATGGTGTCAGAATTTTAATTTTTTTCTTGTATTTTCCGATACTTGGGCTATATTTTTTTTATTTTGCAAGCTTAAAATTTGTGAGACCTTGAAATAATTATAACATAAATTTTATGATATTGGTCTCGGAATTTCCTAAAAATGTTTTGAAGCACAGTTTAAACCTTTGAAAAGATTTTCTATATTATAAAACCTATAATTCTCCATTTAAAAAATCATCTCAAATTTTGTTTAATCCTTGTGACAGGTGGGAAGGGAATAACGTGCTTCGAGGTGAAATGAGGTGGGTGTGCAACCGTTCCAACACTATTAGTGCATACTCATGCAATCATATCCTTTCATTTTTCATACCGAATGTGGAATTTGGGACCTATCGATGTTTTGTAGTGAAAATACTAAAGATGTGGTGGTGTACGCATGGTAGATCAAGATATTTACACATGTGACCCATGTTTAGACAGGTTTGAGTCCCTCATGTCATGAGAAAAAAATCTACTCTTGTTTGTGGCGAGTTGTATTTCTTTTGTTATGTATGCTAGAATTTGTACGTATGTTGTAAGTTCAGATTTATATCAATCGGTTGGTCCCTCCCTTACATTAATAGTGTGTTGAGCGTAGGGTTACGAAGCACCCGGATTAGTTTACTAGGCAGAGTCGTAGCACCATTTAAATCGATAAACTTTTAAGACTCTACAACTAGTTCTTCCAATCCCAATTCCAACCGTAAGGAAAATTCTATTAGATCGACATAGGTGCCTTCATGCAACATGGCAACAAGAATTTATTTAGGCTTGTTAACTCTGTTTTTCACTTATGTTAATTATTTGATAGGGTTAATACAATTGTGCCGATTAATTTTGGTTAATTTAGTTAGAATAATTAGTCAGGACAATTTGGTTGAGGTTGATTAGTTAGGTTAATTTAGTTAGATCTAGTTTAGATCTTTGTTTTCTATCACCGATCGCTAGTGCATATTAGTATTAATTAAGTTAGTGCTCAGAATTTTAGAATTCTCAGCTTTAATTTGGTTAGATATTATGGTTGATTTAATTTATTGCTAATCTATAATCCATGGATTTCATATATGTTATGTTTGATTTTGTGTATGATATTTTATTTAATAAACTGTAAAGCTATTATACACTAATGAAACCTAGCTAGCGTCAACAGAGCATATAAAATAATCAAATCACATACCTACGCAAAAATGCATCAGTTTTACGTTCTTGGATAGTGTTATAATCGATGTTAATTCATCGTCAAGCAGAGAGCATGCATATGTTGTAACCTTATTACCGAATCAAACTTATGAGACACCTTTGCGAACACTTTAATTGTGAGGCCTATTAGTGACATGGGGTGCGTGAGCACCCCATCAAACCAACGATTCACTCCATATAAACCTATTTGAGATTGCTTTCGTAGTAGAACATGGATTTCTAATGTACAAAAGTGCTTTCAGATTTTTATTTTATTTTTGGTCATATTTTGTGAGGTTTGAGTTTTGGGTCGTTGACATTTGCGCAAGAGTTGACCATGCGTTGACTTTAGGTAAGAACAATTTTTTGGGGGAATTGGTTTCGTTGCTTTTTTATGTGTTATAATAATTATATTGTATCGTTTTTGTGGAGTGATCAATTTTTCCCAAGCGTGTAGGGATCGTTTAATTGGAGGATGCTCACGCACCCCATGTCACCAAACCGTTTTTCAACTTTCATTTGTACTCTAGAACATTCCATGACCCATGAGCTCAATCACAACAAATCGAAGCCATGTTTTGCATGGTTCTTCTTTTATGCACCGTCATTTGAGTCATGTGTCCCTTTTTTCTCCCATGTATGCAACAGTCTGGACAATATGTTGGTCGCTTTTCGATATTAATATATTTCCTTTATGGAAAAAATATATGCAACAATCTTTGGAGGCGAGTGGGAGTCCTATGGAAGGAGAACTCAACCAGTGCTCGGTGGCCGGTGGCCAGGTCGCGAGCTCTCCGCTTCGAAATCTTCCCATTGGGGCGGACGGCAGGAGCTTACGTCAAATCCCGTACGTTTCTCGCGACAGGAGCTCAACTCCCTCCCTCATGTGTTAGGTTTCGCCCACAGATGGATTAAATCAAAGTATCACAAGACACGCACACGGAAACTCATGGCCAAGGATGCGTGTCACACTCTCTAAGGCCTTGTTTACCTCTCTCGTATTTGGTGGGTTGGGAAGTTTCAAATACTCTTCCCCACAATACACTAGCTTGGGGTAGAGTTTTCAATCTAGACAAAAATGAGGTGGCTGGTGAGGTATTTATGAGGATTATCCCCTCTAAAACCGGAGTAGTAAACGGACTAGTGGGGATTTTTCGGAATTCAGTAAAATCCCCTCCATTCCCATATAATACACTAGAAGTAAACAAGGCCTAAATGTTATGATTATTTATTTTCTAACGATTACAAACTCCGGCGGGGCTGTGCTTATTGGATGGCATTGTATCTCTCTTTCACTTTTGGATGTCTTTTGCCGTTATAAGGAAGACGGACGCCATATATACAGCTGAAATGGACACTCTTTCAAATCACATGCGAGAGAGATGCCGGGGATTGGAGATAAAATTTGGACTTTATCGATGCATCCCCATGAAACTCTCATTCTAAGCACCTACACCAAATCAAGCACCAATAGTAGATGGTAAGCGCACGCTGACAGAGCTGGGAGTTGTTGTGCAGCGTCTTCTTCCTGAAGATTTTGTAGCGTATTTTTTTCAAGGTTTCTTTTTCACAGTCGATTTAGGGACGAGTCTGGACCTCGGTATTGGGCCTTTCACACTCCATCAGTCCACGTTCAATTGGGCCACAATTCCAATTCATTTCAATGGTGCCTCGTGCAATTCATCCCAGCCAAACCCTAACGGAAACGACTCCCGAATCCCCACCGGTAACCGCCGGCATCCATGGAAACCTCGCCAATCTGTGCCGGTAGCCGCCGCTCACTCCCGCTCTAGCCCCCAAACCGGATGGGATTCTCTGACTTTCGGTTTCTCGTCCGTATTCCTCCCGGCCTCCCCCGTCTCCGAGCTCGCCGAAGTGCCCAACGAACCTCCAAGCTAAGGTGCGCGACGGCGAGCTCGAGCTAGAGCTCGACTTCGACCTCTACCTCTACCTCTACCTCTACCAGCTGGTCGACAACAGGTGGGCTCGTCCACGTGCTCTCCAATCCTATTGTGTTCAGTGCAGTACTTGCCAATACATTTTCGTTCCATGAGAGGATGTCACTGGTTCAGTTGAAGTGAAACCGGGCGATTTTTCATCACGACACGGTCCACAGGTCGCCGGTTACCACCGGACTACCGAAGTACCTTGTGAGGTGTTGATGCTATGTTCTGTAATAGCTTCATAGCTGGTGATTGATTCTTGTTAGACAATTGCTGGTGATTGGTCATTTTTCTAGCTTGTTCTAGGGGAAGCCGCCAATGGTGGTCTTCCAGCATAGCCCTCAACTATTTTGTGGTACCTAGGATTATTTTTGCGTTCTCCATGGTTGTTGTAAAAATAGCACTGCTTAGCTGTACAAACAAGCCGAAATGTACAAGTACATTTTCTTGGATGTTTTCCATTTCAAACTTAACAGCAATGCACTACTACTGGACTGCGCACAACGAACAAGATGTGCATGTTTTCATGCTGATATGCACTTAATATTTTGCTGCACTGAATGTACTACCAAAAGGTTTAGTTACGGGGGTATTACTCTTTCGAATTTATTAGTTTTGTACTTTGCTTGTATGGTTAGTCATTCAATAAATGTGCAGTGATAGTTTTTGCAACATGTATGACTGATTTTGCTTCCTCTCTGTGTATAAGGACCGAGACGTGGTGTCACGTCCACTGGAGGCACCTACATGGCATCACCTCCGACTTCCTCAAAAAATCCTGCTTGGAGTCATGCAAAGGCAGATGTCGATTCAAGGAGTGGCATAATTTGTCTTCATTGTGGGAAGAAGATTGGTGGTGGCGGCATTACGCGCCTGAAACAACATCTTGCTGGAGTTCCAGGCCAAGTTGAATCCTGCAGGAAGGTGCCCAAAGATGTCAGGCGCCAGATGATGAAATTAGTTGCTGAGCTGCGAATGAAGGAGGAAAGAAGGAATAGAAGACGGCATGAAACTAGAGTTGGCCAGAATTCACCTTATGATGATTCTTCGGATGCTGATTTGACGACGGAAGGAGGCTCTGCAAGTCAAGTTAGACCATCAAGGAAGAGAAGATCAGGATGCCTTTCTCCAGAAGCTAGACCATCAAGGAAGAGAAGATCAGGATGCCTTTCTCCAGAAGCTAGACCATCAAGGAAGAGAAGATCAGGATGCCTTTCTCCAGAAGCTGTTACCGGTTCAGAACCAAACAGTGATGGCTTGGTAGCTCCAGAAGACATGGTTGAAGATGGCAAGGATGGCTCAGATGCTCCGGATGATCTGTCACACGATGCTTGGAGTCATGCAAAGACAGATGTTGATTCAAGGAATGCTATAATTTGTCTTCATTGTGGGAAGAAGATTGGTGGCGGCGGCATCACACGCCTTAAACATCATCTTGCTGGAGTTCCAGGCCAAGTTGAATCTTGCAAGAAAGTCCCCAAAGATGTCAGGCGTCAGATGATGGAATTAGTTGATGAGTTGCGAATAAAGGAGGAAAGAAGGCACAGAACACGGAATAAAACTAGAGTGAGCCAGAATTCACGTTTTGACGATTCTTCCGATGCTGATTTGACGACGGAAGGAGGCTCTGCACGTCAATTTAGACTCTCAAAGAAGCGAAGACCAGGACACATTTCTCCAGAAGCTGTTATAGGTTCAGAACCAAACGGTGATGGCCCGGTAGCTCCAGAAGACATGATTCGGAATGGCAGGGTTGGTTTAGATGCTGCAGTTGATCTGCCACACAATGCTAGAATTGCTATGGCGAGATGGTGGTACGATGTTAATATACCCTTTAGTGCTGCTAAATCTCCTTTCTATCAGCCAATGGTACATGCCATAGCATCTGCTGGATTGAGCTTCAAGGGACCATCCTATCATGACCTGCGTGGCCCATTGTTGAAACATGTTGCTGATGACATTCGTGAATACCTTAATGGTCTGAAGAGAGAATGGAGTGTGTATGGCTGCTCAGTCATTGTTGACAGACAGACAGATCATGGAAAGGGTAATATAACAAATTTTCTTGTGCGCTGTCCGCGAGGTACCATGTTTTTGAAATCCGTCGATACATCAACAGAAGAAGCATCTTTACTTGCGATCTTTGGTCAGGTTGTTAGAGAAGTTGGACCAGAAAACATTGTGCAGTTTATCACTGACATAGATGCAACATACAAGGCTGCTGTTAATCTTCTGGAAGAAAGATACGGCACTTTTGTTTGGTCTCCATGTGCTGCACGTTGCATTGATTTGATGTTGGAGAATTTCGCAGATCCTAGATATTTTCCTGTGGTCAGTGAAACTTTAAGTAAAGCGAGGAAGATAACAACGTTCATATATAATCATGCATGGGTTCTGTCATTGATGAGGAAAGATTTCACAAATGGCCAAGATCTGTGTCGTCCGTCCATCACAAGATATGCCACTCATTTTCTCAGTCTCCAGTGCATTCTTAAATGTGAGAAAGAACTACGTCAGATGGTTACCAGTAACAAATGGGTGAAATCAACTTACGCTAAAACTAGTGTAGGAAAAGAGATTGCAACTATTATTTTTAAGGATGCCGATTTTTGGGCCCAATGCAAACATGTAGCAAAAGTCAGTGAGCCACTATTGCGTGTGCTACGCTTAGTCGATAGTAATGAAAAGCCTTCAATGGGCTACCTGTATGATGCGATGGAAAAGGCAAAGGAAACAATAAGAAGAAGAATGATGCACAATGCATGTCTATATGGGCCTTATGTTAGAGTGATTGATGCTAGGTTGGAGAAGCAACTTCACAGTCCATTGCATGCAGCAGGATGCCTTTTCAATCCCAGTATTTACTTCAGACCCTCTTTTAAAATGCAAAGCATTGTGTCTAGGGGGCTTATGAAGACAATCACTCGATTAGTGCGTGATGATGAAACCCAAGACAAGGTATTCCTCCAGCTTGAGGAGTACAAGAAATCAACTGGTGACTTTGGCCTTCCAATAGCGATTCGTCAACGGGAGAAACTTAATCCAGGTAATGGTGTTTTCCATCTTATGACAAGAATCCATGTTCCTTAGGTTGGTAGTATTTGCCTTTTCTGCATACTTATTCTCACATTTTTTACATCTTTGTTTATTAGTTGCATGGTGGGAAAACTTTGGCAATGGAACTTTAGAACTCCAAAGTCTTGCAATACGAGTCCTTAGCCAATGCTGTAGCGCGACAGGCTGCGAAAGGAATTGGGACGTGTTCGAGTATCTTCATTCTAGAAAGCTAAACAGGCTTGAACGATCAAGGCTAACCGACGTCGTTTTTGTACGATACAATCTGAAGCTTCGAGAAAGGTATAATCAACTGGAACTCGTATGGTGTAGTCTATAAAAATGCTCCTATAGTATTAACTTTCCCTTACCCATACACACAATCTTGCAGGAACTTACGCAAGTGCAGAGATGCCATTGACCCTATTAGCCTGGACAACATCGACGTTTTGGATGAATGGGTGAGTGAAGAGCCTAGCCTTCTTTGCAGAGACGACGTGAACTGGGAGAGCATAGACGCACCCTTTGCTGAACCAACTTCAGAAGACGAAGAACTCCTCGCTATTGAAGATGGCGAAGATGCCCCTGTGGCAGCGCAGTCCTGGTCGACAGCAGATGACTCATATTATTGCCCACATCCAGATCAGGATCCTTTTATCTACGTGACTCGAGATGGTTAAACATAAGCCTGCCTCGTGACTCCCCGAAGGCTGGAAGCAATGTTGCGTAGTGAACCGATCTGCAGTCAGAACGCACGTGCCAGGTTCTGAAGCTTCCCTGCGCATGGAATGGATTGATAGTAGCTCAGATGTAACTGGTTAGTTCTGGAGTTGAAAATAGTGCTAGGACCGTTCCCCTGTTCTAAGCTTGTAGCATGAGCATTCACTCTCTTATCCTTTCCCTTCTCTTGTCTTTAGGTGCCAGTGCTTCGCATGTAGACTGTGATACCACTGTTTTGCTGCCTCAAATCTACAAGATAATTAGTGTCGAAGATGTTATTTGCTTGATTGGTGTCCTGAAAAGTAAAAAATGTAGCTACATGCTCATGTTAATTGCTTAATTACTGTCCAAGATAATCGATCTTCAACATGATCAGCACCCAAGTATATATGTGGACTGTCATGTTCCCAATTTTGCTAGCTGCACTCATTTTTGGGTTTTGCAGAATCATGTAAGCAAATAAAATTTCATGTCTCTTAATTTTACAGGAACAGATGACTTTCAAAGGACCCTGAAGATCTTCCCAAGTCCTCGTTATTGTCTTCACTGGGCCTCATTGGGGACACTCCGAACACATTGTTTTAGGAGGAAGGAAGAAGATGACATCTACCCATCTACTACAGGATTCTGGAGTACAGAGTCCGTTGGCCTGATGGTCTTGGAATCCCATGGTTGTCTCCTAGCTTCGCCTGACCAAAAAAGGCCTACAGTGGTAAAAAAGCCTTTGAAGGAACAGCATCAAGGTTCGAACCTTGTGATCATGAATTCCTCTTAATTCATATATATGGAAAATAATCTTATCCATAAAAATGCACATATATGTGTGCACAAAACAATGCAAGCCGTGTCTATGATAATGGCGACGGCAACAGTATATCATTTTCCATGCTTTAAATCTAGTCTTACAGATAGACCCACCCCTGTTATCACTGTGCCATATATATCATGCCAGGTTACTTACCATTAGGAATTTTACCGAACCCTGATGGTTTTCCAGATCTGTTTCAGTCTTGCCGTACACGTCTCCTGGAGTTCTGAGGGGACTGACGACATGGGGTTCAGAAGCAACTGCAGCTCAGTCTATGCCTAGTGCCGTTTGGCAGTCTATTTCACTTCTCTGTAGAATTAAAAAAAAACGCAACGACAGAGTTGCAGCTGCTTGTGCCACTTGGAGCCCTGCTGGCATTTTGGCACCAGACAGATGGCCACATCCAGATCAAGATCCTTTTACCTATGTCACTCAATCTGGTGAAACATGAGCCTGCCTTGTAAGTCCCCGAAGGCTGGAAGCGATGTTGCATAGTTAACTGATCCGCAGTTGTTGCGCATGTACCGGCACCCGAAAGCTTTCATATGCATGGAATGAATGGTGGTAGCTCAGCTGTATGTAGCCGGTTAGTTTTGGAATTCAAAACAGTGCTCGTAGCATGACTAGCATCGGTAGAATTTCTTCTCGTTAATTATCCTTCCCTTTTCCTTGTCTAGTTGTCTCTAGATGCAGGCTGTGATGCCACTGTTTTGCCTCAAGAAAACACACACTAGAAAATGCACATGCGAGCCCCCAAACAATTCCTAGCAAGCTACTGGCAACCATTTCATGGTTGAACACTGAACAGTGTATCTGCCTTTTTGTGCTGACATCAAGGCGGGTATGGATCGTGCTATAGCTTTTTTTTTTCAACCATTTCCTTGTCAGCACTGTGCATACAGGTAGATTCAGCTCTGTGTGTACATAGATCTGAAAAGATGCAGCATTACACAACTGTTTCACTTGAGATGGCATCCTATGGTTGTCTCGTATCTCCCTCTGCGCAAAAGCCCTAGCAGCAGTGGTCAAAAGGCCTTCAAAGGAACAGTTGCTTGCACATCAAGGTTCGAACCTGTGATCATGGTCATGGATGCCTCCTCGTAGTTCATGTACAGAAAGCAATTTGTCTATAAACATGCACATGTATACAGAAAACAACAAAAAGCCACGGTCTATGATGATGATGATGATGATGATGTCGATGATCATCAGGTTCTGTATATGAAATGCCGATTTGCAGCTCAGGAGCAACTGCAGCTCAGTGTAGTGTAGTGCCGCCGTTTGGAAGTCCAATTCGCTCTCTATGGAATTGGAAAACACGCAGTGACAGAGATGCAGCTGATTGTGCCACTTGGAGCCCTGCTGGCATGTTGGCACCAGACAGATCGATGGCCACAACATATTGCATCAAAAAAATGTGCAGTCCTAGTAGTAGTAGTACAAATCTGAGAGGGACAGTTCAAAAAGAAGTGGTACAGTACTAGAACAAAACATTGATTTGGTCCTTTTTTTTCTGTTCCAAGAACAATAACTTGCAAGAAAGAAAAGGGAGAACAGAACAGATGACAAAAGAAGAAAGATAGAAACTGTGCGTGTAATTAAGGTAAGGTAGACTCCTCTGGCCGCCAGCAGCTACTGGCTTGTCTAGGAAGGACGGTGGTTACTAAAGCTTAAAGCGGCTATGGTGAGTTTAGCCGCAGTGCTACTGCTACAAACATATGACTGTTGGGTTGGCATGGCTGAGTAAAGTGTCGTCGTCCACCTTTGCGTTTGGATCTAATCTACCATAGCTGTGCATTTAACACCCAAATGCTTATGGTGGGAGCCTGCTAGCTGCACAAAATATCTAACCCAGAGGGAAATGCAGCTTATCTCCCTCTCACTGTACAGTACTAGGGAAAAAAAATTACTGAGAGGAAATGTTGATCCAAAACTGGCAACACCTCAGCCATAACTATGCTCAGATTCCACCAGGAGGTGAAAAATGCCGATCCTCGTTTTTAATTGCTCGCCATACATTTTGTTGGAGCATTAAATTAAATTAAGGAATCGATCCAGCATCAACTAAACTCTGGGTGGAGACAGGCCGCATCCATAATATATGTATTTTTATACTCGACAGAGCCGATCATACTCGTACGACTCGGTGATATCAATCCCATTTTAAACTATGGATTCAGAGATATCCAGTTAGTTTCTTCAGAGCTCTGGTTACGGACATTAACTGTCAAAGAATCTCAGTAAAAAAAAGGTGATCTGCATCGCACAACATGCCTCTTGATGCAGGCATCAAGCCAGACCTGACTGACACTATGCACATCAAGATCGAGAAGAGACACCGCAGGTATTAAACTTAACTGGCCGGCATTCGTGGACGCCCACTCATCATACATCAACAGTCAAAAGAGTAAATTAGCAGCGCTGTTAATTGCATTTGCGCCACGATCGCAGAGTGCTTGCCCGGACGTGCATGCACCGGCTTTTAATTATTGTTACCACAAGAAACGTAAAGCCATTAATTTACCCGCCAACCAACGGCTGGAGGAGGAGGAAGAATTTACTGTCGGAAAATTTCAACGCTCTCCCGTTCCGGTGGAGGGAAGAAAACGTTATTTACCCGCCAAAATCCGAAGAATCTACTATGCAACTTGCATTTCCCTGGGGGGGCCCATTTGACTTCACCACCCGCCTGCCCGGTTTCATCTCCCTGGTTTATACGGATTCTAAAAATCAAGTGTGTGCCCAACGTGCTGTCACGACGTACGCGCTGACGATTATTGTAGTATTACCGCCGGCGTATCGTATCATCAACTGGCGGTAAAAACAATAATTAACGACATTCCTTTGGATGGATGAGCAGAGAAGTGAAAATTAACCCTTGGAAAACGGAGTTGGTGCGGCAGAGCAGGCGTGATGTACACTAGTATAAACAGGAGGGCGTCAGCCTGATCGATCTCCTCTCCTCCTACCTAGGATACAGTCATACAGAAAAGCGCCCTGCGACCTGTTCCTTGAGCCAACAGCTCGCACAGTCCGTAACCGCAAGTAACAGCCCATGTGACGCACCAACTTAACTTTATCTCTCTCGAAGATCCTTTTCCTCTTCTTCTAGAGAGACAGGGAGAGAGATGTTTGAGTTTGGTGAACTGAAATGTGAGTAACTGCACAATTTTCAGAAAACCCAAGAAATTAGCCTTTTATTTTGTCCATGGGAAACTGCAATTTGAGCTTACTACAGTTTTCATGACAGCCAGTGTGGTCCGGCTGACATGTGGCAGTATGAATGTGCATCCACTGTTGCTACGTATTGCTTGCAAGTAAAGTGCTAGCCAGTGTACGTACCAGGAGACAAAATAACCCCGAGAGCAAACTTTGGAGGATGGCCCCGCGTAATCCTGTATACTATACATGACATGAATGTCTGCTCTCCTCACAACTGGTTTGGATTTTACCTTTTTTTTTTTTTGCCCCTCTGTTTTCGGCTCTGATACAACAGTTCAAATGTGCAGTTTGTAGTGTGCGTGTAGGCTGTTACGTGGAGACAAGGAATTCAGATTGTTGATTTTGGAGTGTACACTGCAAACCTGCAGGCTGTTACGGTACAGACAAATTCAGTTGTTTTCTCGAAATAAAGAAAGGAACAATTTACCCATGGAGATAAGGGAAACTATGTCATGTCCCGATGAACATACAAGATTCTCTGTGTCGGTTCTCTCACCAGCATTCGGCCGGACCAAATTGAAGGACACTCGCCATCCAAAACGAAACCTCCCCGGAATAGCCCTGAATTGCCAGACAGACAGGGCCATCCCAATTGATTAGTTCTAGTAAGATTGGTGGATCGATCTACCCCCAATTAATTAGTCACTTTGTCTCCTTCGTCGTGCGCAGCAGGCCGCCGGCCGCTCACGTTCGCCGGCTGTGTGCAGAACGGCGATGAGCACGAGGATTCCGGCTAAATTGGCCAGATCATTCGCAGATATGGCATCAGCAGAGAGGACACAGCGGAACTGTGAGATAATTAAAATTCAGAGAGCTATCATAATTACTACTGTACAGTGTACTACTACCAAGATCACTGTGAATTTTCTCAAGAACTCCTCGAATTATACAGCTGGGAATTCTCCTCACACGATGAAGTCCATGGAAAAAATAAGGACATATAGTAATTAAGAACAGCGACATCTTATTTATATATAGGAATCATAATTTATACCAAGGCCGTGAGCCAAAGGAAGAAGAAGGAGAAAAGAAAGGCCAAGAACTGGAAGAATTCTCCAAGAAAATAATCGACCGAACCGATCAGGAGGCCCGCCGGCGGGTGGCTAGATCGCGGCAGCATGCAGCATCATGACGCCCGGATCCGCTTCTCCGGAGGCATGGGCATGGACCGGAACACGACGGAGAGGTCCCGCGGCACGGCGAGGCACACCCGCGACGTTGTCGTTGTCGTAAGCGTAGGCCGCGACTTCCGCTTCATCGCCGGCATCCGAGGCACCGGCGGCTTGCGCGGCGCCGGAGGGCACGCGGCGGGCGTCCGGAGCCTGCTCTCCTCCGACGTGGGCGTCGACGGCTCCGCCCGATCCTCCGTCGCCGCCGCGACCTTCGTCCTTTCCTCCGCCGTTGCCGACTCCTGCGTCGACGCCGTCGATGTCGCCGGGGACGGAGCGGCCGAGGCGGCATCGCCGGGCGAGGAGGGGTGCGCCAAAGGCGCCGTCTTGATCGGCGGCAGCGACGGCAGGGCCTCGTCGGCGAAAGAGGCCATTGCTGTCGGCCGAATCGGCGGTGAAAATTCGCGACACGAGTGGGTGGAATGGGAATTTGGATCGAATTCTTGTTCTTGGGTGGGTGCAAGAAGTGGGTAAAAAAAGGGACAGGGAGAAAGAGAGGTTGAGGGGCGGTAGCGCGAAGTGTTAAATAGCGGGACTGACTGGACGAGAACGAGAGTGACAGGGAGGGGAAAGAAATGAAATGCATTCATGAGGGCGTAATTGCAACTTTGTGGGCTTTAGTTTGCCATGAATTTATATCCTTTACTGCTGACAGCCAGTGATGCTGTTTACTGCATGAGTTTGTGCATCTTACAGGTGGCTCTTCAAATTGACTACAGGATTTCTCATGCTCATGTATGCACGCCAAATTTTTATTTTTTGACATTTCAAAATGTTTTTTCACAATGGCATGAGCATATATATACCTCCCATGTGCCAAAGTGAATTTCCAATTACAATTAACCAGAAAATTCAAGTAACGAGTCCCTCAAAACCGGATGACAGACATTACCAATGTAGTGTGAGTTAAATTGTGCATCTACTACCACCTATGTTTCAAATATAAAATATTTTAATAGGCTAAAATAGTCTACAAAATCGTCTCATATTTTAAAATGGAGGTACATAGTAGATATGTGTGTCCGGAAAAGTTTAACACCCGAAGAACATTGCATTCTGTTTTGAAAGTTGAAGAATAGGTAACTATTAAAATGGCACATGCATGATGAACATTGGTGTGATGAACTAGGACGAGGAGGTGGCATGGGTGGGTTGTCTGTACGTAGGGATTGAGGGGTTAATAATTGAATTACGCGTAACTGCTGACAACCAGTAATGTTGTTCACTACATGATTAAGTTTTACTAAATAGGATGGCAAGGTTTTGGATTTCGGTTTTGATTTATTTATTTTTTACCGGGCCTGTGCGGAATGGCTGAAATTCGCCCTTCTCGAATTTTTTTGGTCAAATACCGCACAAATGCAAGAACCGGAATTAAAACTTTGGAACATAAGCTGAAATTGAACAAAAAATATGAATTTTGGACAAAAATTCCAGTATGTTTTCAATATTTTAGATAATTCAACAAAAAATTCCCAAAATTCAGGATGTTTCCCTACCGGTCCCCGAACGAAATGGCCGAATTTTGGTGGAATCCGGGAAATTTGGGACGAAATCGAAATCCTTAAATAGGAGGCAACCCTTTTGGATAATTAACAAATTGGTCTCCAAAAGCTCACATGAATACTCACATGTTTACGGAGCAAATTTAATTACGAGTGTGACACAAATACACAATTATTAACTCCCAAATGGAATTGAAATATGCTATAATTTACTCCCTTCCATGCTTTTGGGCATTATACTAATTCATTCTCCAACCATTTGTAACATGTATGACGATGCATGGTCCGTCCGTCCGTGACCGACGGATATCTGTCATCAAACTCTACCGAGAGTCTCTACGCTTTAGTATTCCATATACTCCCTTCATCCGTCTCATATTAAGTGTCGCAAAAATGCATTTCACAGATGGGTTTTCAAAGTTCTCAACACCCGCGCTCGTAACAAGTAGGCAGAAAATTCAAGCACCGCCGGATATGGATGACGCCGCCATATTCCATCCCTGAAGCATAAACCAAATTCCTTGTCTAGCTCCCTAGAAATGCGTGGCGGACAAAATGAATGCCGCGAGAACATTGCATTCGCAAACCTTTTCTGTTAAAGAAAAGCAGGCAGGTGTCTAGCAAGCTAGCGGAATGGCGTTGGCATGTGGTACGTGCATTGGTGTGAGGAACGTGACGATGGCCGGCCGTGGTTAAATGTGCTACAGTGGGTGGTACAACAAAAAAGGAGAGATGTAGGTAGGGATGATGAGGCGGTGGAAAAGCTTGGGTGGCTGGAGGAACAGTGGCGGGCAATTGGAAGGTAGCCAAAAGGGCAGCGGGGCTAGCCACCAAGGCGGAAATCGACAACAGCAGCCCTGTCTGCAGCAGCAGCAGCAGCTCTTCTACTTCTGCAACTTCTTTCTTTCTTCAGACCGCGCCCGCAGCCGCACCCACCACCACCTTCGCCGGTCTGCCCTGACCGCGGCGTCAGTCATGGACAGACGACGGAGATGGATTTTTGCGTCGATGCGGCCGGACCCCGTTCTGCGTACGTACGTCTGCTCGATCGTCTGCGGTCAGAGGATGGGGCAGGCTTCACTCTCCTCGTTGCTTCCTCGGTCGATGTCTTCCCTGCTCAGATCTGCAAGACAATTGGTGCGTAGCTTGCTTGCTAGGGACGACAGTGGCATCTTTGCCTTTTATTTTCTTAAATAAAATGAATAGTTCGCAACTGATTATTGTACAATATGAAAACACTTCCAGATTTACTGAAATTTCGGTGGGTTAACGAAAAATATGTTTACCACGGAATTCATTTCTAGAGTGCATTCGGTCAAGTTATAGGGTTATTAGATTCGATGAAATTAGGGCGAAACGGCTGCGTGATTTCAAATATCTCTAGGGTCTGAAATTTCTTCCGATGTCAACATTTTAAACCTTGTTATGAAGTACCAGGAGAAAATATTGATACGCTTCTTCGGCATTCATCAGGAAAACAATTTTTTAGTAACTACTCAATGTCGGAGGATATGCACGATGTATGTGTAAATGCTAAGAGCCATAAAATTCGAGGTTGTCCGGTGGAATGCCACTCTTGAGATAGGTTTGGAACCGCGTAACGTACTCTGGTGCGATGCATACTTTGTGGTGGTACTCCATAGTTTTAAAATCTAAAAAATATACACGCCGAGACTTTTAAAAGGCCCTTTTAATTAATTCACTAAAAACAGGAGAAATTGATAATCTGGAGGAAGATATCTTCAAATGCATGCATGATACAATTGCTTAATCTTCTTTCCCCCAAAAGAAAAATGTTGGTGGTTTTTTTTTCCCTTGCATCAGCCAAAGTTTCAAAACCAGAAAGGGCACTTTTAAGCACCAATAATTTGATGAAAACCTTTCACACGTATTTTTTTTGGTCAAAAATGGCCCTTTTCGCGGACTAACGTCAAATCTGGCCCCTCGTGGGAAGTAATTCCAAATCTGACCTCTCGGGTCGGCGCCAGGAGACATGGAGCCGAACTGTGCATTTCGGCGTCATCTTATTTTTGCGCCGAAGCCTCTTCTGGTCAAATTAAAAAAAAAATCGGGAGGTCGGCTCCAAGTAGGATGGAGCCGACCTGAACAAGTTCGGCTCCATCCTACCTGGAGCCGACCTCAGTGCCAGATTTGAAAATACTTTCACGAGGAGGTCAAATTTAACGTTAGTACGCGAAAAGGGCCATATTTGGCAAATACGCATTTCACAACGGTCGAAAATAAACGCACTTCACCTACATTTGACTGAAAATTCTCTGCAATTTTAGATCGACTGTCCTAGCTTATTTTCAGACATTTTAAAGAAAATTCAAAGTTGGTCAATTTATGTTAAAATCCGATGAAATGGGGGCGAAACGGTTATGAATTTTGAGATATATTTGGGGTCTGAAATTTCTCTTGTTTCAAAATTTAAACCTTGCTATGATGTATAAGGATCACAAATGAAAACGTTGACACGAGCTTTGCGTCATTCATTGAGAGAACATTTTTGTTTTAGTAACTAGACAATCGGAGGATGCACGATGTGTAAATGCCTAAAAATCGGGAAACCAGCTAATAACCAGAGGTTGTCTGATGGGAAGGCACCTCTTGAGATCGATTGGTAAGAACAACTGAAATCGGATGATATGCCATCCGTGTAACCTAGTTTGATGCGACGCATTAATTTGTGGTACTCAAAACAGGTGGTACTAAATATTTAAAATTGACTTTTAAGGCCCATTTAGTTGACTAAAAAAATAGGAGAAATAATCTGAGAAAGAAATCTTCAACTGCATGGTACAATTGTATAATCATTTCCCCCCAAAGAAAAAATGTTGGTGGATTTTTTTCGTGTATCAGCCAAAGTTTCAAATTTAAAAAGGACATTTCTAAGCACCTAAAATTTTATGGAGACCTTCATACGTCATGCAGGACGATCCTAAAAAAAAAGTGCACGGGGCACTTCACCCGCATTTGTCCGAAAAATCTCGATTTCGGATCAACAGTCGTCCTAGCTTATTTTCAGCCATTTCGAAGACCAAGTCTGTGACTCAGGACCAACCATCGCGAAAATCCTTACACACGAGAAAATTAATGGAGTGCTTTTCTATCTATCCACTGACGGTGACTGCTGTGAGTGGGCGCCATCCATCCATGGATTGCCTTTTAAGGGCGTGTTCGGCAACAGCCCAGCTTCCAGCTTCCCGTCGCTCCAGCTCGAAGCAGTGCCGAACACGCCAGTTTCACGGAGCCAGATCCGCGAAGCTGGCCCATTTGCATGTGTAAATTTTGGAGCACCCTATTCGGAGATCCGCGGATCAGTCAAGGACGGAGCAGCGATAAATTACAGGCATATGCCACCGCCAAGTGAAAGAAAAAACTGTTCGACCTCATCTATTCTTCTCCTCCCGAGCGAGTCCCCTGCCCCCGATCCAATCTCACCACTCCTCCCGTCCCGTGACCTCTGGTCGAGCTCGACAGAGGCAGGCCGACGCGTGACCGCCGCCGTGAGCACCTCTACTATGGCCGTCGGATTTCTCTGCGGCATCCTCCGCTGCTGCTAGCTCTTGTCCTCCGGCCATCTCCGCCCGCACACATCTGTCCGCGCTGCCGGCCTCCCTCCGTCGAGCTCCAGCACCGTCGGTCCTCCCTTCGACGAGCTGCTGCAGTGGCCGGCCGGCCGGATTCCGCGTCCTCGTTATGCTCTTGGAGCAGCGACCCGATCTGGGCACCAAGTGAGCAGCTACGTTAACGGACTCGAACGGGCTAAAAGTACAAGGCCGAATGTGCCATTGGCCCAACAAAATGGCGGAGTAGCGCCGAACGATCGTTGCTCCGTTCAGGACGCAGAAGTAGCGATTGGAAGCTGGATCGAAGGATTTGACGAAGCTGGGCGTTTGCCGAACACGCCCTAAGTTTCCCTTTTCTCCTTTTTGTGCTAGCTAGCTGCTGCCGTACGGTGTACACTTGGAGTTTACATGCATGGAGGGGAATGGGAAAACAGTGGGTGGGATAAGCTTGATCCCTTGCTCGGCACTCTAGCTAGCTAGGCCTCTATCTACGTACTGGTGTTTGGGAAAAGGAAGGGCTGTAAGATTCGGAGGAAAACTGCAAAACATGCCTACAAATAACAAAGTGAAGCCTAGCAAATTTCAAATTAAATTAAGCATATACTCCCTCCGTCCGCGAATAAGTGTATGCTTTCCTTTTTTGGCAATCAAATTTATTGAACTTTGACTAACTTTATTGAAAAAATCAATAGCATTTATGACACCAAATTAGCATCAATAGATTTATGTTGACATGAAGTTTTAAAATATACCATTTTGATTTGATATAAGTTGCTACTATTTTCTATAAAGTTGGTCAAATTTTAAAAAGTTTGACTAGTGTGGAAGCTAAACGTCTATGGCAATCAAATGCCAGCCATGAATGGGAATGGGAGCAGAGTAGTAACCCACACGTACGTGCACACAGCCCAAACGCGGACCATTCCCTTTCCCATTCCCAGGATACGTCCAGACGCCACCGATGATCAACGTAGCTAGCCGACGGTGGAACGGAGAGGAGCCTTCAATTATGCGAGAATTACGGGGAGTGCCACTGGCTGGCTTGCACTGGAAGAAGGAGCTGCAGATCCCGCGCCTCGGGTTCGAAAGCTGGGCCCCGCCACGCCACACACATGGGCCATGTTGGGTTGGAAGGGTCCGTAAAATCATTTTTATTATTCCCGATCTTGGATTACTTCTGACCACGCCTCACATCAGGTATATGTCTACGAGCCTGTAGCATGCATGCCAACAATAGTGATGGGACGGCATTTCCTGAAAAATTGATTGATCTCCAACACAAGGGAAATAAACCCGTGACATTTTATAATAGCTTATTATTTGCAAGAAAAATTGTACCCTCTGAGTTGTCGAAATTGGAAAAGTGAAAAATCCATACATGTAGAAAAATGGGCAAGGTAAAACATGTCGTTGGATTGCAGGGTGCAGGAGGCACCCCGCTATCCGCTGTTCATGCGACTAGGGCGGGAGGCGCGGCACCCGGCGCTGGCGACGGTTTGCTACCGTCTGTGGGCGGGCAGCGGCTAGCTGTCGCCCGGGCGGCGGTTCCCTGCGACTTCGCCGCGCGGTTGGACGAGGCCCTCTCGCCTTCCAGTGCTGCTGCGGTTGGGCTTGGCGGCGCCCAGCTACCAGCCGCCCAGGCAACGGCGAGCGGCGGGTGTGCGCCTGCTACTGCTGGGCCGCCGGAGGAAGCCAGCCTGCCGGCTGGACAGGCCACTGCTGGGGTGGGCGGGGCGTCGCTACCCGTCGCCCAGGCGTCATCTAGCAGCGGCGGAGTGCCAGCTGCTTCCGGGCCGCGGTTCTCACCGCCAGGGACAGTGTCCGTTGTCGGCGCGGGGCAGGTGTCGCCTTCGTGGTGCGTCTCGCAGATAGACGTCGCGCATGGGATCGTGACGGCGCCGGTGACGACGTCACCACGCGCAGACTGCGGCACGGTGGCTAAGAACATGGTGGTCGGGGGGTATCTTCTTCGCCAATGCCCCCCTCCGCCGTGGCGCCTCCCTCTGTGGATCTTGGGCAGCCAAAGAAGGGGCTGAGACGTAGTGCTCGACATTTCGTCGCAGCGGACGGGGCTACATCGACTGATGAGGATGCTATGTCCAAGGCCATGCGGCGGAAAGCGGCATTGATGTCGTCTTCGACTTTGGGTACGTCTTCTGCTCAGAAATCATTTCTTTCTTTTTCCAATACCAAGATATCATCTAGTTTAGGTGATGTCGGTGTTTCATTAGGGAAGAATGATTCGGAAGTCACGATATCCACTAATGCGTTGAAGCACATGGAATTTGACCGTTTAACGGTCAAACCCAACTTTAACGCTAGGATGGATATACCCCATATGGATGATGATTCAGCGTATGCCTCTTCGGATGGACAGCTTTTATCACATCTTGTGGGGGAAGTGACTGAGGTGGGGATGGATGATGAGGACGGGCTAGGATCTTTATTTGATCTCTATGCTTCCGGCCGGAAATCCAAAACCGCCAAACATAAGCGGAAACACTCACCGCGATATTCCGAGAGACCGCCTAAAAACCCAATTGTTTCCCGATGAATGGCTTATTCAGTAATAGCAGAGGTCTTGGTGACTTGGCTAAACATTTGAATATTGCACAATACGTCAAGTATCACAATTTGGAGTTTGTGGCGATCTCCGAATCCGGGAGGAGAGATTTTCATGTGAGTGTTCTGAACCGCCTCTCAGGGGGTTTAGACTTCACTTGGTACTCTATTCCTCCACGTGGTAGATCGGGTGGCATTCTACTAGGCGTTAAAACTGACTCCTTCGATGTGTTAGCAAGGTCGGATGGTGATTTTCATATTAAATTACACCTCCGTAACCGTGCCGACAACTTCGTATGGAGTTTAGTCGCTGTGTATGGTGCTGCCCAGGAGGAGTTTAAGGAGGCTTTTCTACGTGAGCTGGTTAACCTAGCGAATAATAATCCACATCCAATTTTAATTGGAGGAGATTTTAATTTGCTAAGGTTCCCACACGAGAAAAGTCGGGGACGGTTTGACGGTCATTGGCATTTCTTATTTAACGCTGTCATTGATAGCTTGGATTTGAGAGAGGTGCACATGACCGGAAGACAGTTCACCTGGGCAAATAGTCTGCCGGAGCCAACATACGAAAAACTAGATCGTGTATTAATGAGTACCGATTGGGAAGATATTTTTATCCCACATGGATGGCCACTTGATCTACGGATAGCGGCTCCATAGCATAGACAGTCTACAGCGGTTGTTTTGTAGTATTGTCGCTCTGTTCATTTTCAGTTTTGGATTTCGGCTGTGTGCATTTTATGATGCAGAGGCCGGGTGTAATGCTTGAATCTTTTGAGTAATAAAGCCCTTTATCAAAAAAAAAATGTCGTTGTGACTTTTGTCTCTTACAAAAACACTTACCGTACAATATAGATACACACTAATCTGAAAGTTTCCTGCAATCGTGTTCTCTCCAAGTTCTGGGCAAAATCCTTGTCTTAGATGTAGATGTTGCATACAACTGTGGAGCTGGTTGTTTGTTTGCCTATCTTTCTTTCTCCCCTTGAGCTTTTGCTCGTTTAACTAGCTCGCCGTGTGGGCGTTTGGCTCGTGGTTGTAAACTGAATTGCGTGTTGGCCGTTTTGGTTTCAATGAAACCGGGGGTCTACCCTTTTAGTCTAAAAATAGTTTCCTAACTTGCCGCGAAAATTTTCTTCGATTTTCGCACATATCACAAATGGTCACATTTCAATTAGAGTTCTATATGAAAATTTGTATGGTCATCTTTTTTTTTTCCTTCGAGGACAATTTACCGTATTTTTTGGACTGAAAAGGGCATGAATTTCTGCAAGCACAACAAAGAAATTTATGTGTACACAAAAACAATTTGTGTGGTCTTCATGCACCGCGGCGGTCATTCATCGGCAATATATATATATATATATAGCGTCGTTGACTCGTTGTCACTTATCATGAGCAGATTGGTAGAAAATGAGGTGAAAGCAGGGCCAAATTTTTTCCCGTGCATGTACAAACCCTGATGTAAAACTGTGTGATGCATCATCCACGAGGAATGTGTATAGTAACAAATCAATACATTGCCACTTGCTATAAATACCGATGGATTCATGGGGCCCATAAATTGCACTAGCAGTAAATAAATAAATTATCACTGGTGACTGATGCAGGAAGATGGTGAGCATGGAAGAAGCAGGGCAGATGGATGGTGTCTTGGAAGCATGCATGCATTCTCTCGAGACACCTCATGCGGCAATCATGTGGGCCATGTGGGGTACGGTACATAGCGTGATCCCATGCACATGCGAGTTCGTGCGTAGGAGTATAATTTTCCTCGATGGAAGGATCCCACCCATCGGTCGACGGATTTAACTAAGGGCCCAACCCTAACATGGCGAGCTGTATAGAATACGTTTCCTGGCGGCGATCGATCACACTCTCTGGCATGTAGTAGCTGCGATCTCCTTCCACCGTGTCGTGCAAGGGACTGCGCATGCAGATCGTGGCCCATGATCTCGCCTGGCATCCCTGCATGTTCGTCTCTTCAATTGGCTCCAGAGGTGAAAAACATTCTTCTTGTTAAAAATACTTATGTGGTTAACCGCACAACATGGCCGACTTGTGCCCAAACTGCCCTCGGTGGGCAAAGCTCGGTTACCCGGCCCCAACATGTAACCTGTCGGCAATAGATTTGGTGACAGAAGTTGATCGCCGTCGGGATTTTGCCGAGAGATAGCGCTTTCGCCGACACTTGTTCGTTGGGGACATTTCTAAATACGTGGACGCGGGAAAGAGAAACCAAAAGGTCTTACTTTTATGGATGGCCATGGGAGAAACGGGTCTACCAGGAATTTTCCCGACGTATCTAAGTACTCCCTCCGTTCAACAATAGATGACTTCCACATATCTATATATGAATGTATCTAGACACTAAAATATGTCTAGATACATCTATATCTAGATATGTTGAAGTCATCTATTATAGAACGGAGGGAGTAGCTAATGGGAGGTTCTACAACCCTAACAATCTCAGTGGTGGACCATGGAATTTTTTCCAAGCCGTTGCAAAGCAGAATTAGACGTCTTTCGTAACGAAATGCCTTAAAAAAATGGCGGATGTTATTCATTGCGCGGCTATCTGCGCTAGAGAGATGGAACCGCGTCTGCCTAGCAATGTCAACATAAAAATTGCCGTTATGATTATGGTGTTAAGTACACTTGAAATGTGTGACTGTTTGTAGGCATTTTGTACCGTTAAAGCATAGTAGCATGTAATCACTATGAATTATCTTCGGTACTTATATGTAAACCATTCATAGATAATATGCACGCCCATGTGTGATGTTTGCTGACAAAAGCGTAGTTAGATGTTGAATATGCATGTACAGCCATTCTAACAACATTTGTTTCTCCAGACTATCGGCCCTTTACCGACAGAAGATAGTCAACAAAATGTGACTTTATGTTGTTTCCATGACAAAAAGAAGAAGACCTATGTTGGCATTCTGTACATTTTTTTTTTGATAAAGGGCTTTATTACTCAAAAAAGTTCAAGCATTACACCCGGCCTCTGCATCGTAAGATGCACACAACCGAAATCCGAAACTGAAAATAAACAGAGCGACAATGCTACAAAACATCCGCTGTAGACTGTCAATGCTATGGAGCCTCTATCCGTAGATCAAGCGGCCATCCATATGGGATAAAAATACCCCTCGCCACCTGCTCCAGTCGTGCACATGCCTCCGTAAAAAGGCCTCGTAACTCCCCTCGCTGTAATGCGGACCACGAACGGAGAATACCTGTGCTCCTGAATAGAACCTGCATACGAGAAAACAAAATTATCATTGAAAATCTTGTCATTTCTACATATCCAGAGCGACCAAATAACGGCAAACGCTTCTACCCTAATAATAGTCTTAAATCGTTTATCAACCCCATTTAACCAATTGCCGAATATATTCGCAATGGAAGTAGGCGGATATAGATTTGAAGCCATTTGGATAGCGGACCATATAGAACGCGCAAATGTGCAATCAAAGAATAAGTGTTTAATTGTCTCATCATGAGAACAAGAAACACACTTAGAGCTCCCATGCCAATTAAGTTTGACAAGATTATCCTTTGTGAGTATGACCCCCTTACGAAGGTACCACGCGAAGATCTTAATCTTCAGCGGCACTTTCATACGCCATACATTTTTAAAGATATCGACTGGCATATCCGATTGGATCAGAGCCCTGTACATGGAATCCACCGAGAACATACCATTCTTAGTGATCTTCCAACGTAATTCATCAGCGCCTGGTGTAAGAGTAATCCTCGTTAATCTATCAACCAGGTTTTGCCAAGACGCAAGTCGAGGCCCGAGTAAATCTCGTCGGAACGTAACATTAGGAGGTGATGTTTGCATGACCGTAGCCAGCATATCATCCTTATGTCGCGCTATCGTGTACAACGCCGGATACTGTTCTCTGAGCGTAGCATTCTGTACATGGTAGCTAACGAAGCAATTTGAATTTCGCGCTTGGGATATCATAATAACTAGGTAGCTACTCTACCTGGAAAGTACGTACGTGCACACATGCGTGCATGTATGGCCTACCCATGTCAGAACAACATATGAATTCAAAAGGACCTTCATGATTGACGATTGACTAATGCTTTGGTTGTTGGCACTAGCTGTGGAGAAAACAAGGTATGCAAGTCAAGTCTAGTACTTAACTTGCACCTGCCATGCATATTCAACTAACAAAATCCAATTAATCTTTAGCTAAAATAAGTCGGCCAAAGAGAAAGGGTGACACGGCGTGATATCAGGAACAGCGAGGACTGAAATGAAACACAACAGAGCATCTTCTTCCCTTGGCTCTGATATCCATCTCTCTCAGTGTGTGCAGCAGGAAAAACCTAATTAAAAAGGTTCCGGTGATCCCACAGCCATGGACAGCACACGTACGTACAGGACTTGCTCACAGTGCTAGAACTAGAAGGCAAGGCTTTAAATTTGCTGGGAGCCCATGCCACGCGATGCAATGCAGTGTACTCGTGTAAGCATCGCACATAATTCAGCTAGCTAGGGAGTAGGATCTAGTTGCTGCTATAGCCGGTGATCCCCCCAAATGATCGATCATGCCATACCTAGTAGTACGAACGGCGCGGAATTATTGACGGACCCAACCGGCCGATGCGTATGGGCCGGCCCCGCCGGCCGGCAGCCGATCGAACTGTCCTTCCGGCCGACCGGCGGTCAGAGCGTAGCGGATGATTGATTGGGATCTCGGGACGTCGTCGTGGACGATGGATCCATGCATCCGAAGCGGAGGCGACAAAGCGGAGAGGACCACCTGGCGAAAAGGTGAAGTTTGCAGCCATCCCTTCCGCCCTTTTCCTCCTGGCACAGTGGCGCTGCACTGCGCGTCCGGACCTCTGCCTGAATGCATGCATGCAGAGCCGCTGTTGATGCGTGTTCTTGGCCGGATCTCTCGCTCTCTACGTGCCTACAGTGGCTCTGCAGTGCGGCATGCGGCCGGGGAGGGCGCGGAGATCGGTCGGGCAAGGGCATGTGCTGCGGAATTCAGCCTCTGCCGGCACACTTGTGCATCTGCTGCCTGGCCAGCCAGCTGCAGCTGCAACGCTGCAAATTCGTGCTGGTGTTCTTTTCGTTTGTCTAGCGCGCGGCAGATCGATCTTGCGCTCGCTGCAACGATAGCTGACGATCCCTCTGTCTCTCTCTGATCCTCTAGCGGCAGATCGGTCAGGTCGTCCGAATTTTTTTTATCATTCTTGCACTGAACGATTCATAGCAGTTACTACCTTCTGCTTGCTCAGGTCAGGTGACGCGGTCAGCTGCCTGCCTGCGGTAGGTACGGCATTAGTTGGGTTAGGCGTCAGTGAGTATGCGGTTCTGAAGCTAGTCGGAAATGAACTAGGAGTATACAGTTTTGAAGCATGCTACTGGAGCTGCGAATCTGCACTGACATAGTGACGTTGTCCTGGCAATGTGGCATGATGGTCAACCGCTTTAGCAAACCATTTTGATCTGAAGCGCACATAGAGCTAGCGGAACTGTTGCCTCCAGTTTTCTTTTGCTGAATCACCAGAAGAGAAGATGTTACACTTGAGTATGTCGTCATTCAGGCCTGCAAAGACCCAACACAGCCCAGCTCAGCGCGCTGCAAGGCCGTTCGGCACGTCGCTCGGGCAGGCCCAATGCAAATGTTCATCGGCCCCAACAATCAAGGCCATCAGGCCCAAAGAGAGATTGCAACAGCAGAAGATTCTCCTGAATTAAGTTCTCTGTTCACTAAAAAAAAAAAAGCTATCTGTACTCAAGTGAGAAATGGACATGCGTGGTAATGTGAGCAGGACTGTTCTTGAAGTTGGTAGTAGTATGATTTAGTCACTCAGGTTGCTAGCTGCCAGCCGAGACTTGTTCAAGAGCATGGCATGCACACCGGTGTCCCGAGTCAAAGTTGGAACCCTCGCGGCACGGCACGTCAATTGCCCTTATCCACTCCAGGTCCTGTAAGATTTGGCCCGGCCGAGTCAAGAGCGTGTGACGGCACGCCAGGTCAAAGTTGGAACCAAATTAAACCTCGTAGCATGGCTGCAGTTATACACGACCACTGTCTGAACTTTTGATCTGCGGGACGTCAGTTGTCTGAATCGCTTACCAAAGACGGGCCACGGACCCAACAGTCCCTCGATGAAGAATGGAACTGTCGAGATCAGTGAGGATCGAAGAGGAATTCAGCGCCAGCTTTTGCAACTGGTCAACTCGGCGATATATCTATCGTGGAACTTGGAGGAGAGGTAGAGGACATCACGGGCACGCATATCCGGATCCAAGTGGTCGTGCTACCGCATCCCGCTTAATCCAAGAAATGCCACTTGCGGCGGATGTAGTAGTAGTTTCCACATGGGCCAGCCAATCACGTACGGCCGTAGCATATCTCAATTCCATCATGGATATGCCAGCCAGCTTCATTTATAATCTCTACTACTAGTGGAGTTCACCTCGATCGATCGCGGTGCATGCTTGGGTAGTCAGACATTAGCTAGGATATAAGCGCGCATGCACCGCTCAAATTTAACGTCCTGGATATCCACGACAACCCCAACTGTCGGTTGAGCAAATGGTCAAAACAGGTAGCTCTTCGTCGGCTCATATGGGAACAAAAATGAACTGTAACAGCTAGTTAATCTCCATTTCCCGAGTTTGATTTCTCCTCTTGCACAGCTCGTCGTGAACAGAAATCCAAATCTATATCCGGGGGTTAATTAGCATGTTAATTTGCTCCATCCTCCAGATTCCGGATCGACGCAGGTCACAGTACACGCATGCAGTGCAGTCACACAAAAGTAATGCAGCCCTTCCCTTCGTTAATTTCGAAACACCTTCCTCCCTTGACCAAGCTTACTCTAACCCCAAAAAAGAGCTGTTCTGTTTCTCGTACGAAGGCCAGATTGCCCTTCCAACAACACCATAAAGCAGCCTGGCAGCGACGCACTCCATGTGAAAGCAAAGATACTTGAAAACTAAGGATGATGGCGTATCAGGGCTACATTGGGGATTCCAAATACAGTACTAATTAAGGAGAGCAACACATTTCTATACCAGACATTACAAATACAGTACTAATTAAGGATTGAGGCGCGCATCTGTAGATAGTAGTTGTACGAGTAGTTGTTTCCCCGATGTGGTGTCTAGGAGTAGTAAACCCGATCTCCATGGCCAGATCTGGGTTGGCTCGAGCTTCGGTCCCTCCATCGCAGCTATTTGGTGGCAGGATGGCTTGTGGATGGAAGAATCGGCTCGGGTGATCTCTGTGAAGAATAAGGCTATGAAGTGGAGCTCGTCCGATCCGGCGCTCTGGTGCGACGCTGGGCGGCTGCTGCTGCAACAATCCTGCAAGCTTCCATGGTGGAAGTTCGCACAGGAGGGTCGCAGTGCTAGCTCTCTCAATAAGCGCCTCCGCCTCCACCTCTTCGTTTTGCAGGGCTCTCTGCTTCTTTCGTCTGGCCATGGTGGCGAGGGGAGGAAGAAGAGCGGCCAGTGGCGAAGAGATCAAGACTCTGCATCGACTCCGGCGATTTCCAAGCTATGGTCTTCGGCCATGGCTATCCTTGGCCATGAGGATGGCCTCGCCGTGCTCGACTCCGTTTCGAGCGTGTTCTTCCTCCAGTTTGTGAGGATCTTTCTCTGCTTTGGCATGGTAAGGAAGATCTACATCAGCCCAAGTGGTTCCGTCCCCGGCGCGGATGAAGATGGCCGTGCTTCGAAGCAGCTTCACGGCGGCGTTGCTCAAGGTTTCGATCGCGTTTCTGCGATTGCTTTTAGGGTGCTTTCTGTTAGTTTCCAAGGGCCTGTCTGTAATTTCCTTTTACGTTCAGGTCTGCTTGTAATTGTTGTACCCACCGCCTACTGAATGCAGAGCCTGGGTCCTTCGAGGCCCTTCCCAGTTCAAAAAAAAAAAAAAAAAAAATTGGAACGTCCTAGGGTAGGCCATAGAAGAGAAGACATTGATGGCCAACGAACAAGTTGTCGTTGCGAATTCGAAAGAAAACAGCTAAAATGTTACTACAACATCCAATGTAAACTAAGATCCATATTTGATTAAGTTGAGTTGAATTGAGCCAACGAGACCCCCGCTCGCGCGTGCATGCTCCTCCGCTATTTCCTCCTCCCTTGCGTTCATTAGAGATCGATGGTCCCACGCAAAGGTTGTGGTGTTTGTCATATTTAGTGAAGTTTCTCTAACTATTTTAGACCAATATGTTTGGGATCTTTTGTACTCGAATATTTTTTTAGATATATTGGAGATGCATTGGATGCTTGTCTTCTTCACAAGGAATATGGTGTCACTATATGCTTATTGGAGCCAAACTAGTATGATCAATGAACTCTTATCTACAACATCACCAATGTTGTCTTGATAACAAGCATCTACTTTTTTGCATACATTTCTAACTTTCAACTATATGCAGGTTGCATCATGGCATGAGCTTTTTCATTTGCAAATGTTTTGGTTCTTGGAAAGTTCTCAAATTTTTTTTTTTTTTTTTTTGCAAATGTGAGTAAGTTGAGATGATTTCATATAATGGAGAATTTATCAAATGAGCAAATTGATCGTATCGTTTGTAGAGAGTTTAAACCTTTGCATCACTGGCATCATACTTATTGTTATTATTTGGCTTTTCTCTATGCTAGTTTTTTGAGCTCGTCATGATCTTATAGACAAGCTCAAGTTCATTGAAAGTACAAAAATATTGTTGTGCTTTTTATATAGGAAGTTTTGTCAGTTGTTTTTTTGTGTGAGTACGCCAAAGGCATACCATACCTTTATAGAAGGGTAAGAGATATAATTATAAGTATTTTATCCAGCCACCTACAAGAGGGAAGCCGGGTCTCCAGGAAACTCCAGCTAAAAACTTAGGCTAACTGATCGCGACATTGTCTCTCCCTCCTCTAAAAGCACTCATCCAACTCCCATACAAAACTGTAATCGCAATCGTAAGCTCCCTAGGAGGGTTTCGTCAGTTCTTCTCTTTAAGAGAGGTCTAACATTTTTCCTCTGAGATTTATCCTCCTTTGTTAGAATTTGCTCTCTATATAAAGAGTTAGAGATTGTTGTTAGCTTCAAAATAAGCCCAAGATCATCGAAAAATATTTTAAATTCTCAAGATATGATTGTTTTGGTTTTCGTGTTCCTGAAGTTTTCACAAGGCAAAAGTTCTAGACTTCAAACCTCCGGCCTACATCCATCCTTACATCCGGCGTTCCGGAACTTACATCGGAAATTCTGACCCGCATATGAAAAACTATAAATAACGGTTGGATTCGATGGGGCCTATTTAGGGGGTCTTCTTGCCCAATGGTTCCCAAGTTTTTGAGTGCCTTAATCTTATCGATTGTTGACCTCCAATGTTTTTCCATCTCTCAATCCCTCCCTTGATTATCTTTTTGATGGAAAAGAGAGAGGAGATCCAAATCTTCTATTGCACCATTTTATCTCTCCTCTTAGTGAGCAGAAGCCATTGGATCTACATTTTAGGATTAATTTGATGATTCTTTCTTTTTTCTTCCTATGTTGTTTTTTCCATAGTAGATTTGGTGGGGTTCGAGATCGAATGACTCGACCACTTTGTGGTGTTCTTGCCATTGCATTGTTTGCCTAGATTTGTGTCGTGGTATTGACTCTACAACTAGGAACGAGGGTGACATAGCCGACTTAGAGAAGTAGAGTGTGAGACGAGAGGGCTCCGATGAAAGGACTGCACACAATTTACCAAGCTTCGGAACACACAACGACGACAAGATCCTGCATGCTGCTATAACTCAGCATAAGTTGAATATGTTTGCCAACTGATAATGAGCATCGATATCCTAAGAGAACTTAGCCATAAGGCTGCTACAAGCTGGCTTATAAAGGTGTTGGGCCCTGTCTCACAAGGAAAGTCTTAACTGACTAACTCATATAGTTGTCGACTACTACGACATAAGCCAAATCTTCTCCCCTAAGGCGGTAGCTTGGTCCGGCTCCGTCCTTGACCCTTCATTAGTCGGTTGGGCATTGATCCTTGCGCTTCGTCTTGCTGGGTCGTCCGGCAAAGCCTTGCCACCACTTGATCCCCATGTTGGATGTATGCCCAACAGACAATAACATACATCAGTTTCATGTTTGATGTATTATTTTTTATGCTATAACTGATATGGTCACTGAATATGAGATTCGGAGGAAAAACCATACCACGTGCTGAAACATAAACACAACATTATGAACCTCTGTCATGTCTCATAGACAAACTCGTTAATATTAGATGACCATGTTTTCCTGGTCATGGACATTTATTATGTCAATATTAATGGGAGCACAATGTTGCTTCAACATTGTAGCTGGGTAGACCCAACTAGTTGAGATACTACAAGATTAATATTGCTAAATAGTATCATCACAAGATGGTTGTTTTGTTTTCTTCCTTAGACGATGAGAATATTCAATGATGTTTACCATAAATATCATTTTGCTATAGTCAAGTATCACACCGTAAACTAGATGATAAAAAAAGCTAACACTGGGTGGTCACGAAAGTATTCATTCATTATGATAGTTCAAGATTGGAAATTACTCCGCTAGATAATAGAGAGATACATCGAGGATCCACTTGGTGAAATAGTATCAGTAAATAAGTTTTTGCAGACAAAGACATGACACTAGTTGTCGTGGTGGTGTCACGGCAGATGCCATAGGATGGCTAAAGATGTGGGAACGATGGACGCTGGAGGTGCTTAGGGAGGGATCACGCGACGAGTAGCCGCGTGAGGTAAGAACTAAGCAATGCAAACAACACGATCTACCCAGGTTCAGGGCCCTCGTGAGGAGGTAAAACCCCTACTCCTGCCTTTCTCTTTGTATTCTGGTGTCTCACCGAGTAGCCACATTACAATGTTCTTGCTACCGAGTAGCCACTCTTCTCTCTTTGTGATGAACTAGGTCAAGAATCTAGGGTTTCCAGTGTCCCAGCATGCGATCCTCACGCAGGAGGCGGCGGGGCACCTTATATACACGGTGCCCAGCCGGATACGTCCAAACACGGACAAGTGTCGACATAGTTTGCACATCGTCCTTCTTCCGATTTCCCGCTGACAGCTTTGGTTCCTAATCTTGGCTGCATCCGGAAAGTCGTTGGGCAAAACCAAGGGGACAGTCTGGTATCACTGTGCCAAACACAGAGTAGGGCCCCCTTATCCTGCGACCGCCTGCTTCCACACTGTCACTGTCAGGCAGGCCGGTCCCAGATGAACAGTAGTTTGAATAGGGCCAAGTACGGACCCAGGATACGCGGGATCCTGTGTCAGAACGGCTCCTTTGACTTCTGGCCCGAGTAGATTCCCGCCAATCTTACTCGGACCAGCTCTTCTACTCGAACGGACATAACTCTCTTGATATCTCCTTCTGGTCATCTTTTCGTAAGACCGAGTAGCAGTCGACCGGGTAGCAAGTACCGGGTAGGCGGCTACTCGACCAAACTTCCCTTCTGACTGTTGCCTTTACCACTTGCCTTTACCCTACTCGGGGGTAACCCCCCGACAGCAGTCCCCGAAGCTGGTAGAGTCTTGCGAACTCGTTCACTAGGCTCTGCCAGCTTAAAACCAAACTTCGCAACACCACCCTTGAGCCTCAAGATGCCGAGTGAAAACTCCGAGTAGCACTCTGGAAATTACCTTTGGTCTCTTTTCTTCCGAATAGGGCTAGTCTCCTTCTCTGTGTCCGAGTAAAAGGACTTAGAGAATTTCTTCAAGCAGAGTCTATGCAGCGCAGAGCACAATCCAGCCTTCCGTGCTGCAACAGGACACGTGTCAAGCATCTGCGACCCCGACGTCTCGCTGCCCAGGACACGACGTGCCACGCGCCCAGTTTTCACGGAGTGGGCCCACCGGCTCGTCATGTCCCATCAAGCGCAGTAATAGGCCACGATCTGGTCGTGGGATCAATTGTGGCCGTTACGCGCGCGTTCCGCGCTTGCGTGCGTTTCTAACCGGTCACAGGTCCCACCACACGAGAATTATGGCCACGATCGATCCCACTACCCCGATGGTAACGGTAATCTGAGGAGAGGGTATAAATACCCCCATCGGTAACTTCCTTTTCTCCTTCCTCCGTACTTTCTTCTTTCGCCTCTCTGTTTCTTCTCCGCCACCGAGCCCTCCGCCGCCGCGCAACTCTTTGCGCCGCCGCGGATTCATTCTTTCCAACAGACTCTTCCAAACCTTCCACCGCTTTCTCACTCGGTGCCATGGCTGCTCGCGCCGGCTGGGCTGGTTCTGATGTCACCGTCGACGACTGCTCCTGGCTCGTGAACACTCGGAGGGTTCCTCCTGGTGTTCAGTGCCGGCCGTCCGACGGCGAAATCGTTCCGGCCCCGCGGGAGGGCGAGCATGTCGTCTTCCTCGCGCACTTCGCGCGAGGATTCGTCCTGCCGGCTTCCGATTTCCTCCGCTCTTTTCTGGACCACTTCGGTGTTCAGATGCACCATCTCCCCCCAAATGATGTCGTCTTCCTCGCCTATCACACCGTGGTGTGCGAGGCCTTTCTTGGCGTCCGCCCCACGGTGCAGACATGGTTGAAGTACTTCCACCTCCGCCAGCAGAGCACAGGGAAGAAGGACGGCGCGGCCGCTGGCAGCCGGGTAACCGACACCGGCAGCGCCATGATGGTGCAGCGGACGGGAACCAATCACCCTCGGATTAAGGGCTTGGATTCCGTCCGTATGTGGCAAAAATCCTTCCTCTACGTGAAGAATATCCCCGCCACGAAGGGGGGAAAGGTAACGGACCGCATCAACCTGCCTGCCTGGAGCAACCGGGCTCCATCCGGGTAGAATTGGAAGACGAAGCCCTCCAACGACCGCAACGCAGTGCAGATGGAGGAGCGGCTCGCTGAGCTAATCGGAGAGGGCCTCAAGAGCGATGATCCCGTCGCCTGCTGGATCCGGAACCGGGTGCTGCCTCTGCAGCAGCGCTCCCACCCAATGTGCTACTTGGGAGGCCCCCGCGATTGCACTCGGACGACCACGTTCGAGCTCAGCAACGCGGACGTCGCCGCGCATGCAAGGTCCATCTTGACCACAGGCCTCCGAGATAACTGGCAGTATGGGTTCATCCCCTTCAGCCGCACGAAGCCGATTCCACGGGTACGTTCTCCTTATTCTGCTTCCAGTATAGATGTAATCCGAGTAGGTAGCCTTCTCTTCTTGCCGTGACTAGCAATTGCATTCCGCGCCGAGTAGAGCACTCTGCAGAACTGCCTAGGCTTAGTATGCTTGATGTTTGCACGCCTTGCCGAGTAGCATACTTAGAAGAAATACTTAGGCTTAATGTGCTTGTTGTTTGCACGCCTTGCCGAGTAGGACACTTAGCAAATTTCCCTAGGCTTAGTGTGCTTTGTGTTTGCACGCCCATCCGGGTAGAATGCCTTCGCGCTACTCGGCTGATTTGCGATGTTTCTCTGTCTTTCAGGTCCTTGACCGCCAGCTTGCTGAGAGCTCTGAGCGCTTCGAGGGCAACTGGTCATCTGACCGAGAGGAAGATGACCAGGCCTCCTTCGAGACCACGGACCAGCTCGATCCTTCTGACGCCGCCCATGCGGGTGACCCTCCCGCGGAATCGTCCCTTCGTGACTGGTCCGATGATGAAGTTGAAGGTAATTGAACTTATCCCCTCTGATCGCGAGCAGCGCAAACCAATCGCTTTCTTCTTCTGAAGTGCTTTTCTTCCTTTTTATTTCACAGATGTCGCTGATGCTGGCGGCGAAGACGAGGATGAGGATGAGGACGAGGCAGCCCAGCTCGTCAAGCCTCTTGCAGTTGCCGCTCCTGCCACCCGCAAACGGACAGGTAGTGGTGCCCAAGAGCCTCCCGCCAAGAAGAAGAAGACGACCGAGAAGGCGACCAAGAGGGTCGTGAAGAGAAAGAAGCCAGCGATTCCTTCCCGCCAGGGGTAAGTTCCTTCCCGGTTATTCGCTTTGGTTCACCTCGCCCTCTTCTTATTTCTGACCCCAATTTTCTCTTCAGAGCCCCCTTGGACGCGGACGCCGCTCTTGCGTCCACCGAGACTCAGAAGAAGGCTGCCATCGATGTCGACAATCTAATCCACCTCGACGGCGATGAGAACGACGCCGCCAACGCACGATCAGAGGGCACCGATGCCCAGAACGCCGAGCCAGAGCCGCAGTCCCGCGCCGAGCAGGAGGCACAGTACGCTGCTCACCAAGAGAAGCCACCTTCTCCTCCGGCCAACACCGCCGAGGAGAACCAAGATCAAGAGACAGAGATGCACCACGACGCCGCCCTTGAGCGGCAGGAAGAAGGAGAAGAGCAACCAGCAACAGGGGCTGCTGGACTAGAAGACCCCGCGGCCCAGCCGCGGGTAGAAGAAATGGATGCCTCACAGCCGGATCCCGCTGCCGAGCAGCGGGTAGAAGACGCGACTGGGCATTTCCCTCTGAGCGACGTGCAACCAGTCGCCGCGCAGGGTAGCGCCCAGCCTGATGCCGCACCGAATAGCGCGCCCCTGGCGCCACCAACAGATCAGGGTAGCGCTCAGCCTGATTACTCCTCGGTGCAGACAACCGAGGCTGCACCCAGCCCTCCGGCCAGGCCGCTTACAAGGAAGAGTGCCCAAGATGCTGCAGAGAAGGAGGCAGCCGAGAAGAAAGCTGCCGAGAAGGAGAAGGCTGAGGAGAAGAAGACCGAGAAGCAAAAGACCGAGAAGCCAGTCGCCGCGAAGCCAACTTCCCAGAAGGAGAAGACAAAGAAGCGGGCTGCCGACATACCGCCGCCAACATCAACTGGCCAGTCCAGTCAGCTGGTTATTCGCGATCCCAGCGCGGTTGCTGCCGCCGCCGCTGCAGCTGATCATCCCTGCTACCCTGACTACATGGTGAAGGTTAGCCATCAGCACCAGGTCGGCTTTTCCCCCAAGGACCGGAATCTTGCTCTTCAGAAAGGGAGGAAAGCCGTGGCAGTGGACTCCAGGCCCCCGGCCCCAAATCAAGACAAGTCCATCTCCATTGCTTCTCGGGGAGTTCAAGACCAGGCGATAACGTCCCAGAGCCTCGAGCAAGTACTCGACTTGATCGGCTTCATCGACGCCAAGTGGGACAGCAAAGTTCTCGGCAACCCCAATTGGAACGGCATCGATCTGGGCGACATCGACCATATGCGTCAGGATTGGAACAAGGTGGACTTGGGTTGCAAACCCATGACTGTCTCGACCACCTCTGCTACACTTGCTGCCAAGATGTTTGTCCACCGCAAGAACGCCGAAGACCTCGAGCAATCCTACGCGGTAAGTTCCTATTCATCCTCTCCGAGTTGCATTTTCACTTCTTTTCTACTCTTCTTCTTTTCCTTATCCATCACCCAGTCCCCGAGATTCTGGCCGAGTAGGCGGACACTCTCCCGAGTAGCCACCTTCTTGGGTTGAATCTCAAGTACTTTGCCTGATTCTTGTTTCTTTTGCTTCTCAGAACAGCATACTGAAACGGATGCATCGTCGGCTACTCTGGAATCATGCCATTGCCAAGAGGCGCATTGCCGCCTTGGAAAAAGAGAAAACGATCGCCGAGGAAGCCGACAAGGAAGTGATGAACAACACTCTGAGGCTGTCTGAAGTTGAAGGTACGCTTCTAGCTGCGCGGTTCTTGCGTTTGGTGTTTACGCCCGCTTTTGCTTTTTGCGCTAACTAATTTTGCTCTGCAGGGAAGTTGAAGGCCCTAACTGACGAGCACGAGAACTGCCGTGCCTTCGTCGAGAGTGGCCAGGCCACCATTAAGAGATTGGAAGGTACGTTGCCGTCTACTCGGCCTTTCCTGTACTTCTTTCTTTCGCTTCTCTGCTAAATGTGCTCTGCTCTTTTCAGAAGATCATAAGAAGTTTGTTGAAGAACATCAGGATTGCCTCAAACCGGATGAGGTGCAGCAGCAACTGTCCAGCCAGGCTGTCGAGCTGATGAAAGAGCACACTACTGAGATGGAGAAGCTCCAAGTCCAGCTGCAGACTGCGCTCCGGGATGCCATCAATCTTGGTGCCGAAAGGGATAGAGTAATCGCCGAGAAGGCAAAGAGCGAAGCAGCAGCCAAGGCCAGGGAGAGAACCCTCAAGCAGGAGTGTGAGGTGCTAACGAAGACCAACGCTGGGCTCTTCACTCAGCTCGAGGAGCTCCGCTTGATTCAAGAGAAGCATATATCCAACGAGGAAGCCTGGAAAACCCAGCTGTTAGGGCTGCGCCATGATTTGAACAGTAAGTGTTCCCTTTTCTCCGCTTCTCCGCTACTCGGATGCGCATTTCTTCTGTTCTTCTCGTTTCACGCTTCCACTCTGTTACCGTTTCTGATCTTCTCGATAGCTCTTGCAGGAATCTTTCCCAACCTTGAATCTTCTAGCGTGCCCGCCCTGGAAAAGGTCCGAGCAGCTCGTGCTGAGAAGGGTGAGCCTTTGGACACCAGAGCAGAAATCGAGGAAAGTATCCTGATTATGCAGAGCCAGTGTCCGCGGCTAGCGGGCGTGGGCACCGAGCTGGTGCGCGTCGCCTTCCAGATCCACAACGTCTTCTGGCCTGAGGACTCCGCGCCGACAACAATCTCCGGGCTCGCCTTGAAGCTGCAGCGCGTGAAAGCTGAACTAAAGAAATGGCGCGCCTCGGGAGCTCGGGCAGGCGCAGACATGATGCTGCTCTTCGTCACCACCTGGTACGAAAACCTGAACATGCAGATTATCCCCGAGATGCGCCGAGACTCCAGGTGGGAGAAGGACCCCGACTGCGTGGCTATTCGCCAGGTGATTGCTCACGAGGTCGCGCAGTATGCCGACACAACGACCTTCATCGACGGCCTCACCGAGCCCGACACCGAGGTGGACGAGGGAGAGGAGGAGGATGAAGACGAGGAGACGGACACCGACGAGCCGGACCTGAGCTACTTCGACTCTCCAGCTGCCAAGGACGGGAAGGGGAAGGCCGCGGTCATCACGGGTAGCGATGAGGAGGACGAGAACGTGGAAATGTCGATCGACACCTCCGCGCTCGAGTTCGGCACCTCGTCGGGAGCTGCCCTTGACGACACCGTCAACCTTCGCGCCCAAGCCAGCGGCTCCACCTCTGCGACAACGCCCGTCTCGGTGGCCACGGCCACTTCAGACCAGGTAGCCACCGAGCCCAACGCCGAGGACGAAGCAGCGAAGTCTGTTGACGCCAGCGCGGAGGCGGACACAACCACTGCCACTGCTGAAGAAGAGGCAGCTAAGGCTAGCACCGAGAACGCCGCCTCGACCTGAGTTTACCCTGCAGCTTTATTTCTCAAACACTTATCAGATCCCCGGGATGCCGGGTGCAAATGTATCAGACTATTTATTTCGTTGCTACTCATTTTTATTCCCACTTGTTATTTTCAACTTAATCAATTTGCTCAGCCTGGGCTGGATGCCGGGTTGCGTTATCATGCGAGTCCCCGAGTTGTATTTCTTATTCACTCTCTCTTTTCGTCTCAGCTCTACCCGCAACTTGTTGCTTTTTTGGTATTCGAGTCACAAGAGTTAAAGAGTAGAGCTGCAAATACTTAGCCGCTTAGAAACAATCATAGTAACGCAGCCCACCACTTAGCCGAAAAGACAAGACACAGAACAGTAATAACAGCATCCTACTCGGTTCCTGCTCACGCTGGGCGTTCGGGTTTTCCCGAAATTTCGGGTCGGGAAATTCGGGAAATTTTTTATTCGGGTTCCAAAAAATGACTCCCGATTTACCATGAGAAAAAATGATACCCGAAATTTCGGGTTCCCGACAATTCGGGTTCGGGTTCGGGAATTCCCGAGTTGCCCGAAGTTCAGAGCGCAGAAATTACAACATCACAAGTTTCAGCGTTTCTGTAGAACTCCTCGTCGTCGAGCCGACGGTGCAACACTGCAGCTTGCCCGTTGTGGCCATACCAAGTAATGGAACGAGTAAGATTGAGACGTTGTATCGGGGACTCAGAGTAGATGGAGAATTGGAGCGCACGACAATGCGCTGCGCTTCACTGGGGTGCAGTTGGGGTGCTAGGCGACAGGCAGTTGGTGAGGGCGGACGGGCGGCAGTGCGCCATGGACTGGAGCAGTGGGGACGGCGGCGGCCGACGGATCTGTACGTATTTTCTCTACAGGCCTGTGGCTGCTCCTCATGGGTCATGGTGGCTACTCTGTGTCGGATGAGGGGAACGAGTAAGGAACGAGACTAGGGATACCAGAGAAGTTACGATGGCTTGCTGGGCTAGGAGACAAAAGACTATGTGTGGTAGCTTGTTGGGCCTGGCCACGTGGGCTTTCAATATTTCGGGATATTCGGAACGTTCGGGTGTTGCCACTACAGTCCCGAATTACCTTTTATTTTTTCGGGTTTCTAAAACTGCTTCCCGAAAAATAGATCGGGATTGTCGGGTTCGGGAAATTCGGGCTCGGGTTCGGGTTTTTCGGGTCTCGGGTTCGGGAATCGGGAAATATGCCCAGCGTGAGTTCCTGCACTCTTCCTTTCCTTAGTAATTTTTCTTGTGCTCATGGACCTTTTGCTTGTTCTCTTGCTTGCCATGAAGCCGGGTTTCGGACAGCAGCAAAGTCGAAGAGTTGGCATGTAGGTTTAAACACATTACTCAATGTACCTTTGAATTTTGAAGTAGAGCAACCGAATAGGCAAAAGGTAAAGCCGAGTAGTAACACTTAGAGCAATTTTGGACGAGGGCAGTCCCCGAGTTCAATTTCAGATTGCAGAATAGAATTTCAACTCGGATGAGAGGGTACATACACATCTTTGCTCACGAATGAAAACGACGGAGTAGAGCTACATTCCAAGGGCGCTTGGTTTCCTCTCCAGCTTTATCTGCCCTGTTCGCCTGTGGTGGGCGCGCATCTATAAGATAGTAAGCATCGTTGTGCAGCGCTTTGCTCACAATGAAGGGCCCTTCCCATGGAGGAGACAACTTGTGCATCCCGGCTGTGCGCTGCACGAGCCTAAGGACCAAGTCTCCTTCTCGGAAAACCCTTGGGTTCACCTTTCGACTATGATAACGCCGCAGGTTTTGCTGGTAGAAAGCCGATCGTGACAGAGTCAGCTCTCTTGCTTCTTCAAGCAGGTCAACATCGTCTTCTCGAGCTTCTCTCGCCTCCACCTCAGTGTAGAGGGTTACACGGGGGGAGTCATGCTCTAGGTCTATTGGCAACACGGCCTCAGCCCCGTATACCAAGAAGAATGGCGTGTAGCCGGTTGACCGGTTAGGGGTAGTCCTTAGACTCCACAACACCGCTGGCAACTCGTCTAGCCAACACCCAGGTGTTTTCAGCAGTGGCTCCATCAGCCTTGGCTTTATGCCTGCCAGTACCATGCCGTTTGCTCTTTCAACTTGTCCATTGGAGGCTGGATGCGCAACAGATGCAACATCTAGTCGGATGTGCTTATCTCTGCAGAACCGCACCATCGCTCCCTCTGCGAAGTTTGTGCTGTTGTCGGTGATGATGCTGTGCGGGTAGCCGTATCTCAGGATCACATCCTTCACGAATTTCACAGCCGTGGCCCCATCGCACCTCCGAATAGGCTTCACCTCGATCCACTTGGTGAACTTGTCCACCATGACCAGGATGTGAGTCATGTTGCCTCTAGCCGGCTGGAAGGGTCCGACCATGTCCAAACACCAAACAACAAATGGCCAAGTGATAGGAATGGTTTTCAGCTCGGAAGCAGGCATGTGAATCTTACTCGCGAACATCTGGCAGCCGTTGCACTTCCTCACGATGTCTTCAGCTTGCTGCAGTGCTGTGAGCCAGTAGAAGCCATGCCGAAAAGCTTTCTTGACCAACGCTCGGGAAGAGGCATGGTGCCCGCATTCTCCTTGGTGTATCTCTACCAGAATCTCTTCTCCTTCTGCTGGGTCCACACAACGTTGCAGCACGCCGGTGGCACTTCTCTTATGCAGCACATCTCGGACTATAGTGTAGCCCTTGGATCTTCTCAGAATCTGTCTTGCAGCCACTTCATCTTCTGGCAGAGTGCCGTCCCTTAGAAAGGATAATATGGGCATGGCCCAACTCGGTGTCTCCCGTGTGGGAAACACTGGTTCGTCCACTTCCATCGGGACGGGCACCTCTGGTTGCTCTTTAGGGATGGGAGCACTTCTCTGAAGCCCAGATCGATTGGCAAGGACTTCCTCAATGAATGCGATAGTCCCCGGGTTAAGAACAGCAGTCCCCGGGTAGGGATTGGCAGTCCCCGAGTAAGGAATGGCAGTCCTCGAGTAAGGAGTGGCAGTCCCCGAGTAAGGAGTGGCAGTCCCCGAGTAAGGAGTGGCAGTCCCCGAGTAAGGAATGGCAGTCCCCGGGTTTCCTGTAGCATTCTCCCAGTCAATCTCCATGGGATCAGATTCCTCACTTGGCAGAGAAGGAACGAATATGGACTCCGAGTTGGGAGAGTGCTTGATGGATGGCTTCCTCAAATGCTCCAAGGCAACCCCCGCCGGGATGGATTGCCGAGAAGATCCCAACTTGGACAGCTCATCTGCCGCTTCGTTCTCTGCTCGGTGAATGTGCTGGAACTCGCAGCCTTCGAAGAATCCAGTCATAGACTGTACCAGGAAGCGATACGATGCCATGTTGGCATCTAGCGCATCCCAAGTGCCAGAGACCTGCTGCACCACCAGATCTGAATCGCCATAGCATATAATGCGCTGCACGCCAACCTCCTTGGCTACCCGCAAACCATGCACCACTGCCTCGTACTCTGCTACATTGTTGGACGCCTTGAAATGAATCTGCAGCACATACTTGAGTTGATCTCGCTTGGGTGACGTAAGCACTACGCCAGCACCAAGGCCTTCCTTCACCTTCGAGCCATCAAAGTGCATTTTCCAGTAATTAGAAACTGGAGCAGGAGGTTCATACTGCACCTCGGCCCAATCCACCAGGAATTCCGCCAGAATCTGAGACTTGATGGCTTCTCTTCTCGCGTACGCGGGTGCATACGCGGCCAGCTCGATCGCCCACTTGGCTACTCTGCCACTCGCCTCCTTGTTGCCCATGATATCCGAGATGGGAGCAGAGCTCACAACCGTGATAGGATGCTCTTGGAAATAATGCTTTAGCTTCTTGGCGCCCAGGTACACGCCGTAGGTCATCTTCTGGTAGTGCGGGTAGTTCTGCTTGGAGCTGGACAGCACTTCACTGAGGTAGTACACTGGGCGCTGCACACTCTTGCCTTCTTCTTCTCGTTCCACTACAATCACCACACTGACTACTCGGTTAGTCGCAGCAATGTACAGCAGCATTGGCTCCTTGGGTAGCGGACTAGCCAAGATGGGAGCGCTAGCCAGCATTGCTTTCAGCTCGTTGAATGCCACATCCGCTTGCGGAGTCCAGACAAACTTGTCACTTTTTCTTCATCAATTGGTACAGAGGCAGGGCATTCTCGCCCATTCGGCCCAGGAAACGGCTCAGAGATGCCAAGCAACCAGTGAATTTCTGCACGTCTTTCAGGGATCTCGGCAAAGACATGCTCTCAATAGCTTTTATCTTTGAGGGATTGGCTTCAATGCCCCTACTAGACACCAGGAAGCCGAGTAGCTTACCAGCCGGGACACCAAAGGTGCATTTACTCGGATTCAGCTTCATTTTGTACTTGCGTAGGTTAGCAAAGGTTTCCTCCAGGTCGGCAAGCAGAGTATGTGTTTTATTCGTTTTGATGACAATGTCATCTACGTACCCCTGCACATTCTTGCCGAGCTGGTCGTGCAAGCATTTCTGCATGCATCTCTGATAGGTTGCACCCGCATTCCTCAAGCCAAAACACATGACACAATAGCAATAAGCCCCGTACGGGGTAATGAAAGCAGTCTTTATTTGATCAGCAGAATTGAGTGCGATCTGGTGGAAACCAGAGTAGGCATCTATGAAAGACAACAGTTCACAACCAGCAGTGGAATCGATCACCTGATCGATGCGAGGTAGCGGGAAGGGATCCTTGGGGCATGCCTTGTTCAAGTCGGTGTAGTCGACACACATGCGCCATGCAGTGGCAGCCTTGGGATCCTCCTTCTTCTTCTCGACCATGACCGGGTTGGCTAACCAATCCGGATGCAGCACCTCCATGATGAAATTGCTTATCAGCAACTTGGTGATCTGGTCACCAATGGCCTTCCTTCTCTCATCTCCGAAGCGGCGCATAGCCTGCTTCACTGGCTTGGCGTCAGGACGCACATGTAATGAGTGCTCAACCAACTCCCTCGGGACTCCTGGTAAATCTTCATTGGACCAGGCGAATACATCCCGATTCTCACGGAGGAAGTGGATGAGCTCGCTTTCCTATTTCTCCGCCAACCCGGAGCCAATGATGGCTACGCGGTTGGGGAACTCGGGGTCGACCTGGAACTTCTTGGTCTCCTGAGATGCCTGGAATGCGGTCCCGTGTGGGGTACTCGGCACGCCTTGCGCGCCAGCTTGCGCGGATTGCGCAATAGCCACCACCTCATACATCTTCTTCTTCTCGGCAGCAATCACCATCGACTCCGCCAACTGGGAACCAGCAGAGGCACACTCCATGGACTTCTTGTAATCACCAGAGATTGTAATTATGCCATTGGCACCAGGGATCTTCATCTTCAGATATGCAACATGAGTAGAGGCCATGAACTTGCTCAGAGCAGGCCTGCCGAATAGAGCATGGTAAGGGCTCTGATGATCAACCACTTCGAACTGCAGGCGCTCTGTGCGGCAGTTCTCCCTGGTGCCGAATAGCACATCTATCCACACTCGGCCAATCGGGTTGCACGAGATCCCGGGCACAATGCCATGGAAAGTGGTCTTGCTGGGCAGCATCATGTTCTCGGCCAGGCCAAGCTTCTCGAGTGTGTCTTTGTACACGATGTTGATGCTGCTGCCGTTGTCGATTAGCACCTTACTGAACCTCACATTCTTCTCGGGACCCAGGAAGGTAGGATCCAGCACCAAGGCGTAGCTACCCGGATTGGGCATCACCTTGGGATGATCTACTCGGGACCACCTGATCTCCTGGTCACACCAATACATGTAGTGAGGGACAGCAGGAATCGCTGCATTTACCTCCATGGCACGCCTGTGCTGTGATTGCTTGTCGACTGGCTCAGAGGTGAAGATCATATAGCTCTCGTGGTGCTCTTGGTATTGGTTGGAGCCTCCGCCCCCATTGTTGCCGTTGTTGTTGTTGCCCTGGTAGTTGTTGTTGCCTCTGTTGTTGTTGTTGTGGTTGTAGTTGTTGTTGTTGTGGTATCTCTCATTGTTGAAGTGACGGTTGGCTCCCAAAGCCACTTGGTTCACATTTTCTCTTCTCGGGTACACTGGCGGCCGAGCTGCGGGTGCGCGAGTAGGCTGCACATTGGCATTGGCCGCTGGCAGAGGAGGAGGAGGAGGCAGGCCATCATTCTTGATCACATCCCACCACTCGCACTGCCGAGTAGTGTGGTTAGCAGGCCTCGAGGGGTGGTGAGTGTGAAAACTGCATGGACCATCCTTCATGTCGTCAAAGACGAACTTCCTCGGCTGCTCGGAGTTGCCGCTACCCGACTGAGGAGTGCGGAATGGTTTCTTGTTGCCTTGGCCCTGGTTCTGGTTCTGCCCGTAGGCTCTAGCAGGTTTTTGCCTTTGGCTACCACCAGCTCCAACAGTCACTGCATTCACCTCTTCAGGGTCATATCGAGTATCTATTCGGTCACCCCTGCGCTTGTTGCGGAACTCGTTGCGCTTGCTGTTGCTGAAGTTTCTTCTCGGCTCAGAGGAGTCCATCAGGGGCTGAGTAGGATCACCGAGTGCGTACTGATCCGCAATCTTGATGGTCTCCGCCTGAGTGTTTGGCATCTCCCTCTGCAATCTCTGCCACAACATGCTGCCATGCCTGCATCCCTGCGCAAACCAAGTGATGGCCTGGGCTTCATTCACACCCTCACAGGTGTTCCTCAATGTACTCCACCGAGTAAGATACTCGCGGTCTGTCTCGTCTTCTCGCTGCCTGCAAGCGGACAGCTGCTGTGGCCTATTCGGCCTCTTGTAGGTGCTGGTGAAGTTGCTGACGAAGGCATCCGAGAAGTCCAGCCAGCAATTTATGCTGTGCTTGGGCAAATTGTTGAGCCAAGTGCGAGCTGTACCCTCTAGCATCTGCGGGACGTACCGCACTGCCCATCTCCTGTTGCCGCCCGCAATGTGGACTGCGGTGACGTAATCATTGAGCCAATCTTCGGGCTTGGTGCTGCCATTGTAGCTCTTGGTGCCCCTTGCGAGCTGGAAGTTCTTCACGGACGGCTCGTTCATGATGCGCGGGCCAAAGCACTCGGGGCCAGGAGGACCCGTGTTCTCCAACCGAGCTGACAAGTTGATCCGGTCCAGCTGATGCCTCGCATCTCCAGGCGCCAACACGCGCTCGCCAACACGGTCCTGAATGTCATAGCCAGCCATCTCCATGGCCGAGTAGCCGTCATTATATCTGTCCACCTGCACAGCTGCAGGCTGTTCCACCGGGTTGGCGACTGGCGCCACTGCGCGCGGATGCTGCCTCTGCCGAGTAGGCGGAGCAGCGGGACGCTGAGAAGGACCTGGGCGCGCTCCATCTCGGGCCTGGCTTTGAGCTTGATGGGCTTGAGAGCCTGCTCTTGCAGCGTTGTGTTCCTGCCCGGGCTGCTGCGTTACAGCAAGCTGTCTCGCGGCAGCAGCCGGGTCATACACCTGCATTTGCCTATCTCTGGCCGAACGTCCGCTGCGGCTCTTCTCGCGGCTGGGATGCGGAGACGAGGCCTGATCGTTAGATCTAGCCGCGTGCGAGTGCACCACCTGCGAAGCTCCAGCACCCGGGTTGGCCTTCCGGAACTCCTCATTCTGCCTAGCAGCCTCTAACACCAACTCATTGAGCCTCTCCTGCTGCCTGATGCGCGCGTCGCCGTCGAGACGAGGCAACTCGGCAGCTACAGCCTCTGCAGCTCTAAGTGTCTTGGCAGGTGTGCTGTACCTAGGCCTAGTGGAGGTGTTTGCGGTGGCAGACTGAGCAGGAACCTCTACCACTGTCGCCATCTCGGCACCCAGGTTGCGCTGCGTGGCGCCTACTCTGCTAGCTCTCCTAGTGAGCGGCGTGAAGCCGTGAGCCCTGTTGTACTCAAGCTGGTCTAAGCTAAGCTCTAGCCTGACCTTGTCCAACTCCGCCTGCTCGGCGAGCAGTTCCTGGCGTTGCCGCTCCAGCTGCTCCTTCATGCTCAGGAGCTCGAGGTCGGTGGGAGGCGGCATGCCATTCCGCCCAGCCGACGCGGGAATGGTCGGAGTGGTGGAGGGAGGGAGGTTACACTCCTTCTCGTAAGGCCTGTGAGTCCTGCCACCAGCGCTCGTGGTAGCAAGATCCTCGACGACGGCCGCGGCGCCAGTAGCAGCCGTGCCAGCGTTTGCCGCCAAGCCGGTCACCATTACCTCAGCGCGGTCCGCAGAGCGGCACGCGGGCCTTCCGCGAGCAGCGATCACCGCAGGAGGATCTTCCGCTTCATGCACCAGCTCGGGGTAGACACGGTCGGTGACGGTGGCGACGTAGACGAGGTGCGCGCCGAAGGAGATCACCGTGCCGCCCTCCGGCATGGCCTTGCCGCCGAAATCGCCTGCGTTGTCGGTGACAAAGTCGAAAGAGCCGAATCTGTGGACAAGGCCATAGACTACGCGCTCCGCCGAAGAAGATCCCGTCCGAACAGAAACTCCAGCCAGCGCCGCTGGTTGCCCCACGGTGGGCGCCAACTGTTGTGGTGGTGTCACGGCAGATGCCATAGGATGGCTAAAGATGTGGGAACGATGGACGCTGGAGGTGCTCGGGGAGGGATCACGCGACGAGTAGCCGCGTGAGGTAAGAACTAAGCAATGCAAACAACACGATCTACCCAGGTTCAGGGCCCTCGTGAGGAGGTAAAACCCCTACTCCTGCCTTTCTCTTTGTATTCTGGTGTCTCACCGAGTAGCCACAGTACAATGTTCTTGCTACCGAGTAGCCACTCTTCTCTCTTTGTGATGAACTTGGTCAAGAATCTAGGGTTTCCAGTGTCCCAGCATGCGATCCTCACGCAGGAGGCGGCGGGGCACCTTATATACACGGTGCCCAGCCGGATACGTCCAAACACGGACAAGTGTCGACATAGTGTGCACATCGTCCTTGTTCCGAGTTCCCGCTGACAGCTTTGGTTCCTAATCTTGGCTGCATCCGGAAAGTCGTTGGGCAAAACCAAGGGGGCAGTCTGGTATCACTGTGCCAAACACAGAGTAGGGCCCCCTTATCCTGCGATCGCCTGCTTCCACACTGTCACTGTCAGGCAGGCCGGTCCCAGATGAACAGTAGTTTGAATAGTGCCAAGTACGGACCCAGGATACGCGGGATCCTGTGTCAGAACGGCTCCTTTGACTTCTGGCCCGAGTAGATTCCCGCCAATCTTACTCGGACCAGCTCTTCTACTCGAACGGACATAACTCTCTTGATATCTCTTTCTGGTCATCTTTTCGTAAGACCGAGTAGCAGTCGACCGGGTAGCAAGTACCGGGTAGGCGGCTACTCGACCAAACTTCCCTTCTGACTGTTGCCTTTACCACTTGCCTTTACCCTACTCGGGGGTAACCCCCCGACACTAGTCATGGGGATACTATGACACGGTAACGAGTAAAAGGAATCTTAGCAGATATCGGGAATAATGTGATAAGGTATTCAAAGAGTTTAATCACGGTCTTATTATGTATCGATTAGTATCGCGAAGTAATAGGAACTCACTAAACAACCAACAGGTTCAACAGTTTTCTGTGCCGGTTCCGCGATAGGCTAATGGCTAAATACGCCGTCCGAGCTAGCACAAAATTGTGTCTGTGCCGGTGAGAGGAGGAGAGGCAGATACAAGCTTGGCTATGCGCCGCTTGATCCTCATCAGATCTGCTGGCAGAGTCTGGACCGCGTCCACAGCCCAATTATCTTGGGGGTGGCGGCGGAATTCTCGAAAGGTGGAATGCCCGTCTCCTTTCCAGGAAACGGGACATCTTCGTGATAAAAGAAGGAACCCGTCCAAAATTTGACGGATTCCGAGGTTTTGATCTTGGGGAACCAATTCTCCCTAACCCGACGGAGGGTGAAGGAAATAGTTCCGCAAGTTGGGAGTGCGCCCTCAGAAGGGTTTCGCTTAACCCCAAAGCAGTATTGCCAGAAATCTAGCCTAGGTTTTATTCCTAAGTAGCCTTTGAAAAGGGCTTGGAACCCGACGAGATAGAGAATATAATTTGGTGGAAGCTTATGTATGGTCAAGGACCTGGAGGAAAAAGGAAGAAGGTGGGAAACCCATACCTCTATTTGTATGAGAGGCTAGGAGAACCCTTTCTCCGGGTTTTGGCAGTGGCTCGGAGTCTTCTTCCTCAAACCTCCATTTTCCCTTGACGACGAATCCTTCCTTCTCCATAGCTGGGAGAAGGGATGGAGCCACGTTGCATTGACTCCAATTCCCGGAGAATTCTCCGTCTTCTTCCCCTCCGGCGGCGGCCACAGCAGCGAGCTCCTCGTCGCTGAGGGTGAGCTTCTCCTCCACGGGCTCGGTGGTGAAAGCCAGAGATGGCGTGGTGGACGATGAAGGCGCGTTTTCGGCCACGAGAGAAGGACCCTCGCGAGCCAGGTTACCGGCGTTTTTCTCCGGTGCACTCGCGGCGGCGCGGCCGGGAGAATCTAGCTGAGGGTCGATGTCATTGATTATTTCGTCGATGTCGAGCACGACGGAGCCTTCCACCGTGGCGCGCGGGGATCGCCGGTGACCATTTTCGGGCGGCGCGGTGAAGATCCGGAACCTCCGATGATGATTTTCTGGGGACGGTGCGGGATACACAGGCTCTGCTCACAGTGCAAGCTTTGGCTCGGGAGCAATGGTGCTTAGGGCTGGAATATGGAGTGAGAGTGGAAGGGAAACCGGAGGACCCGAGGGCGGCTATTTATACCCGGAAAAATGTTGAGATGCGCGCAACGGCTCTTTTGACCGTTAGATCTTCGACGCGTGTCACGCACCAGAAAACCCGGGAAATGAGGAGGCGAAGTGATAAGTGTTATCTCCTCGTTTCCCACGAGGATCTGTCAGAGATACGTTTTAGGATTTGACTGAACCCAAACGTCCGTGATGTCAGCACGCTTTTATCGCTGATGTCATGAAGTTCCTTCTCCACGAAGGCTCGTGGAAGAAAAGCTGGATTTTGGTGAAATTCGAGTTATGCGTTATGAAGTTTTGGGAAAAGAATCGAGACAAAACGCCAGCATTTATCGGATTGACGAAAGGTGGCAGCTAAAAGTCTCAGTCCTTCTTGGGGGCTACTGTCGGATATATACTGAATAGGGGTATATCCGGCATTTTTCTAAAGAGCCGGATTACCAGGGTGGCCTGATTGGTAATGGATCACAGTCCATTAGGCGGCCCATGTCGTGGTGGTGTCACGGCAGATGCCATGGGATGGCTAAAGATGTGGGGACGAAGGACGCTGGAGGTGCTCGGGGAGGGATCACGCGACGAGTAGCCGCGTGAGGTACGAAGTAAGCACTGCAAACAACACGATCTACCCAGGTTCAGGGCCCTCGTGAGGAGGTAAAACCCCTACTCCTGCCTTTCTCTATGTATTCTGGTATCTCACCGAGTAGCCACAGTACAATGTTCTTGCTACCGAGTAGCCACTCTCCTCTCTATGTGATGATCTAGGTCAAGAATCTAGGTCACAATGTGTTCTAGCATGCGATCCCTTGTTCGATCCCTCACGCAGGAGGCGGCGGGGCACCTTATATACCCGGTGCCCAGCCGGATACGTCCAAACATGGACAAGTGTCGACATAGTGTGCACATCGTCCTTCTTCCGGGTTCCCGCTGACAGCTTTGGTTCCTAACCTTGGCTGCATCCGGAAAGTCGTTGGGCAAAACCAAGGGGACAGACTGGTATCACTGTGCCAAACACAGACTGGGGCCCCCTTATCCTGCGACCGCCTGCTTCCATGCTGTCACTGTCAGGCAGGCCGGTCCCAGGTGAACAGTAGTTCGAATACTGCCAAGTACGGACCCAGGATACGCGGGATCCTGTGTCAGAACGGCTCCTTTGACTTTCTGGCCCGAGTAGGTTCCCGCCAATTTTACTCGGGCCAACTCTTCTACTCGAAAGGACCGAACTTGATTGATTCTTCCTTCTGGTCATCTTGAGGTGAGACCGAGTAGCAGTCGACCGGGTAGCAAGTACCGGGTAGGCGGCTACTCGACCAAACCTCTCTTCTGATAGCTGCTTTTACCACTAGCCTTTACCCTACTCGGGGGTAACCCCCCGACAGCAGTCCCCGAAGCTGGTAGAGTCTTGCGAACTTGTTCACCAGGCTTGTAACATCCAAGTATGAAAACATCCCTTAGAATGTTTGATTTCTTGTTTTATTTCAAGCAATGCATCATGTCATCATTTCATTGCATTGTTTTATTATTGGTTGCATTTGATTCATTTGTTTGCATCTGTTTTATCTTGTTTTCATAATTCAAACTCAAACAATTTCAAATGGTTGTTTTCACACTTGTCTGTTACAATCTTTTCAAATAAAGTATTGTAAATCAAACCTCCTTTTTGTTTCCAAGTAATTCATTAATGTTCAACTATTAAATTGTTGCCTCAAATCATTCACATAATTCCACCAATTAAATTCCTAAATCATTTTCAAATTCAAATCAAGTTTCAAAGCAGTACTCTTTTGGAAACCATAAAAGTCACCACATTTTTTTTGCACTCTTCAAATCCTTCTAAAACCCTAGGGGTAACCCTATTCCAAAGCATGTTTTCTTAATGGTTTAATATTAAAAATATTCCCCAAATTTGGATTCAAACACCAACTATCATTTTAAATCTCAATTTTTGAAATCCAAGCTTGCAATGTGGTTTCTAATTATCTAAAAAGCTTAACTAAATTTTTCTGAATTTTTCCTTAACCAAAACCTTAACAAATTATTCCAAAAAATGTTTCAGCAAAAAAATAAAATCAGAAAAAGAAAAAAATAAAAGGCAGCAGCTAACCTACAGCGCGCGCAGCAGACAAGCAGCAACCCAGCCCAACTAGCCTAGCTGCGCGCGACCCAACCCAGCTAATCTCCCCACTTACCGCTTCGCCCGCGCCAAGATTCGTGCCGCCCTCCTATTCCTCCTTCGTCACCCCGTACGGCAACGAATCGGGCGGAGCCACCGCAACCCCGCGCGCCTCCGGCGGCAGCCCAAGCTCCTGGCGCCTATAAGAGCCCTAGGGCACCTCCCGCACCTACCCTAACCCTAGTTACCCCTGTCCCATCGATCCGCCGCCAAGTTCTTCTCCCCGACGCCGCTCACCCTCTCTGAACTTCATCACCGCCGGCAACCCTCTGAAGATCGCCATGGCGTCGCCCACGTAGCCACCCACTCCTTGTACCGAGCCCAGGAATCCTTCCGCCACCTTCCCCTCTACACATCGGACACCTGAACCCCCCCGGAGATCCCCTGCTGCCTCGCCGCCGTCCGTGATCATCTCCGACGAGTCCCTGCAGCCCGGTGAGCTTTCCCCGACGATCTCCTCGCCCTTTCTTCCTTCTCTGCACACGCATCCGCGCGCGCCTAGGCCACCTCCCAGTAGCACACGCACGCTAGCACGGGCTAGTCACCGCAGTGCTCCGTCGCGGCTAGCCCTGCTGCCGTTCGCCGCCAGCCATCGCTACCACCGTCAGGTTCAGAGCCCGAGCGCTGCAGTTTCAGTAGATCTCGCGGACGCTGACGTAAAAACCCGCGGCCCCTGTTTCTGTCACGAACGCTCGCTTACCACAGTGGCAAGCGTCGCTGTGTGCAGCCTGGAGGGCGCGGGATCGATCCCCCCTCGGCGCAATTCTTTTGCTGGGATTTATCCCGAGCCAGGCCCACCTGGCTGTGGCTGTGTGGCCACGCACTGCCACGTGCGCTGCCACGCTGGTTTGGGCCCGCAGGGCAGTGGCAGCGGGTAGACCCAGTGGAGTAGAAAATGATTAAATCCATTTTCTATTTTGTTTTCTAAATTCATTTAATTAACAGATTTAAAACCAAATTTGGAAATTCAATATCTCCCATTTTATAAATCCAACAAATGCAAACTTTATATGTTTTCATATCCAAATTTCATAATCTTTCCATCTAGCTTATTTGTGTTCTGTTTTGAATTTTTAAAATGCATTTAAATTTCAAATGTGAATAATTCAAATGCAAATTGGAATAATTCATAACTAATTCATACTGTTTTCAAATAATTCAAATAAAATATGTTTTTCACACCTTTTTGAATGTTATACTCAAATATAAAATTTGTTTTCTGGTTTGAACAAGTTAAATTGCCTAAACAATTTAACTCTTGTTTAATGCAATTAAAAAATTGTTTAATATTGTTTAATTCATAATTAAATAATCCAAAGTCCAATTTCAAAATGTGAAACATGTAATCCAACTAAAATTTGATAACCTTTTAAAATATCAACTTTGCTATTTGTTTTGCACACTTCAACTTGATGAAAACAATCACTACTTGTTAACACCATTAAGTAACCAAATTCCAAACTTAATAAATGTTTTTCTAAATTGTTAACTATCTTTCCAATTGCATCTAAATTATTATGTTATTGTTATTCATCATGCATGCATCATGATAACAACTAACACCTAATAAATAATCATTTGTTTCCACTTATTTTCAATGGATCTTTCCATATGCAACCCTTGCATATGGGTCCATTTAACTTGTGCTATCATGTTAGTCATTTTATTTTATGCAATCATTAACTTGTCATGCATCATCTTGATTGTGCACAATGCCATGGCAATGATTGTTTACATACCTGTTTTGTTTGTTTGCTTCTTCTCGGTTAGACGACGACTACGTTGAGACCGACGATCCTTACGACACCACTACCCAGGACCTAGCTCAGTACCCGGCTGTTGAGCTCCCAGGCAAGTTATCACTCACATGAATCATCGAGTTCCTTTCCACACTTGTTGTCGATACTATCCTTTTGTCTACTATTGCTAGCCCTATGTATCGTTGCTTGTTCTCCGCACCTATCACATGATTCCCTGAGCCAATAATATTGCCTCACCTCCATACCTACAGCCATTGCTTGTGCCTGTTCTTACCTAGCATGCTTAGGGTTGCTTTTACTCGAGTCTGTTGTCGGTCACTACTTTTACTATCTTATTATTTGTACCGGGGCTCGAATGTTAATTAATCAATCCTGTTAATTGCTAATGGTAATAATAATAATTTGATGATAAGGCACCGGCAGGAGGCCCATGAGAGGTTTTGAAGCCTGCTAGTGTCGACCCTAATAGGAAAAGGGTCTTGTCTACTGATCCATGATGAGCGCACTAACCGCATGTGGGAAGCGAGTATGGGCGCCCCCCCTCAATTTGACCTGATTCGCATCTCGTCCAAATCATCTCATTTAGTTCGTGCTTTCTATTTGCCGCATGCATGTTTTTGCGAGCCCAGCGCAGGGTGGAACTTTTGTAGTCGGCATATAGGGGGACACGTTCTTAGAGTGCTATGAGGGTCCATTTTCTTCTGGGCTCGATTAGCCGTGCGCCCAAGGTGCTTTGGGCTTGATGCGAAGAATGGTTGGTTGTGTAGAGTACCCCGCTTGGTGGGAGGCATCCCATCTGGCGGGTTATTCTTGCGTGTACGGCCAAATTGGTGCAACCCTGCAGGGATAATCTTCTCGAGAAGCCGTGTTTTCCGCGGTTATGGATTACTTGGTGAAAGTACTGGCTAACAAGTACTCAGGACAACTTCAACTTAATGATCAACCATGTTTCACCCAATGATTAATAACTTGACTAGTAATAGGCTATTTCACACAATAACTTGATTCACCTTATCACAACTGTGTGAGTTATCCTCGGATTGCTTCTTTGGATAAGGGGCGAGATCCAGGATGGGTTTGGTTGAAGTTATCTTTCAGTTGGTTACAATCCTCGATCTCATCTTATTCTGTTAGCCGGAACTTGTAGTTATCTTCTGTAGTTGTTTAGAGCATCCAGCAGCAACTTTCATACCACCCCTTCTTCCGTTGATCCCAAGCATCTATGCTTGTGTTGACGGGTAACTCTTTGATGAACTGTGAGTCTTGCTTGCCAGTACTTGGATGTACTGACCCCGTTGGGGCTGTGGTTTACGCAGAGTACGACTACGGCTACGATGCTTCCCAGGATGGCTACTTCGTGGAGTTTGACGACGCTGCAGACGAGTAGATAGCTGGACCAGGGCAGGATCCAGAACCTTCGTGGATGGGCTTCGTTTTCCTTATTTTTCCTCCGGCTTCTTAAGCCTTTGGTTTTGTCTGTACTCAGACACCTTTGATTGCTTCCGCTGATGTAATGAATGTTATGTTGGGACATGTGTCCCCTGGATGATTGTATCTGCTATCTCTGCCTTAGTGAAGGCCTTTGCAACTTTATTTCAATCTTTTGTGTCTTAGAGATATGTTGTGATCATCATTCGTTCAAAGCTGTTGACGTACAGTGCGTGATTGATATGAAGTACGTCAATGGTAGTACCTGTGACTTCTAGTGGATAGTTTACATCGACGGTGGAATAGCAGGGCTTGTGTTGTCGCGCATAAGCGCAGGCCTACCAGGAAGCTGGGACGTGGGAGCAGTTATGCCCCATAATCCAAGCACCTGCTATCCAGTTCGTACGATGAGTATCCCTTAGAAGCCAGGGTGCGACAAATGGTATCAGAGCCTGTCTGCCTGTAGGATCCCTTTTACTGGTCGCAGTTGAGTCTAGAAACTATTTTGTAGCTATACAGGAAAAATGAAACGTGAGAGTAGGAATTCTGTCATTTTTCTTCTTTCCCCACCCACCCACCCTTTTCTGGTAAGGAAGTGCAACGTTGTTTTCCGTTCTCACCTAAACTTTCAAGTTAGGATTTCACGTGTTTTGGGTCTCCTTAGTACCTCAGGACTTTTGGTCTCGTTTTCCCAGTGTTGCTTCCATATCATGTTCTTTTCAACATCCTTATCGTCCATTCAACCTTGTTGTGTTCCACATCCTTTTTCTTCTACCGGAGCCTAATCAAAACCTTTCCCGATCATCTGCAGATGGATCTCAGGTTCTACCCGCAGGTGGTGCGGATGACTCGCTGTGAGGACACCGCCGGTTATCCGGAGATGCTGAGGGACATGGTTACCTATCTGGGGTTCCGTTGGGCACCAGAGTACCAGGTCTACGAGCACCAGCGCGAGTTCGAGCAGACTTTCTACCGAGCTATCATCTACATTCTGTCGGATGATGGCAGGAGCTTTGTTCACAGCTACGAGGCAGTAGGTTCCACAGTGGATATGGCCGTGCAGCAGGCAGCGTACGTGAGTCTCACCGTTCTCCGTGCTGACTACTGGGGGTTTGATGATTCCATCTATCGTCACATCCCACGTGGTTACATCACGGCAGCGGGAGTTCACTTCACTGACCACCGCGACCTGGATACCTACGAGTCTGATAGCTCCAGGCTGCACATCACTGCCCAGTTCGTGAGGCACAGTGACGCAGTTGCTTCCACACTTTCTCAGGAGTTAGCCTCAGTCCGGGAGCAGCTCCACATGGCTCTCACCCGTCTGGCGACGTACACCACAGACTTTGTTGAAGATGAGCGCTTTGCACGTTGCGTTCAGACAGCTGGGTTACCGCTGCCAGATGCTGGAGGTTACGAGCCGATCAGAGGTCCACTTCTCAACCTTGGAGCTGGTTACAGTGGTATTCCTCTCTTTGGAGCACAGGGAGAGGACGCTTTCTACTTCACCACTCCGAGAGTTGCTCTCAGAGCATTTCCTATCTACAGGGATCGTCGTGATACCTACTTCCGTGGGGTTCCTCCTCACCGTATCTCTCGTCGTACTACTCACCGCTGTCCTGCGTGATGAGCATGGGAGTACCGATGTATCCGTTCCTAGCTATGTTTAGTTATCCTTGGCATTCGAACCATGTGTTGGTCTGTTGGATATTCTGATGTATTTGAACATGTGATGATGTACCTGTTGGTTATCTATTCATGCGTCGGAATAATCTATCTTTCGGTTACCAAGTCTATCCTGTGCTATTGTTGTGCTAAAATGAATTTCTGTTCAGGATGCCTCCAACCAGGAACACCCCGCCTCCGCCACCACCAATGGGGGAACTGTTGGCTCAGATGACCCAAGTGGTGACTCAGATGGCCCAGATCCAGGCTAACCAGCACAACAACCAGAATGCTCCGCGAGTCAGCATCAAGGAGTTTCTGAGCGTGGGGCCGAGGGCTTTCGTGGCAACACGTGAGCCTCTGGATGCTGATGACTGGATCAGGGAGATCAACAGGGCTCTGGAGATTGCTCATGTTGCTGAGGAAGATAAGGTCAAGTATGCCACCTACCTACTGAAGGGTCAGGCAGCTACTTGGTGGGAGAACTACCAGACCATGAGAGCTGGCTTTCCTATCACCTGGGGATGTTTCAAGGATGCCTTCCTGAAGCACCACATCCCGGATGGTCTCATGGAAAGGATGCGTGAGGAATTTTGCTCTCTCAGACAGGTCAAGCTGGACGTCCTCGGCTACCAGAACGAGTTCAATCGCCTCGCTCGGTACGCTGGTGACGAAGTGTCCACCGAAGCCAAGAAGATGGCAAGGTTCCGCCGAGGCTTTAACCCGGAACTGAAGTACGCTCTTACCAACATCAAGTGCAAGGACTTCGTGGAGCTCGTGAACACCGCGCTCAATGAGGAGAATGGGCGCAAGGCGTTCGAAGAGTCCCGCAAGCACTCGCGTGAGGGTGGTTCCTCCTCCAACATGACCACTCCTCCGCAGAAGCGCCGCATCTGGGTGCCAAATGGTGCTGTCACTCGGGCTCCAAATGCCCAAGCTTCTCCAGGCTTTGGTCCCCGCCCACCCAACCCATCTCAGATGCAGGGTCAGAGGATTCCAATGGGGCAGCCAAGGCCAGGTCCTCCTCGTGTCGTCACTTGCTACAAGTGCAAGGAGACTGGGCACTACGCTGATAAGTGCACTCAGAGGCAGCTACCTCCACCTCCTCGCCCCAACAACAACCAGGCAATGGTTCGTGCTCCCCCGGCTAAAGCCTTCAACTCCAACAACAGGCCTGTCGGGAGGACCGCGAGGGTGAACCATATCAAGGCCGACAAAGCTGAGGAAGCTGCTGACGTCGTTCTCGGTATATTACCCGTAAACTCTATTCCAGCTAAAGTGTTGTTTGATACTGGAGCATCGCATTCATTCGTGTCAAAGATTTTTGCAAAAGCATACAACCTAGTTCTGGTTCCGCTAAGCAATCAAATGACTGTTCACTCTCCGGGACCGCAAATGTTGACTTCCAAGATAAGCATGGACAATGAGATCCTAATTGGAGGTCGCATATTCCTTGCTTCACTCATGTTGCTGGGAAATTCTGACATTGATGTCATTCTGGGTATGGATTGGTTGAAGACCCACAAAGCTAAAATTGACTGTGCTCAAAAGTCAATAACTCTCTCTCACACTTCAGGCCAGATAGTCTATTCTCCATATGGATCAAGTTCTGTTCAGCTGTTCAACCTCGATGCCAAACCCCTTCCTGCAATTGAAAATGTTCCGGTGGTTTGTGAATTCCCTGACGTCTTTCCAGAAGAGTTGCCAGGGATGCCTCCGGACAGAGCAGTTGAGTTCGTGATCGAGCTTGAGCCAGGTACTGCTCCAATCTCTAAGCATCCATACAAGATAGCTCCTCCTGAACTGAAATTGTTGAAGGAGCAAATCGATATGTACATGGAGAAAGGTTACATTCAGCCTAGTTCCTCCGCTTGGGGTTGCCCAACTCTGTTTGTTGCCAAGAAGGATCAAACAAAAAGACTCGTGGTTGACTATCGTCCTCTCAACGAGAAAACCATCAAGAACAAGTATCCACTTCCTCGTATCGATGATCTTTTTGATCAACTTGCTGGAGCCTCAATATTCTCAAAGTTGGACTTGAGGATGGGTTACCATCAGATAAAGATCAGAAAGGAAGATATTCCAAAAACAGCCTTCACCACTCGTCACGGTCTATATGAATACACCGTCATGTCCTTTGGTCTCACCAATGCACCGGCAACGTTCTCAAGACTCATGAATTCTGTCTTCCATGAATACCTCGACAAGTTCGTTGTGGTATATCTTGATGATATTCTAGTCTACTCAAAATCCGAGGAAGAGCATGGAGAACACCTTCGTCTCACTCTCATGAAACTTCGCGAGCATCGTCTATATGCCAAGTATTCCAAATGTGAGTTCTGGATTCCAGAAGTTGCATATCTTGGTCATATCATCTCTGCCAAAGGCATTGCCATTGATCCTGAAAAGGTTAAGGCAATTGTTGACTGGAAACCCCCTAAGACGGTGAAACAAGTTAGAAGCTTTCTTGGCTTGGCTAGCTATTGCCGTCGTTTCGTCCAAAATTTTTCCAAGATTGCCAAACCTCTCACTGATCTCACAAAGAAGGACAAAAAGTTCGTTTGGACTCCACAATGTGATGAGAGTTTCAACCTACTGAAGACTAAACTCACTTCCACCCCAGTTCTGGTTGGTCCAGATACTACCAAACCTTTCCAGATATTCTGTGATGCATCTCTCCAAGGCCTAGGAGCAGTTCTTATGCAAGAACGTCAGGTTGTGGCTTATGCTTCACGTCAGTTGAACCCACATGAGCAAAACTATCCCACACATGATCTTGAACTTGCAGCAGTTGTGTTTGCCCTCAAGAAATGGAGACAATACTTGTTGGGTAACAAAACTGAAATCTTTTCCGATCATAAGAGTCTGAAATACATCTTCACTCAGCCAGATCTGAACCTCAGGCAAAGGAGATGGATTGAAAAGATTAAAGACTTTGATCTCACCATTTCTTACACTCCAGGCAAGGCTAATGTTATGGCCGATGCTCTTAGTCGCAAATCCTATTGCAATAATCTCATGATCATGGAAAGCCAACATCCACTTCATGAAGAATTCCAGAAGCTGAACCTTGGTCTTGTCCCTGAAAGATACCTTGCTAGCTTGACAGCCAGTCCAACTCTCGAGGACAAGATTCGTTCTGAACAACTTCGTGATAATGAAATCAAGAAGATTGTAGAGCACATCAAGGAGGGCAATGATAAATTCAAGTCCTTCTCAATTGATGACAAGGGAACTGTGTTCTTCGAAGGACGCATTGCAGTTCCTCAGATTCAAAGTCTCAAGGATATCATTCTCAAGGAGGCTCATGAAACTCCTCTCTCCATCCACCCTGGAAGTACAAAGATGTACCAGGATCTTAAGACTCTGTATTGGTGGTCTGGCATGAAACGTGAAATTGCTCAATACGTTTCTGAATGCGACGTTTGTCAACGTGTTAAGGCAGTCCATCAAAAGACAGCAGGTCTACTCCAACCTCTGAAAATTCCTGAGTGGAAGTGGGACATGATCGAAATGGACTTCGTTACTGGGTTTCCAAAGTCCAAGAAGGGCAACGATGCAATCTTCGTTGTTATTGATCGTCTCACTAAGGTTGCTCACTTCTATGCTGTAAAGGAAACTATCTCAGCTAGCCAGTTAGCAGAGCTCTACACATCAAAGGTTGTTCCTCTTCATGGTGTCCCATTGGAAATAAGCTCAGATCGTGGAAGCATCTTCACTTCTCATTTCTGGAAAAGCTTTCAAGAAGCATTGGGCACTAAACTTCTGTTCAGCACAGCTTATCACCCTCAGTCTCAGGGGCAAGTCGAAAGAGTCAATCAGATTCTCGAGGATATGCTCAGAGCATGTGGTCTCTCCTTTGGCATGAAATGGGAGGATTGCCTTCCATATGCTGAATTCTCCTACAACAACAGCTACCAGGCAAGCCTAGGCATGGCACCTTTTGAGGCACTGTATGGTCGCAGATGCAGGAGCCCAATCAATTGGTCTGGAGCTGGAGAACGTTCACTCTTAGGCCCTGACATTGTTAAGGAAGCCGAGGAGAAAGTTCGTATCATTCGTGACAATCTCAGGATTGCTCAGTCTCGTCAGAAGAGCTATTATGATAGCAAGCACAGGGATATGGTCTATGCACCTGGTGATAAGGCATATCTCCGTGTAACTCCCCTCAGAGGCACTCATCGTTTTGGTGTGAAAGGAAAGCTTGCACCAAGATACATTGGTCCCTTTAACATCCTCTCAAGGCGTGCAGAAAATGCTTATCGTCTTGAACTTCCAGAAAAGCTATCCAAGGTGCACGATGTGTTTCACGTGTCACAACTCAAGAAGTGTTTCAAGGATCCAGATCGTGCAGTTGATCATGATTCAATTGAGCTGCAAGATGATCTATCTTATGAGGAGCACCCTATTCGTATTCTCGATGAGACCGACCGTAAGACTCGCAACAAGAGCACCAAGTTCTTGAAAGTCCAATGGTCGCATCATTCCGATAAAGAGGCAACGTGGGAGACCGAAGAGGATCTTCGCAAGAAGTATCCGGACCTTTTCATTTCTCAGTAGGGAATCTCGGGGCGCGATTCCTTCAAGGGGGGGCGTTTTGTAACATCCAAGTATGAAAACATCCCTTAGAATGTTTGATTTCTTGTTTTATTTCAAGCAATGCATCATGTCATCATTTCATTGCATTGTTTTATTATTGGTTGCATTTGATTCATTTGTTTGCATCTGTTTTATCTTGTTTTCATAATTCAAACTCAAACAATTTCAAATGGTTGTTTTCACACTTGTCTGTTACAATCTTTTCAAATAAAGTATTGCAAATCAAACCTCCTTTTTGTTTCCAAGTAATTCATTAATGTTCAACTATTAAATTGTTGCCTCAAATCATTCACATAATTCCACCAATTAAATTCCTAAATCATTTTCAAATTCAAATCAAGTTTCAAAGCAGTACTCTTTTGGAAACCATAAAAGTCACCACATTTTTTTTGCACTCTTCAAATCCTTCTAAAACCCTAGGGGTAACCCTATTCCAAAGCATGTTTTCTTAATGGTTTAATATTAAAAATATTCCCCAAATTTGGATTCAAACACCAACTATCATTTTAAATCTCAATTTTTGAAATCCAAGCTTGCAATGTGGTTTCTAATTATCTAAAAAGCTTAACTAAATTTTTCTGAATTTTTCCTTAACCAAAACCTTAACAAATTATTCCAAAAAATGTTTCAGCAAAAAAATAAAATCAGAAAAAGAAAAAAATAAAAGGCAGCAGCTAACCTACAGCGCGCGCAGCAGACAAGCAGCAGCCCAGCCCAACTAGCCTAGCTGCGCGCGACCCAACCCAGCTAATCTCCCCACTTACCGCTTCGCCCGCGCCAAGATTCGTGCCGCCCTCCTATTCCTCCTTCGTCACCCCGTACGGCAACGAATCGGGCGGAGCCACCGCAACCCCGCGCGCCTCCGGCGGCAGCCCAAGCTCCTGGCGCCTATAAGAGCCCTAGGGCACCTCCCGCACCTACCCTAACCCTAGTTACCCCTGTCCCATCGATCCGCCGCCAAGTTCTTCTCCCCGACGCCGCTCACCCTCTCTGAACTTCATCACCGCCGGCAACCCTCTGAAGATCGCCATGGCGTCGCCCACGTAGCCACCCACTCCTTGTACCGAGCCCAGGAATCCTTCCGCCACCTTCCCCTCTACACATCGGACACCTGAACCCCCCCCGGAGATCCCCTGCTGCCTCGCCGCCGTCCGTGATCATCTCCGACGAGTCCCTGCAGCCCGGTGAGCTTTCCCCGACGATCTCCTCGCCCTTTCTTCCTTCTCTGCACACGCATCCGCGCGCGCCTAGGCCACCTCCCAGTAGCACACGCACGCTAGCACGGGCTAGTCACCGCAGTGCTCCGTCGCGGCTAGCCCTGCTGCCGTTCGCCGCCAGCCATCGCTACCACCGTCAGGTTCAGAGCCCGAGCGCTGCAGTTTCAGTAGATCTCGCGGACGCTGACGTAAAAACCCGCGGCCCCTGTTTCTGTCACGAACGCTCGCTTACCACAGTGGCAAGCGTCGCTGTGTGCAGCCTGGAGGGCGCGGGATCGATCCCCCCTCGGCGCAATTCTTTTGCTGGGATTTATCCCGAGCCAGGCCCACCTGGCTGTGGCTGTGTGGCCACGCACTGCCACGTGCGCTGCCACGCTGGTTTGGGCCCGCAGGGCAGTGGCAGCGGGTAGACCCAGTGGAGTAGAAAATGATTAAATCCATTTTCTATTTTGTTTTCTAAATTCATTTAATTAACAGATTTAAAACCAAATTTGGAAATTCAATATCTCCCATTTTATAAATCCAACAAATGCAAACTTTATATGTTTTCATATCCAAATTTCATAATCTTTCCATCTAGCTTATTTGTGTTCTGTTTTGAATTTTTAAAATGCATTTAAATTTCAAATCTGAATAATTCAAATGCAAATTGGAATAATTCATAACTAATTCATACTGTTTTCAAATAATTCAAATAAAATATGTTTTTCACACCTTTTTGAATGTTATACTCAAATATAAAATTTGTTTTCTGGTTTGAACAAGTTAAATTGCCTAAACAATTTAACTCTTGTTTAATGCAATTAAAAAATTGTTTAATATTGTTTAATTCATAATTAAATAATCCAAAGTCCAATTTCAAAATGTGAAACATGTAATCCAACTAAAATTTGATAACCTTTTCAAATATCAACTCTGCTATTTGTTTTGCACACTTCAACTTGATGAAAACAATCACTACTTGTTAACACCATTAAGTAACCAAATTCCAAACTTAATAAATGCTTTTCTAAATTGTTAACTATCTTTCCAATTGCATCTAAATTATTATGTTATTGTTATTCATCATGCATGCATCATGATAACAACTAACACCTAATAAATAATCATTTGTTTCCACTTATTTTCAATGGATCTTTCCATATGCAACCCTTGCATATGGGTCCATTTAACTTGTGCTATCATGTTAGTCATTTTATTTTATGCAATCATTAACTTGTCATGCATCATCTTGATTGTGCACAATGCCATGGCAATGATTGTTTACATACCTGATTTGTTTGTTTGCTTCTTCTCGGTTAGACGACGACTACGTTGAGACCGACGATCCTTACGACACCACTACCCAGGACCTAGCTCAGTACCCGGCTGTTGAGCTCCCAGGAAAGTTATCACTCACATGAATCATCGAGTTCCTTTCCACACTTGTTGTCGATACTATCCTTTTGTCTACTATTGCTAACCCTATGTATCGTTGCTTGTTCTCCGCACCTATCACATGATTCCCTGAGCCAATAATATTGCCTCACCTCCATACCTACAGCCATTGCTTGTGCCTGTTCTTACCTAGCATGCTTAGGGTTGCTTTTACTCGAGTCTGTTGTCGGTCACTACTTTTACTATCTTATTATTTGTACCGGGGCTCGAATGTTAATTAATCAATCCTGTTAATTGCTAATGGTAATAATAATAATTTGATGATAAGGCACCGGCAGGAGGCCCATGAGAGGTTTTGAAGCCTGCTAGTGTCGACCCTAATAGGAAAAGGGTCTTGTCTACTGATCCATGATGAGCGCACTAACCGCATGTGGGAAGCGAGTATGGGCGCCCCCCTCAATTTGACCTGATTCGCATCTCGTCCAAATCATCTCATTTAGTTCGTGCTTTCTATTTGCCGCATGCATGTTTTTGCGAGCCCAGCGCAGGGTGGAACTTTTGTAGTCGGCATATAGGGGGACACGTTCTTAGAGTGCTATGAGGGTCCATTTTCTTCTGGGCTCGATTAGCCGTGCGCCCAAGGTGCTTTGGGCTTGATGCGAAGAATGGTTGGTTGTGTAGAGTACCCCGCTTGGTGGGAGGCATCCCATCTGGCGGGTTATTCTTGCGTGTACGGCCAAATTGGTGCAACCCTGCAGGGATAATCTTCTCGAGAAGCCGTGTTTTCCGCGGTTATGGATTACTTGGTGAAAGTACTGGCTAACAAGTACTCAGGACAACTTCAACTTAATGATCAACCATGTTTCACCCAATGATTAATAACTTGACTAGTAATAGGCTATTTCACACAATAACTTGATTCACCTTATCACAACTGTGTGAGTTATCCTCGGATTGCTTCTTTGGATAAGGGGCGAGATCCAGGATGGGTTTGGTTGAAGTTATCTTTCAGTTGGTTACAATCCTCGATCTCATCTTATTCTGTTAGCCGGAACTTGTAGTTATCTTCTGTAGTTGTTTAGAGCAGCCAGCAGCAACTTTCATACCACCCCTTCTTCCGTTGATCCCAAGCATCTATGCTTGTGTTGACGGGTAACTCTTTGATGAACTGTGAGTCTTGCTTGCCAGTACTTGGATGTACTGACCCCGTTGGGGCTGTGGTTTACGCAGAGTACGACTACGGCTACGATGCTTCCCAGGATGGCTACTTCGTGGAGTTTGACGACGCTGCAGACGAGTAGATAGCTGGACCAGGGCAGGATCCAGAACCTTCGTGGATGGGCTTCGTTTTCCTTATTTTTCCTCCGGCTTCTTAAGCCTTTGGTTTTGTCTGTACTCAGACACCTTTGATTGCTTCCGCTGATGTAATGAATGTTATGTTGGGACATGTGTCCCCTGGATGATTGTATCTGCTATCTCTGCCTTAGTGAAGGCCTTTGCAACTTTATTTCAATCTTTTGTGTCTTAGAGATATGTTGTGATCATCATTCGTTCAAAGCTGTTGACGTACAGTGCGTGATTGATATGAAGTACGTCAACGGTAGTACCTGTGACTTCTAGTGGATAGTTTACATCGACGGTGGAATAGCAGGGCTTGTGTTGTCGCGCATAAGCGCAGGCCTACTAGGAAGCTGGGACGTGGGAGCAGTTATGCCCCATAATCCAAGCACCTGCTATCCAGTTCGTACGATGAGTATCCCTTAGAAGCCAGGGTGCGACAAGGCTCTGCCAGCTTAAAACCAATCTTTGCAACACAGCCCTTGAACCTCAAGATGCCGAGTAAGAAACTCCGAGTAGCACTCTGGAAAGTACCTTGGGTCACCTCTTTTCCGAATAGGGCTGGTCTCCTTCTCTGCGTCCGAGTAAAAAGACTTAGAGAATTTCTCCTCTAGCGTCTCTGCAGCGCAGAGCACAATCCAGCCTTCCGTGTCGCAACTGGACACGTGTCAAGCATCCGCGACCCCGACGTCTCGCTGCCCAGGACACGACGTGCCACGCGCCCAGTTTTTACGGAGTGGGCCCACCGGCTCGTTATGTCCCATCAAGCGCAGTAATATCCCACGATCTGGTCGTGGGATCAACTGTGGCCGTTACGCGCGCGTTCCGCGCTTGCGTGCGTTTCTATCCGGCCACAGGCCCCACCACACGGGAATTATGGCCACGATCGATCCCACTACCCCGATGGTAACGGTAGCCTGAGGCGAGGGTATAAATACCCCCACCGGTAACTTCCCCTTCTTCCTCCTCTGCACTTTCCTTTTTCTCTGCCCTGTTTCCTCTCCGCCGCTGAGCTCTCCGCCGCCGCGCAACTCCTTGCGCCGCTGCGGATTCGTTCTCTCCACCCAATTCTTCCAACTTCCAACACCTTGTCGCTCACTGCCATGGCAGCTCGCGCCGGCTGGGCTGGTTCCGATGTTACCGTCGATGACTGTTCCTGGCTCGTGAACACCCGGAGGGTTCCTCCCGGTGTTCAGTGACGGCCGTCCGACGGCGAACTCGTTCCGGCCCCGCGGGAGGGCGAGCATGTCGTCTTCCTCGCGCCCTTCGCGCGAGGATTCGGCCTGCCAGCGTCCGATTTTCTCCGTTCCTTCCTGGATCATTTCGGTCTCCAGATGCACCACCTTCCCCCTAATGCGGTCGTCTTCCTCGCCTATCATACCGTGGTGTGCGAGGCCTTTCTCGGCGTCCGCCCCACGGTACAGACATGGCTGAAGTACTTCCATCTTCGTCTGCAGAGCAAGGGGAAGAAGGATGGCGCGGCCACTGGTAGTCGGGTAACCGACACTGGCAGCGCCATGATGCTGCAGCGGGCGGGAACCAACCATCCTCGCATCAAGGGGTTGGATTCCGTCCGTATGTGGCAGAAATCTTTTCTGTACGTGAAGAACATCCCCGCCACGGAGGGGGGACCGGTGGCGGACCGCATCAACCTGCCCGCCTGGAGCAACCGAGCTCCGACTGGGCAGAACTGGAAGACGAAGCCCTCGAACGACCGCAACGCCGTGCAGATGGAGGAGCGGCTCGCCGCGCTAATCGGAGAGGGCCTCAAGAGTGACGACCCCGTCGCATGCTGGATCCGGAACCGGGTGCTGCCTCTGCAGCAGCGCGTCCATCCAATGTGCTATCTGGGAGGCCCCCGCGATTGCACTCGAACGACCACGTTCGAGCTCAGCAACGCGGAAGTCGCCGAGCACGCGAGGTCCATCCTGACCACGGGCCTCCGAGATAACTGGCAATACGGGTTCATCCCCTTCAGCCGCACGAAGCCGATTCCCCGGGTACGTTCTCCTTTCTCTGCTTCCAGTTTATGCAATCCGAGTAGATACTCTCCTCTTCCTACTGCGGTTAGCACTTGCATTCCGCACCGAGTAGAGCACTTATCAGGACTGTTTAGGCTTAGTATGCTTGATGTTTGCACGCCTTGTCGGGTAGCATACTTAGGAGAAATCCTTAGGCTTAATATGCTTGATCCTTGCACGCCTTTCCGAGTAGGACTCTTAGCAAATTTCCCTAGGCTCAGTGTGCTTTGTGTTTGCACGCCTATCCGAGTAGAATGCTTTCTCGCTACTCGGCTAATTTGCAATGTTCCTCCGTCTTTCAGGTCCTTGACCGCCAGCTAGCTGAAAGCTGTGAGCGCTTCGAGGGCAATTGGTCAGATGACCGAGAAGAAGATGACCAGGCCTCCCTTGAGGCCGTGGATCAGATCAATCTTCCTCATTCCCCTTCGACAGAGAAGCAGCCTGCCGAAACGTCTCTCCGCGATTGGTCTGATGACGAGTTAGAAGGTAACTGAATTCACGCTTTCTCTCTGCGAAAAATACAAGCCCTTTGCCTGCTGTTTCTGAAGTGTTCTTCTTCCTCTTTATTTCACGGATGCTGCAGATGCTGAGGATGATGATGAGGATGAAGGCGAGAGAACCCTTGAGGCAGATCCTCTATCAGTAGCCGCACCTGCTACCCGCAAGCGGACCGGCAGCGGCGCCCTAGAGCCCCCCGCCAAGAAGAAGAAGGCGACCGAGAAGACGACCAAGAAGGTCGTGAAGAGAACAAGACGAACAATTCCCTCCACCACCGCGTAAGTTTCTTCTCGGTTGCATGTTTCAGTTTGCTTTGTTCTTCTCGGTTGATTCTCAGTCCTTTTGCTTCACTGTTTTCTCTTGATTTCCTCTGCCCTTTTCTAATTTGTGATTTTACCTCCCTTATCAGAGTTCCCTTAGATGCGAGTGCTGCTCTTGCATCCACCGAGACCCAGAAGAAGGCTGCCATCGATGTCGACAATCTAATCGACCTCGATGGCGACGAGAACAATGCCGCCAATGCATCAACAGAGGGCGCTGATGCCCAGAACGCCGAGCCAGAGCCGCATGATGCTGCTCATCAGGAGAAGCCACCTTCCCCTCCGGCCGACACCGCCGAGGGGAACCGAGATCAAGATACAGAGATGCACCACGACGCCGCCGTCGAGCGGCCAGGAGCAGAACAGGAGCAGCTAACCACAGGGAGCGCTGCGCAAGAAGATCCTGCGTCCCAGGCGCGGGTGGAGGCAATGGATATCTCCCAGCCTGATCCTGCTGCTGAGCAGCGGGTAGAGGACGCGACTGGGCGTTACCCTCTGAGCGACGTGCAACCGGACGCCGCGCAGAGTAGCGCCCAGCCAGATGGCGCATCCAACAGCGCGTCCCTGGCGCCACCAACTGACCAAGGTGGCGCCCAGCCAGGCTCCTCCCTGGTGCCACAACCCACAGCTGCAACCGGCCCTTCAGCCAAGACGGTTACCAGGAAGAGTGCGCAAGACGCTGCCGAGAAGGAGGCAGCCGAGAAGGAGAGAGCTGAGAAGGAGAAGGCTGAGAAGAAGGAGACCGAGAAGAAGAAACCCGAGAAGCCAATCTCCGAGAAACCAACTGATCAGAAGGAGAAAGCAAAGAAGAAAGCTGCCGACAAGCCGCCGCCGACATCAGCTGGCCAGTCCAGGCAGCTGGTTATCCGCAATCCCAGTGCGATTCCTGCCGCCGCTACTATAGCTGATCAGCCCCTCTACCCTGATTACATGGTGAAGGTCAGCCAACAGCACCAGGTCGGCTTCTCCCCCACAGACCGGACTCTTGCTATTCAGAAGGGAAGGAAAGCCGTGGCGGTGGACTCCAGGCCCCCGGCCCCAAACCAGGACATATCCGTCTCCATTGCTTCTCGGGGAGCCCAAGACCAGGCGATAACGTCCCAGAGCCTCGAGCAAGTACTCGACCTGATTGGCTTCATCGACGCCAAGTGGGACAGCAAGGTTCTCGGCAACCCCAACTGGAATGGCATCGATTTGGGCGACATCGACCACATGCGTCAGGATTGGAACAAGGTGGATTTGGGTTGCAAACCCATGACCGTCTCAACCACCTCTGCTACTCTGGCTGCCAAGATGTTCGTGCACCGCAAGAACGCAGAAGATCTCGAGCAGTCTTACGCGGTAAGCCTTAACTTATCTTTTCCGAGTTGCATCTTCGCTTCTTTTCTACTCTTCCTCTTTTCCTTATCCATCACCCAGTCCCCGAGATTCTGGCCGAGTAGGCGGACACTCTCCCGAGTAGCAGCCTTCTCGGGTTGAATCTCAATTACTTTGCCTGATTCCTGTTTCTTTTCTCTTTTCAGAACAGCGTACTAAAGCGGACTAATTTGCACCGTCAACTTCTCTGGAATCATGCCATTGCCAAGAGGCGCATTGCTGCCTTGGAGAAAGAGAAAGTGAGTGCCGAGGAAGCCGACAAGGAAGTAATGAACAGCACCATGAGGCTGTCTGAGGTGGAAGGTACGCTTCTAGCTACGCGGTTCTTGCGTTTTTTGTTTACGCCCGCTTCTGCTTTTTTGCGTTAACCCTTTCTACTCCGCAGGGAAACTGAAAGCCCTGGTTGACGAGCATTCGAACTGCCGTGCCTTTGTCGAGAATGGCGAGGCCACCATCAAGAAGCTTGAAGGTAAACCAATGTCTACTCGGTTCGCCCTTGTGTCTGTTTCCTTTGCTTCTCTGCTAACCGTGCTTTGCTCTTTTCAGAAGATCATAAGAAGTTTGTTGTAGAGCATCAGGATTGCCTTAAACCTGCTGAGGTGGAGGTGCGATTAGTAAGCCAATCTGCAACTCTGCAGAGTGCGCACACTACCGAGATGGAGAAGCTGCAACTCCAGCTGCAGAAGGCACTCCAGGATGCTGTCAACCTTGGTGCCGAGAGGGACAGAGTCATTGCCGAGAAGGCCAAGGCCGAGGCAACAGCCAATGCCAAGGTGAACGCCCTCAAGCAGGAATGCGAGGTGCTGACAAAAGCCAATGCTGGGCTCTTCACTCAGCTGGAGGGACTCCGCTTGCTCGAGGAGAGGCATGTATCCAATGAAGAAACTTGGAAGAGCCAGCTTCAGGTGCTGCGCCACGAGTTGAATCGTAAGTTTTCTCCTTTCTGCATCTCTTCTTCTCGGTCCTGCCTCTTTTCTAATCCTGTTACTGAATTTCTCATTTGCTTCTTGCAGAGATCTTCCCTGACATCGTGTCCTCTTGCGCGCCTGCTTTGGCCAAGGCCCAAGCAGCTCGTATTGAGAAGGGCGAGGCTGCGGACACCAGAGCTGATATCGAAGATAGCCTGCTGGTGATGCGAGGGCAGTTCGAACGCCTAGCCGGCGTGGGCACTGACCTGGTGCGCACCGCCTTCCAGCTCCACAAGCTCTTCTGGCCTGAGGACCCTGCGCCAACAACTATTTGTGGCCTTGCTCTGAAGCTGCGCAACGTGAAGGCCGAATTGAAGAAGTGGCGCGCCTCGGGAGCTCGGGCGGGTGTTGATCTGATGCTGCTCTGCGTCGCCTCCTGGTATGAGAACTTGAACATGCAGGTCATCCACGGGAAGCGCGCCAATTCCAAGTGGGAGATGGATCCCAGCTGCGTGACCATGCGCAAGCTGATTGCGCATGAGGTTGCGGAGTGCGCTGACACGGCAACCTTCATCGATGGCCTCCCTGAACCCGACACCGAGATGGAGGAGGACGAGGAGGAGGATGAAGAATCAGATCCCGAGTTGGGCTTCTTCGATTCACCCAGGGGCTCGGCCGGGAAAGGGAAGGCCGCCATCGTCGCAAGTAGCGATGAAGAGGCCGAGGAGATCGACACAGCCGCCCTCGAGTTTGGCACCTCGTCAGGGGCCGCCCTTGACGACACTGTCAACCTCCGCGCCCCCGAGACCGGCTCCGCCTCCGCGACGACGCCCATCTCGGTGGCCACTGCAACTTCCGAGCAGGTCACCACCGAGCCTGACGCCGAGCAAGCGAGGACTGTTGATGCCAGCACAGAGGCGGACGCCACCAGGGCCACTGAGGAAGACGAAGCAACCAAGGCGAGCACCGAGAACACCCCGTCGACCTGAATTTGATTTTATCCTGCAAACTTTTTACTCAAACACTTATCAGATCCCCGGGATGCCGGGAGCAAATGTATCAGACTATTTCATTCCGTTGCTACTCATTTTTATTCCCGCTTTTTATTTTCAACTTAATTAATTTGTTCAACCTGGGCTGGATGCCGAGTTGCGTTATCATGCGAGTCCCCGAGTTGCATTTCTTATTCACTCTCCCTTTTCGTCTCAGCTCTACCCACAACTTGTTGCTTTTTTGGTATTCGAGTCACAAGAGTTAAAGAGTAGAGCTGCAAATACTTAGCCGCTTAGAAACAGTCATAGTAACGCAGCCCACCACTTAGCCGAAAAGACAAGTCACAGAACAGTAATAAAAACACCCTACTCGGTTCCTGCACTCTTCCTTTGCTTAGTAATTTTTCTTGTGCCCATGGACCTTTTGCTTGTTCTCTTGCTTGCCATGAAGCCGGGTTTCGGACAGCAGCAAAGTCGAAGAGTTGGCATGTAGGTTTAAACACAGTACTCAATGTACCTTTGAATTTTGAAGCAGAGCAACCGAATAGGCAAAAGGTAAAGCCGAGTAAAAACACTTAGAGCAATTTTTGGACGAGGGCAGTCCTCGAGATCAATTTCAGATTGCAGAGTAGAATTTCAACTCGGATAAGAGGGTACATACACATCTTTGCTCACGAATGAAAACGACGGAGTAGAGCTACATTCCAAGGGCGCTTGGTTTCCACTCCGGATTTATCTGCCCTGTTCGCCTATGGTGGGCGCACATCTACAAGATAGTAAGCATCGTTGTGCAGCGCTTTGCTCACAATGAAAGGCCCTTCCCATGGAGGAGACAATTTGTGCATCCCGGCTGTGCGCTGCACAAGCCTAAGGACCATGTCTCCTTCTCGGAAGACCCTTGGGTTCACCTTTCGGCTATGATAACGCCGCAGGTTTTGCTGGTAGATAGCCGAACGTGACAGAGTCAGCTCTCTTGCTTCTTCAAGCAGGTCAACGTCGTCTTCTCGAGCTTCTCTCGCCTCCACCTCAGTGTAGAGGGTTACTCGGGGGGAGTCATGCTCTAGGTCTATTGGCAACACGGCCTCAGCCCCGTATACCAAGAAGAATGGCGTGTAGCCGGTTGACCGGTTAGGGGTAGTCCTTAGACTCCACAACACCGCTGGCAACTCGTCTAACCAACACCCAGGTGTTTTCAGCAGTGGCTCCATCAGCCTTGGCTTTATGCCTGCCAGTACCATGCCGTTTGCTCTTTCAACTTGCCCATTGGAAGCGGGATGCGCGACTGACGCAACGTCTAGTCGGATATGCTTATCTCTGCAGAACCGCACCATTGCTCCCTCAGCAAAATTTGTGCCATTGTCGGTGATGATGCTGTGCGGGTAGCCATATCTCAGGATCACATCCTTCACGAATTTCACAGCTGTGGCCCCGTCACACCTCCGAATAGGTTTCACTTCAATCCACTTGGTGAACTTGTCCACCATGACCAAGATATGAGTCATGTTACCTCTAGCCGGCTGGAGGGGCCCGACCATGTCCAAACACCAAACAGCAAATGGCCAAGTGATAGGAATTGTTTTCAGCTCGGAAGCAGGCATGTGAATCTTACTTGCGAACATCTGGCAGCCATTGCACTTCCTCACGATATCTTCAGCTTGCTGCAGTGCAGTGAGCCAGTAGAAGCCATGCCGAAAAGCTTTCTTGACCAATGCCCGAGAAGAGGCATGGTGCCCGCATTCTCCTTGGTGTATCTCTACCAGAATTTCTTCTCCTTCTGCTGGGTCCACACAGCGTTGCAGCACGCCAGTGGCACTTCTCTTGTGCAGCACATCTCGGACTATAGTGTAGCCCTTGGATCTTCTCTGAATCTGTCTTGCAGCCACCTCATCTTCTGGTAGAGTACAGTCCCTTAGAAAGGATAATATGGGCATAGCCCAACTCGGTGTCTCCCGTGTGGGAAACACTGGTTCGTCCACTTCCATTGGGACGGGTACCTCTGGTTGCTCTTTAGGGATGGGAGCACTTCTCTGAAGCCTTGATCGATTAGCAAGGACTTCCTCAATGAATGCGACAGTCCCCGGGTTAAGGACAGCAGTCCCCGAGTAACGAGTGGCAGTCCCCGAGTAAGGAGTGGCAGTCCCCGGGTAATGAATGGCAGTCCCCGAGTAAGGAGTGGCAGTTCCCGAGTAGAGGACGGCAGTCCCCGGGTTTCCTGTAGCATTCTCCCAGTCAATCTCCATGGGATCAGATTCCTCACTTGGCAGAGAAGGAACAAATATGGACTCCGAGTTGGGAGAAGGCTTGATGGATGGCTTCCTTAAATGTTCCAAGGCGACTCCCGCCGGGATGGATTGCCGAGAAGATCCCAACTTGGATAACTCATCTGCTGCTGCGTTCTCTGCTCGATGAATGTGCTGGAACTCACAGCCTTCGAAGAACCCAGTCATAGACTGCACCAGGAAGCGATATGATGCCATGTTGGCATCTAGAGCATCCCATGTACCAGAGACTTGCTGCACCACCAGATCTGAATCACCATAGCATATAATGCGCTGCACGCCAACCTCCTTGGCTACTCGTAAGCCATGCACCACTGCCTCGTACTCTGCTACATTGTTGGACGCCTTGAAGTGAATCTGCAACACATACTTGAGTTGATCTCGCTTGGGTGACGTGAGCACCACGCCAGCACCAAGGCCTTCCTTCACCTTCGAGCCATCAAAGTGCATCTTCCAGTAGTTAGAAACTGGAGCAGGAGGCTCATACTGCACCTCGGCCCATTCTACCAGGAATTCCGCCAGAATCTGAGACTTGATGGCTTCTCTTCTCGCATACGCGGGTGCATACGCGGCCAGCTCGATTGCCCACTTGGCTACTCTGCCACTCGCCTCCTTGTTGCCCATGATGTCCGAGATGGGAGCAGAGCTCACAACCGTGATGGGATGCTCCTGGAAATAGTGCTTCAACTTCTTGGCGCCCAGGTACACGCCGTAGGTCATCTTCTGGTAGTGCGGGTAGTTTTGCTTGGAGCTGGACAGCACTTCACTGAGATAGTATACTGGGCGCTGCACACTCTTGCCTTCTTCTTCTCGTTCCACCACAATCACCACACTGACTACTCGGTTAGTCGCAGCAATGTACAGCAGCATTGGCTCCTTGGGTAGCGGACTAGCCAAGATGGGAGCACTGGCCAGCATTGCTTTCAGCTCGTTGAATGCCACATCCGCTTGCGGAGTCCAGACAAACTTGTCACTTTTCTTCATCAATTGGTACAGAGGCAGTGCCTTCTCGCCCATTCGGCCCAGAAAACGGCTCAGAGATGCCAAGCAACCAGTGAACTTCTGCACATCCTTCAAGGATCTCGGCAAAGACATGCTCTCAATAGCTTTTATCTTTGAAGGATTGGCCTCAATGCCCCGACTAGACACTAGGAAGCCGAGTAGCTTGCCAGCCGGGACACCAAAGGTACATTTACTCGGATTCAGCTTCATTTTGTACTTGCGTAGGTTAGCAAAGGTTTCCTCCAGGTCGGCAAGCAGAGTATGTGTTTTATTCGTTTTGATGACAATGTCATCTACGTACACCTGCACATTCTTGCCGAGCTGGTCGTGCAAGCATTTCTGCATGCATCTCTGATAGGTTGCACCCGCATTCCTCAAGCCAAAACACATGACACGATAGCAATAAGCCCCGTACGGGGTAATGAAAGCAGTCTTTATTTGATCAGCGGGATTGAGTGCAATCTGGTGAAAACCAGAGTAGGCATCTATGAAAGACAACAGTTCACAACCAGCAGTGGAATCGATCACCTGATCGATGCGAGGTAGCGGGAAGGGATCCTTGGGGCATGCCTTGTTCAAGTCGGTGTAGTCGACACACATGCGCCATGCAGTGGCAGCCTTGGGATCCTCCTTCTTCTTCTCGACCATGACCGGGTTGGCTAGCCAATCCGGATGCAACACCTCCATGATGAAATTGCTTATCAGTAACTTGGTGATCTGGTCACCAATGGCCTTCCTTCTCTCATCTCCAAAGCGGCGCATAGCCTGCTTCACTGGCTTGGCGTCAGGACGCACATGTAACGAGTGCTCAACCAACTCCCTCGGGACCCCTGGTAGACCTTCATTGGACCAGGCGAATACATCCCGATTCTCACGGAGGAAGTGGATGAGCTCGCTTTCCTATTTCTCCGCCAACCCGGAGCCAATGATGGCTACGCGGTCGGGGAACTCGGGGTCGACCTGGACCTTCTTGGTCTCCTGAGATGCCTGGAATGCGGTCCCGTGCTGGGTACTCGGCACGCCTTGCGCGCCAGCTTGCGCGGATTGCGCCATAGCTACCACCTCATACATCTTCTTCTTCTCGGCAGCTATCACCATCGACTCCGCCAACTGGGAACTAGCAGAGGCACACTCCATGGACTTCTTGTAATCACCAGAGATAGTAATTATGCCATTGGGACCAGGGATCTTCATCTTCAGATATGCAACATGGGTAGAGGCCATGAACTTGCTCAGAGCAGGCCTACCGAGTAGAGCATGGTGGGGACTCTGATGATCCACCACCTCGAACTGCAGGCGCTCTGTGCGGCAGTTATCCCTGGTGCCGAATAGCACATCTATCCATACTCGGCCAATCGGGTTGCATGAGATCCCGGGCACAATACCATGGAAGGTGGTCTTGCTGGGCAGCATCATGTTCTCGGCCAGGCCAAGCTTCTCGAGCGTGTCTTTGTACACGATGTTGATGCTGCTGCCGTTGTCGATTAGCACCTTGCTGAACCTCACATTCTTCTCGGGACCCAGTAAGGTAGGATCCAGCACCAAGGCATAGCTACCCGGGTTGGGCATCACCTTGGGGTGATCTACTCGGGACCACTTGATCTCCTGGTCACACCAATACATACAGTGAGGGACATCAGGAATCACTGCATTGACCTCCATGGCCCGCCTGTGCTGTGATTGCTTGTCGACTGGCTCAGAGGTGAAGATCATGTAGCTCTTGTGGTGCTCTTGGTACTGGTTGGAGCCTCCGCCCCCATTGTTGCCGTTGTTGTTGTTGCCCTGGTAGTTGTTGTTGTTGCGGTTGTAGTAGTTGTTGTTGTTGCGATAGCTCTCATTGTTGAAGTTACGGTTGGCTCCTAAAGCCACCTGGTTCACATTCTCTCTTCTCGGGTACACTGGCGGCCGAGCTGCGGGTGCGCGAGTAGGTTGCACGTTGGCATTGGCCGCTGGCAGAGGAGGAGGAGGAGGCAAGCCATCACTCTTGATCACATCCCACCACTCGCACTGCCGAGTAGTGTGGTTAGCGGGCCTCGAGGGGTGATGAGTGTGAAAACTGCATGGGCCATCCTTCATGTCATCAAAGACAAACTTCTTCGGCTGCTCGGAGTTCCCGCTACCCGACTGAGAGGTGCGAAATGGCTTCTTGTTGCCTTGGCCCTGGTTCTGGTTCTGCCCGTAGGCTCCAGCAGGTTTCTGCCTCTGGCTGCCACCAGCTCCAACAGTCACTGCATTCACCTCTTCAGGATCATACCGAGTATCTACTCGGCGCTTGTTGCGGAACTCGTTGGGCTTGCTGTTGCTGAAGTTTCTTCTCGGCTCAGAGGAGTCCATCAGTGGCTGAGTGGGATCACCAAGTGCGTACTGATCCGCAATCTTGATGGTCTCCGCCAGAGTGTTCGGCATCTCCCTCTGCAATCTCTGCCACAACATACTGCCATGTCTGCATCCCTGCGCAAACCAAGTAATGGCCTGTGCTTCATTCACACCTTCACAGGTGTTCCTCAATGTACTCCACCGAGTAAGATACTCGCGGTCTGTTTCGTCTTCTCGCTGCCTGCAAGCGGACAGCTGCTGTGGCCTATTCGGCCTCTTGTAGGTGCTGGTGAAGTTGCTGATGAAGGCATCCGAGAAGTCCAGCCAGCAATTGATGCTGTTCTTGGGAAAGTTGTTGAGCCAAGTGCGGGCTGGACCCTCTAGCATCTGCGGAACATAGCGCACAGCCTATCTTCTGTTGCCGTTCGCGATATGGACCGCGGTGACATAGTCATTGAGCCAATCTTCAGGCTTGGTGCTGCCATTGTAGCTCTTGGTGCCCCTTGCAAGCTGGAAGTTCTTCACGGATGGCTCGTTCATGATGCGCGGGCCAAAGCACTCGGGGCCAGGAGGACCCGTGTTCTCCAGCCGCGCCGACAAGCTGATCCGGTCCAACTGATGCCTCGCATCTCCAGGCGCCAGCATGCGCTCGCCAACACGATCATGGACATCATAGCCAGCCATCTCCATAGCCGAGTAGCCATCATCATACATGTCCACCTGCACTGCTGCAGGCTGCTCCACCGGGTTGGCGACTGGTGCCACTGCGCGCGGCTGCTGCCTCTGCCGAGTAGGCGGAGCAGCGGGACGCCGAGAAGGACCTGGACGCGCTTCATCTCGGGCCTGGCTTTGAGCTTGATGGGCTTGAGAGCCTGCTCTTGCAGCGTTGTGTTCCTGCCCGGGCTGCTGCGGCACAGCAAGCTGTCTCGCGGCAGCAGCCGGGTCATACACCTGCATTTGCCTATCTCTGCCCGAACGCCCGCTGCGGCTCTTCTCGCGGCTGGGATGCGGGGACGAGGCCTGATCGTTAGATCTAGCCGCGTGCGAGTGCACCACCTGAGAAGCTCCGGCACCAGGGTTGGCTTTTCGAAACTCCTCATTCTGCCTAGCAGCCTCCAACACCAACTCGTTGAGTCTTTCTTGCTGCCTAACACGCGCATCGCCATCAAGACGAGGCAACTCGGCAGCTACAGCCTCTGCAGCTCTAAGTGTCTTGGTGGGTGTGCTATATCTGGGCCTGGTGGAGGTGTTTGCGGTGGCGGACTGAGCAGGAACCTCTACAACTGTCGCCATCTCGGCACCAAGGTTGCGCCGAGTGGAACCTACTCTGCTAGCCCTCCTAGCGACTGGCGTGAAGCCGTGAGCCTTGTTGTACTCGAGCTGATCTAGACTCAACTCCAACCTCACCTTATCCAACTCCGCCTGCTCGGCAAGCAGCTCTAGGCGTTGCCGCTCGAGCTGCTCCCTCATGGCTAGAAGCTCGATGTCGGTGGGAGTCGGCATGCCAGGTCGCACAGCCGACGCGGGAATAGTCGTAGAAGTGGAAGGCGGCAAGTTGCACTCCTTCTCGTAGGGCCGGTGAGTCCTGCCACCAGCAGCCGGTGCAGCAAGATCCTCGACGACGGCCGCAGCACCAGTAGCGGCCGCGCCAGCGTTTGCCGCCAAGCCCGTCACCATCACCTCAGCGCAGTTCGCAGAACGGCACGCGGGCCTTCCGCGAGCAGCGATCACCGCGGGAGGATCCTCCGCGTCATGCACCAGCTCGGGGTACTCGCGGTTGGCGACGGTGGCGACGTAAACGAGGTGAGAGCCGAAGGAGATCACCGAGCCGCCCTCCGGCATGGCCCTGCCGCCGAAATCGCCGGCGTTGTCGGTGACGAAGTCGAAGGAGCCGAATCTGTGGACAAGGCCACAGACCACGCGCTCTGCTGAAGAAGATCCCGTCCGAACAGAAACTCCAACCATCGCCGCTGGTTGCCCCACGGTGGGCGCCAACTGTCGTGGTGGTGTCACGGCAGATGCCATGGGATGGCTAAAGATGTGGGGACGAAGGACGCTGGAGGTGCTCGGGGAGGGATCACGCGACGAGTAGCCGCGTGAGGTACGAAGTAAGCACTGCAAACAACACGATCTACCCAGGTTCAGGGCCCTCGTGAGGAGGTAAAACCCCTACTCCTGCCTTTCTCTATGTATTCTGGTATCTCACCGAGTAGCCACAGTACAATGTTCTTGCTACCGAGTAGCCACTCTCCTCTCTATGTGATGATCTAGGTCAAGAATCTAGGTCACAATGTGTTCTAGCATGCGATCCCTTGTTCGATCCCTCACGCAGGAGGCGGCGGGGCACCTTATATACCCGGTGCCCAGCCGGATACGTCCAAACATGGACAAGTGTCGACATAGTGTGCACATCGTCCTTCTTCCGGGTTCCCGCTGACAGCTTTGGTTCCTAACCTTGGCTGCATCCGGAAAGTCGTTGGGCAAAACCAAGGGGACAGACTGGTATCACTGTGCCAAACACAGACTGGGGCCCCCTTATCCTGCGACCGCCTGCTTCCATGCTGTCACTGTCAGGCAGGTCGGTCCCAGGTGAACAGTAGTTCGAATACTGCCAAGTACGGACCCAGGATACGCGGGATCCTGTGTTAGAACGGCTCCTTTGACTTTCTGGCCCGAGTAGGTTCCCGCCAATTTTACTCGGGCCAACTCTTCTACTCGAAAGGACCGAACTTGATTGATTCTTTCTTCTGGTCATCTTGAGGTGAGACCGAGTAGCAGTCGACCGGGTAGCAAGTACCGGGTAGGCGGCTACTCGACCAAACCTCTCTTCTGATAGCTTCTTTTACCACTAGCCTTTACCCTACTCGGGGGTTTGACTGAACCCAAACGTCCGTGATGTCAGCACGCTTTTATCGCTGATGTCATGAAGTTCCTTCTCCACGAAGGCTCGTGGAAGAAAAGCTGGATTTTGGTGAAATTCGAGTTATGCGTTATGAAGTTTTGGGAAAAGAATCGAGACAAAACGCCAGCATTTATCGGATTGACGAAAGGTGGCAGATAAAAGTCTCAGTCCTTCTTGGGGGCTACTGTCGGATATATACTGAATAGGGGTATATCCGGCATTTTTCTAAAGAGCCGGATTACCAGGGTGGCCTGATTGGTAATGGATCACAGTCCATTATGCGGCCCAGTAAGCTGACGCGCAGAAGCCGGATTCTAGAAGAACCCGAAACACGGCCCAAAGTGGTACGGCTTGGAGTAGAAGGCGGATTCTTGCTTTCCAAGTTAGATACTTTCCATAGTCTTTTAGGTTTCCTTTGTGTAAACCCTAACCCGGCTATTTATATGAAGCCGGACGGGAGAGAAGAACATATACACAATTAACTAGAAACCAGCTCGCCGAGAAGTTGATCCTCGCCGAGTTAGCGAAACCCTACTCATATTGTACTTTGTATATTTCAGTTTTCAACCCTGATTTAGTAAGATTGCAGGAGTAGGAACGCCGCCTAGTTGCGACGTACCGAACCTGGGTAAAATTGGTGTTCCTGATTATTGTGCTACCACGTCCCCCACGTCTCTACCCGTAGGCTCATGACACCCCGTCTATGAACTCTACTACGATCTCTCAACACACTAACTTATTTCTGTAGGCTATTTTTTCACTAAAATTTATACTCTCTTTGTCTTAAAGTAAGTTGCCGCTTAAACATATGTATCTAAAGTAAATGTACACTTATTCGTGGACGGAGAGAGTATATGAGTGTGTTTCCATAATGTGAAAATGAAGGCTAGGGGCAATAGGTACCTTGTTTAAATGGTTAATCCAAGAAGGTACGCCACTTGCATATTTTACATAGTAGATGCCATGTACGGCTTAAGTATATCTTGATTCGACGAGGGACATGCCAGCTTCCAGTGGGTTTGAAGACAAGCATGTCCTGTCCTAGCCACGGCGTGCACAAGATTTACATGTTAGGCAGTAGTAGACTAGTAGTATCAGTAGGAAGTAGGCAGTACTGATGTACTGCTCCTACCGGTCTACCCATCATCGCTATGCGTAGAGGAATGCAAAGCCCGAGTTTCAAGTTTCGACGTCGTGTCTACGTAGGTAACCTAGCCGTGTCGTGCGTAGATCGATCCACTTCCAACCACATAACGCATAGGAACGCAAATATCCCGCTGTATTCAGCAGAAATCCTAGAGCCGTTGCCGTCTCACCCGTACGTCGACCGCTTTCGCGCGCATACTCTCAGTCTCACGCGACGCCCATGAACAGTGTATTACCGTCCAAATACGAAACGTGATGGAGTAGTCGTCAGTTCGCGAGTCGCAGTACTAGACGCTGCAATCACGCAAAAGCAGCCTGGTCCTTCATTAGCTTGTAAACAAACACCTCCCATCATTTCCTTTGACCAAATCACTCACGCAAAAAACGCAAAAGGGGCTGCTTTCCAACCCAAGAAAGGGAAAGAAAATCCAGACACCACATTTACCTCTAATAAGAACACCATAAACGAGGGTTGATAATAAAGTTGGAGATAGGATAACGCCGCTCCCCAGTTCTACTGGACAGGACGAGTCTGCAACTCCATCACCGCCATCGGACAAATACGATAATTAGTTTATAGAGCAAGCGAAGACGATGACTATGGCGAGCCGGGAATATAATCCGGTCTAGCAGACACTCGACGCGCACCGATGCGTACACTGATACTTCACTGTCGTCGTATTCCACCGATCTATTTTTAGCCATAATCAATGCAGATACCTTACCGGCCTTCGCCCTTTGTGTGCCCATCAACACATGTCCGCCGCCGAAGCTCCGATGCTCAATGCCACCGAGATTCGTCGACAACGGCGCAACGTGAATTTTAGACAAGTGTATCCTAGGACGTGTTAGGTAACCTGCTGCACTAGGGCCTGGCTTAACAACGAGAACGTCAGCCTAGCCCTAGCGAGCCAAACCAATATACGTTATGTGTTTCGTTTGGTAGCATCAAAATTGGATGGTAGATTTGCACACATCCATACATGCTGTTTGGTTTGGCGGCTTCTGCATGGGATGCGAAGCCCACGACAAAATTGAGGCCTAGGCCCTACCAACGGGCCTACTTTTCGAGCCTAGGCCCGGCCTATATGTTCAAAAGCCCTTAGAGCCTAGGACCAGGCCTGGGCCTCTTCCATCAAATCACAATATGCCAAGACCAGGCTTGTTGGTGGGCTCAAAACTCAGGCCGCTCACGAGCAAGCCCATAGGGCCTGGATTTTAGGATCGGGCCTAGGTGGGCCGAACCTGAGATGGCCAGGTATAGCTGTGAGAGAATCATGCAGAAAACGATGACATCTTTCTCCTTGGTGTAAATGGGTTTAAAAGGTTGAAAGATCCTCTTATTTTTTGTCCTAGCTTCTGACGGCAACCAAACACGTCCCTAGCCACGGGGTGTACAAGATTACTCTACGGGTCCGCTTGGATCGTTGGAAATTAACACGGTCGGTATTTTTTTACCCCTCGGGGCCTTCTTGGATGGCCTTTTTTTAGTCGGAAACGGTCGGAAAAATTACGGACCATCTCAGGTCCGTGTGATTTACAGGGCACGGCCGGTTTTAAAATACGGACCGAAAAAATGAACTGTATTTTCAAACGGGGCCTTAGTAGTACTTTTAACAAGAGGTCCGGTGGTCCACGAAAAAAAATTCGGCCGTTTCTAGCGGGAATCCAAGCGCGCCACATGTAGGCAGTAGTACTGTACTGTACTGTACTGTACCGCTCTACCCATCGTCGCTACGCGTAGGCGTAGAGGAGGAATGCGAAGGCTGAGTTTCAAGTTTGGACGCAGCGTCGTGTCTACCTAGCCGTGTCGTGCGTGGATCCACTTCCGACAGACACCATATATAACGCATGCATGTCCCGCTCGCCCTGCTGTAATTGAGCAGAATTCCAGAGGCGTTACAGTCTTTTTCATTCACCCGTCGTATCGTACGTACGTGTCACGCGACGCCCATGAACCGTACGTGTACCACCGTACAAATACTTAGTCGTCCGTTCGCGCGTCGCAGTAGTACGAGACGCTGCAGTCACACAAAAGCAGCAGTCCTCCTTCATTACTCATAACTCCCATCATTTCCTCTGACCAGATAAACCGCGCCAAAACACGCAAAAGGTCACTAAAGCTTCTAGATAGATAGATAGATCACGCCATGAACGAGCGTCGATCGTCAGTAAAGCTTGAGGATAGAGAACGCCGCTCGCTCTCGGTTGTACCGTAGCGCCACCGAAAAACAATATTATAAAAAAATATTTATTTTCAAGCACATTTTCGGTGCATCAAAATAAATTATGCTCTCGCAGAAAGAAAATTCCAAACACCATATCTATACCATCCGAAGACCTAAACGAGCGTCGTCAGTAAAGCTTGAAGATAGATAAATAACGCCGCTCTGTCCCGATTGTACCGTAGCGCCACCGAAAACAATATAAAAAAATATATATATATTTCGAAGCACATTTTGCAGAAGCACCGAATTATAAATAAAATAAAATAACCCTCCCATGCATGCGGCGGAATTGATGAGAGAGAGGCCAAGCGTGGAGCGAGGAGCAACCTCGTCCTCCACGTCGCTGTCCACCATCCTTGCTGGTCCTGCAGCCCCCCGGCCACGCGCTGCCGCCCACAGCGAACGTGTCAAAACACCTCACCACATCCTGTCCGTGGGCCCCGCCCGCCAGTGACCAGCAACCATGGCTAACTGCAAACGGATAGGGACGCCAGCCCTACTCCATCCCCGATAATCCTCCTGGATTTCTTCCCCACCTTTTCCCCGGCTTCCCTCCTCTCTCTCTCGCTGACGCAGTGACGCACACGGAAACGGGCCACAAACCGTGGATGGATCGGGTCGGGTCGGGTGGGTGGATGGACCACGTCCGCGCACCACATCCGCACCGCCACCCGGGATCCTCTGCGCCACCCGTGGAAATCGGTGGGCGCGCGCGCAGGGTTCATAGTTTGTGATCCAGCCAGCAATTGTTTTTCCTCTAGCCAGTGAAATGAACAAGACGTGCGTGTGTGCCTCCAAATATTTCGAACCAAGCTTGGCACCCTCCCTCCTTTTCCGTTTGAAATGCGGATGGCACGTGATCACCTAATAAACCCTTACAAGAGGTGCACAAAAAATGAGCAATGCCTTCCTGCCAAGTATAATGTGGATCAAAATGCTCAGTTAGTCCGCAATACATGACTGAGACATTGCGATTTCACGATCCATGGGAACTTCTACTCGAGCCATAGATGTCGAATTTACTTGTAGCTCGACGAGCGAGCACGACATGGCGGTGCCGGAGCTAGTTGAAATTCGGGGGAGCGATCACGACATGGCGGTGCACCATAGCAGGTGAAATGATTCAAGAACGGTGAAACACGCGTCACGGGGAATGCCGTCGGTTACTTCCTATCGCACGTAGGGCTTAAGCACTACACGCGGTGTCGCATTGCACGTCGTAGAGGATCATACCGGTGCCACGACAAGCATGGCATGTTGTTATTCAATATTTTGCGCATACCACTCTATCGATCAACGTTAGTACCGCAAAGCATGACACCACACAGGCGTATAATGCCATCGGTTGCTTCCCATATATAACACGCGCGTCTTGAGCACTACGCGTCATTTTGGTTCCGTGTATTTCATTCCACATCCCTATCGGGTCACGCAGCTCCTGAGTTTCCCCATGGCGAGAGGAAAGAGAAGCGCTCCCCCTGCTGCCACGAGGACCGAACAACGGAAGCAACCTCCCTCCACCTAGGCTCCATCCGCCATCACCGGTCGTGCGTACTCCAACATGGAGAAGGAAGGGATTGTTCCCCCGGAATACGTCGGGGTCTGGCGGCACCCAAGGAAGGAACTCATGCCGACACCGAAGGCCGACGAGCGTGTGGCATTCGTCGACCACATCAACAGCGGTTTGTCCTTCCTTCTGCATCCTTTCTTTCTGGCTCTGCTTTCTGCGTGTGGTTTTAATTGACATCAATATATATCACACACCACAACACGCTGCCTACATGGTTTATTTTCCTCTGAGTGCCACACCATGTGATTGCCTCGTGCATTTTTTTGGTCAGCGCCGCAGAGGATCTGTGCGGCGCCCACGCCATGGGTGAGAGGAAACTCTTTCTGCATGTGCAATATATAATGGCTCGGAGAGGGGGTAACCCATATTTACCTATGTAAACCTAGATTATATAGGGTAACTGAGCTAATCAAATTTAGACTAGGGGTGCCCCCTCCCCCCACTTGTAGATAGATTCGCGAGTGTGCCATGTCAATGCAAGTCGTTATTCGATAATGAGCACGCATGGAATTACCTAGAGAGGAAATGACAAGTTGTAAATCAATTTAGTGTTGGCATGCCGCACACCACACATGAATGGATACACCCGAAGGAAATGGTTTTGGATCTGGTGTCCCGTGCGGTGCACCATATTAGGTAAAGATACGCTAAACATATCCTTGCGATTCAATTTTTCTTAGGACGGGTTACGGATGGTGTATAGATAGACACTAAATACATCACCGCATAATACCAGAGACACGTGAAACACCATCGGTTACTTCCTATCACACGTAAGGCTTAGGCACCACACGACGAGTTTGCGCCATGCGTCGTGTTGCGCACCGTAGAGGATCATACTGATGCCACGCAAGCATTACATAACATTATTCTATATTTTAAGCAACCGCTGCATTGATTGACATTTAGTAACACAAAGCATGAAACCACGAGGCGTCTAATGTCGTCGGTTACTTCCCATCACATGCACGGCTTTAGTATTATGCGGCATTTTAGTTCCGTGTGTTTCATTCTAAACCCTATCGAATCACGACAAACTTGTCAAGGTATCCATGATTCCAGCTTGTCATTTCATATTTGACGCATATAGATGCTCCGGGGTACCAACACCACATTCTCCGGGGTACCAACACAACGATTAATTTCATTGTATTGCTCGGCATTACTATCACACAATACAAAACAAGCGAGGCGTGGCATGTCGTCGGTTACTTCCTACCACACACGGCTCGAGCACTCCACGACATGGCAGCGTCGTCTTGTGTAGCTCATCCTCTACAACTAGCACAATAAGCATGTCACGAAATACATGATTCAGGTTTGTTATTTCATATTTAGCGCATACCGATGATCGATATACTTCCTAGAACATGCATCGTTTGAGTACTACGCCACATTTTAGTGTCGTGTTTCATTCCACCCCGTATAAGATCAAGACAAGTATGGCACGGTATTTAGGATTTCAGGTTGTTAGACCATATTTGGCGCATACCGATGGTTCGGGCACTAGCGCCACAATTTATTTTATCACTTAGCATTAGTGTCATTCAATACAATATATGCGAGGTGTGGCAATATCGTCGGTTACTTCTTATCACACACACGGATCGGGCACTATATGACATGGTAACGCCTCCGTGCGTAGCTCATCCTCTACGGCTAGCACGAGGACAGTGACCCATATTATACATATCTAAAAATAGAAGGAAATAGTTTTGGAACCTACATCATCCCGTGTGGTGCACCATAATAGGTAAAAATATGTTAACACATTGTAATGTTTTGAATTTTCTTGGGACACATGATAATAGTTCCGTAACGTATATTTATCAACACTAAATAAACCACTACATGACACATGTGACACGTGAACGTCATCGGTTACTTCCTATTGCACGTCAGATTTGAGCACTACACGATGGGCGTGTTTGGTTGCAAACTTGCAAAATGGGTTATTTGCATCTGTGACCCAATCAGACCTGAAACTAAAAAAAAAGATCCCTAAGCCATGTTGTGCAACCTATTTGATTGCACCAGCTGTTTGGTTGGATTTTACAGTTTCAGAATTCAAAAATCGTGGTGTTTGGTTTCGCCCCAACCCGTGTTGTGCTAACCTTGTTGCCTTTAGTGGTGAACATACCACTACTGTAACTTGAACTAAACATAGGCGCGTAAGTTAGCAAAATTCAGCGTGCTATCAAACTTTGCACTAAACATACGCATAATAGTTAGCAAAATAGCAGTGGACTACTAATTCAACACAACAACAACTGGTGGTGCACCTTAGGTTCATCATCTTAGGGTTTGGTACCAACTGCCTAGCAAAATGTACATATCTAGCATTCGGTTTACAAAATCTACATAATTAGGGGCATTATATAGGGGATCTAGGGCAAGACAGCTAAACAAAGCAGCATTATCATCAGCTCTCCCCTTGAAGTGGTTGCGATGGTAGGAGAAGAACCACCTCTTCCTATCCTCTTTAGTCCCGACAAGATAAGCGTCGCATTCGTCTGCATGATCCATGAGGTGTTGAAGAGCAAGCTGCAGCATGTCGACCGCAAGTGGATTCGGCACACCCGGTTTATCGAATATGATCTTCCTCTGAGCATAATTTTCAATCGGGGTGTTGATGAAACATTTGTCCCTAGGGTGTGCTTGCAATGAAGACATAGTTACTCACGGTACACAAACATATGTGAATTGAACCTCCATTGCAGGCATAGTTAGATGAACAACTTACAATGACATGATTCAGGAAGGCATCATCGTCCATGTAGAAACAACTCGACTCATCCCGTCATTCCGCTCCTTCAGTTTTCGCCAAAACCTTGAGCATGTTCCACCTTGCCCTCCACTTTATGAGGTGATTATACACCTAAGTGGCGCTCACCTTGGTGCCGCAGAAGAGGAGAACATTCGTCGCAATATCCTGCAGAGTCTTATCCTTAATGCCCTTGTTTAGATCAACCCCGTCTTTGACAAGCTCAACCATCCTAGTGAGGACGAAGGTGGACAAAACTGGTGACAAATGCATCGGCATGTTAATGTTCTTGACCATTCTCACTGCGTGGTAGGTATTTGGCGACTGTACGCCTCGAAGGGTCTTGGCAGGAAAAGGTAGCACCGACACCGAGGACAGATCCATGGAGCTGGACGTCGCCTATACACACCGTAGGGGCTTCATAGGCAAAGGCAGGACCGACGCCGACGGCAGATCCGGGGAGGTGGGCGTCTCCTGCAGTGGTAAGCATTGGAAGCACGCCCCAAAATGATTCACAATCGACTCAATACACACTTCCACTTCAGAATGATTCAATGTTGAACATGTATGAAGTTTAGTTCGTCCTATACAAGTGCAATTGTGGTGCAAGGATGGAAACTACTCTGCGTAGATGAACCCTCGAACCTCAGTTACACTAATACAAGGGGAGAACCTAAATTCGTGCATGATTCACAACTACACATGCTTTATGTTGAGTAGAAGCACTAGATTTGCTAAGCTAAACCGAAGATCTACTCAGATCTACCTGAAGAGAGGTTTGTGTACTACTTACATCCACGTTGCTCACAACCATGGTCGAGGTGGAGGATGACATCTCGAAGAAGAGGACTGTTGCCGGCTACGACCGGGGGAAGATGGGGCCGCTACTCGCTGAAAAAACCTGAAATGGAAAAGCTCGAAGAGGGGGAAATGGTGACCGGAGTTACGATGGTGAGCTGGAGGTGGTGAAATAGAGGAGCGAAAATGGTGGGCAGTGACGAGAATTTCTCCCGCCTTTTTTTGCGTGCACGCGTGGGCTCGTGCCATCTCCGAGCTTGCACGAACTCGGCTCCGTTTTCCCCAACTCCGCACCAGAATGAAGGCGACGAGGGTGGTTCCGTGGAAACGGGTGATTCAGCCGTTTTTCGCGGGCCTGGTTGAGAGGTGCTTTAAGTTCCGCGCCAACAGGCGCGAAGCGGGCCAGGCAAGTAAACAACTCATTTTTGCACCCCATAGCCCGTTTCGGAGTTTCTTGGGAAACGAAACACGGTCAACATGTTTGCGTTGCGTCGCGTTGCACGCCCTAGAGAATCATACCGATGCCACCACAAGTGTGCCGGTTGTTCTTCTATATTTTGCTCATACCATTGTATTGATTGACGTTAGTAGCATAAAACATGACACCACCGAGACATAGAATGTCGTACTTCCCATAACAGACACAGCTTGAACACTACACGTCATTCTGGTTTCGTGCGATTTCATTCCTCACCCTACCGGATCACGACAAGGTTGGCACGGTATCCAAGATTCCAGCTTGTCATTCCATATTTGACGCATATCGATGCTTCGGGCACCAACACCACAATTAATTACAGTTTATTGCTTGGCATGACTATCACACAATACGACACCAGCGAGACGTGGCAATGCCGTTGGTTACTTCATGTCGCACACATGGCTCAGGCATTACACGACATGACAGCGTCTCCGTGCATAGCTCATCCTCTACAGCTAGCACGATAAGCATGTCACGAAATCCATTATTCGAGATTATCATTCCATATTTGCCGTGTACCGATGGTCGAGATACTTCCTATCACAAGCACGGCTGTTATGTGTGTCAGTCCACCCTGTATAAGATCACAACAAGCATGTCACGACATTTAGGATCTCGGGTAGTTAGCCTATATTTGGCGCATACCGATGGTCCGGTACTAGTATCAAGAATAATTGTATTATATTGATTAGCATTAATATCACTCAATACGACACCACGATAATCGCGACATGCCGTCGGTTACTTCTTATCACACGCACGGCTCGAGCACTACACGACATGGTAGCGCCGCTTTGCGTAGCTCATGCTCTACAACTAGTACGATAAGTATGTCATAAAATACATGATTCGATGTTGCTATTCCACATTGAGCACATACAAATGGTTCATATATTTTGCGACACACATCAACAATGCACAATTCTATTATATTGATAAACATTAGTAGCACAAAGTATGACACCACATAGGCATGTAATGTCGTCGGTTACTTCCTATCACACACTCGGATTGAGTACTACACGACATTTTAGCTCTATGTGTTTCATCCGACACCCTATAAAATCACGACAAGCATGACACAATATTAAGCATTCTGTTAGTACATACTTGGCCCATACCGATTGTCTGGGTATCGACACCACGATTAATTTTACTGTATTGATTGACATTACTATCACACAACACGACAACAACGAGGTGTGGCGTGCCGTCGGTTACTTCTTATCACACGCACGGCTTGAGCACTACACGACATGGTAGCGCCGCCGTGCGAGCTTATCCTCTCACTGCATGGTAAGTATTTGGCGACTGTACACCTCGAAGGGGCTTGGCAGGCAAAGGCAGCACCGACATCGAGGACAGATCCGCAAAGCTCGACGACGCCTATACGCACCGTAGGGGCTTCGTAGGCAAAGGAAGGACCGACGCCAACGGCGGATCCGGGGAGGTGGACGTCTCTTACAATGGTAACCATTGTAAGCACGCCCCAAAATGATTCACAATCGACTCAATACACATTTCCACTCCAGAATGATTCAATGTTGAGCATGTATGAACTTCAATTCGTCCTCTACAAGTGCAACTGTGGTGCAAGGATGGAAACTACTCTGCGTAGATGAACCCTCGAACCACAATTTCGCTAATACAATGAGAGAACTTAAATTCGTGCATGATTCACAGCTACACATGCTTTATGTTAAGTAGAAGCACTAGATCTGCTAAGCTAAACCAAAGATCTACTCAGATCTACCCGAAGAGAGGTTTGTGTACTAGTTACATCCACACTTCTCACACAACCAGGGTCGAGGTGGAGGACAACATCTCGGAGAAGAGGACTATTTCCGGCTACGATCAGGGGAATATGGCGCCGTTACTCGCTGAAAAACCCTGCAAATGGGGAGAGCTCGAAGAGGGGGAAATGGCGGCGAAGTTCCGGCGGTGAGCCGGAGGGGGTGAAATAGAGAAGCGAAAATGATGGGCGGTGATGGAAATTTCTCCCACTGTTTTAATGCGTGCGCGCATGGGCTCGCATTATCTCCGAGCTTGCACGAACTCGGCTCCATGTTCCCCAACTCGGCACCAGAATGAATGTGACGAGGGTGGTTCTGCGAAAACGGCCGATTCGGCCGTTCCTAGCGGGTCTGGCTAAAAGGTGCTAAGTTTCGCGTGAGCAGGAATACGAAGCGGGTCAGGCAAGCAAACAACCCATTTTTGCATCCCCACGGTCTGTTTTGGAGCTCCGTGGGCAACCAAACACGGCGGGTATGTTTGCATTGCGTCGCGTTGCACGCTGTTGAGGATCATACTGATGCCACCACAAGTATGCCAGTTGTTATTCTATATTTTGCGCATACCACTGTATTGATTGACATTAGTAGCGTAAAGCATGACACCACCGAGGCGTATAATGTCGTACTTCCCATCGCACACACGGCTTGAACACTACGCGTCATTTTAGTTCTGTGCGATTTCATTTCACACCCTACCGGATCACGACAAGGCTGACATGGTATCCAGGATTCCAGCTTGTCATTCCATATTTGGCGCATATCGATGCTCCGAGTACCAACCCCACGATTAATTACATTTTATTGCTTGACATGACTATCCCACAATACGACACCAGCAAGACGTGGCATGCCGTTAGTTACTTCCTATCGCACGCATGGCTCGGGCACTACACGATATCGCAGCATAGCCGTGCGTAGCTCATCCTCTACAGCTAACACGATAAGCATGCCACGAAATCCATTGTTCGAGATTGTTATTCCACATTTGGCGCATACCGATGGTCGAGATACTTCGTACTACACGCACGGCGTGAATACTATGCGACATGTTAGTTATGTGCGTCATTCCACCCTGTATAAGATCAGAACAGGCACGCCACGACATTTAGGATTTCGGGTTGTTAGCCTATATTTGGCGCATACCGATGGTCCGGACTAGCATCATGATTAATTTTATTGTGTTGATTATCATTAATATCACTCAATACGACACCAACGAGGCGTGGCATGCCGTCGGTTACTTCTTATCACACGCACGGCTCGAGCACTACACGATATGGTAGCGCCGCTTTGTGTAGCTCATCCTCTACAACTAGCACGATAACTATGTCATAAAATACATGATTCGATGTTGTTATTCCACATTTGAGAACATACAAATGGTCCATGTATTTTGCGACACACATCGACAATGCACAATTCTAGTACATTGATAAACATTACTTGCACAAAGTATGACACCATGTAGGCATGTAATGTCGTCGGTTACTTCCTATCACACGCTCGGATTGAGCACTACACGGCATTTTAGCTCTATGTGTTTCATTCGACACCCTATCGAATCACGACAAGCGTGACGTGCCGTCGGTTACTTCTTATCACACGCACGGCTTGAGCACTACACGACACGGTAGCGCCGCCGTGTGAGCTCATCATCTACAGCTAGCACGATAAATATGTCACCAAAAACATGATTCGATGTTGTTTTTTCACATTTGGCGCATTCAGATGGTCGAGCGAACTGAAATTTTACACTTTTGTAGAACATATCGTTGGAAATATTCATAATTTTTTTAATATGTTAAAAACTTATAAATCTAATTGTTGATGTTTCTTTTTAAATGCAGGGAGCACTAGAGCTCAGAAACACCAAACTCCACTCCGGTAACAAGGCACAACTTCATTGTATTGATGCTTTCAAAAGAAAAAACTTCATTTTATTGATTGACATCACATCAATATCACACAACATACAGCATGGTTCCTCTGAGTGCCACACCATGCGATGGTGCGGTGCATTTTTGGTTGGACGGCGCAGAGGATCCGGTCCTGTGCGGCGCCCACGCCATGACCCCATGAGCCTACAAAGACCCCGCCTACACAACTCCCCTCCTGTCGTTGCTCTTATCCTATCCCATCCTCCAGTTCTTCATCTTCCCACCCGCTCTCTCTCTCTTACAAGTTGCTGCTGAGTTGTTGTGTCCTTGTTCTTCTTGGACGGACACATATCCATTTCCCACCCGAGATTTGCTTGCTCCTAGGTGCCGCGCGCGAGCTGGCACCACCGTCCGGATCGCCGGACCCTGCAGGTTGGACATGTCGACGGCGGTGGCGTTCCAGGCCTACGGCGGCTTCCCCGGATCGGGCAAGGCCAAGGACGGCGAGGCGCTGCTGGGGAAGAAGACGGTAAGTGACGGGTTCTTCATCGAGGAGGAGGAGGAGGCTGAGGAGGTGCTGACGGAGAACTCGTCGATCGGCGCGCGTTCGGGGTCCAGCTCGTCCATCGGGGAGGACTCCTCGTCGGAGGCCGAGGAGGAGGAGGTGGAGAGCAAGCTCAAGGAGGTGCCCGGGCTCGGGTCCCTGGAGGCCCTGGAGGATTCTTTGCCCATCAAGTGAGTCAAAAGCTTCCGAGAATATGCTTGTGCAAAATGGGAAAAAAGATCTTCTTTTTTGGGGGGGATTTTTTTTTCTTGATCCGTCGCCAAAGTACAAGTAGGAAATTATGAGTTTTTCTCGTCTTGTTTGGACATCATATGAGCTTGCTCGATTGCAATTGGTGGTGATCCATGGAGCAGTAACTGATCCTTTTGTTTTTTATCAACAGGAGCGGGCTGTCCAGCTACTACGCCGGCAAGTCCAAGTCTTTCACCAGCCTGGCAGAGGCAGCTGAGCGTGACGCCGTGAAGGAGCTCGCCAAGCCGGAGAACCCGTTCAACAAGCGCCGCCGCATCCTGGCCACCTGGTCCCGCCGAGCCTCCTGCAGCTCGCTGGCGACGACCACCTACCTGCCCCCGCTCCTTTCCCCGGACAACGCCCTCCACGAGTGTGACGAAGGCGAGGAGGAGGACTCCGACGGCTCCGGCTCGGACGAGCACTCGCAGGAGGGCCACCGCGGCAAGAACGAGAAGGAGGCGCCCGCATTGCCCCCGCCGACGCTCAACCTGCACCCGCAGATGGGCGGCGCCGGCGCGGCGAGGAGGAGCGGACCCCTGAGGTCGCCGAGGTCCTACTCGCTGTCAGATCTCCGCAACGGCGCGGCCGGCGGTGCTAGTTACAATCAGCAGCAGTAGCGGCTGCGAATTCGCAGCCCTGATCTCGCCTTGTGTCTCGGCGAGTAGTAGAGATGTCAGCCAGTCAGTCAGTCAGTCACCGCTTACTAAGTTATATACATAAGGAGTCTCATAAACAAAATCGCAAGAGCATGTGTGTAAGTGCGTGAGCGAAGCTCGACGTGTTCTTGTCGATCCATCGATCTCCTTTGCTGGACCCCGTTGACCTCGCGGTTGTGTGGATGCAGACAAGTATGAACTGCCTGCCCCGACGATGAACTGACCTGACCTGACCGAAAACTAATCCCCCCTATGGCTACAACATCATTAACAAATGATGAAGATCATGGAGATTACTTAGTTAAGTGCTTTGCTCCTGATCTGTGTCGATAAGTACAACAGCTTGGTCGATGCAATTTGATTTGCTGGGCGATGGATCCCATGATTATGCCGCCACCAAGTTGGTTGGTTAGTTGGTCCTTCAACCAGTGATATCCTTTTGCCTTTGCGGGGGCGAAATGTTTTTGAAATGCCATCCAATGAGGAAGAAGAAGCAAAGATTCACAATCACAAAGTGCAATCCCAAGAAAACTAGACACTTTTCGCCGGTAATAACTTTGTTCCGAAAAAAAAAGAGCAAAGCAGCAGCCGCAAATAAGATCCACCGATGCTTCTTTCCACGGCAATCTGCGTGGCGCGCAGAGATAGACAGTATAAAAATTTAATTTCGCACAGCGTGAACGCCCCCTGTTCGCATCAGACGGGCGGCAAAAACGGGGACGAGTCGCCGCGTAAACTAGTCGACAGTCCGTGAACGATCGATGGTGATTTCTCGTTTCTGCTTGTCTGATCGTCTCTTGGGGAAACGGGGTGAATATGTAACAGTATAAATCACGATCACAGCGACGTCTTTTGACATTTCTGTCCAGCAAGCAAGTAACTTGTTCCGTGGCATTGTTTTCATACGCCGGCAGCGTCGGTGCATGCGTCGCGCGAGCAAGCCTTGTTCGTCGACGACGGCTCATCTTGCAAACATCTCCTTTTCCCGGCGACAAGTCTGAAGGGGAAGGAGAGACAGAGGCGAAACTTGTCTGTCTGCTGTGTGAATGTGATGTGTCCTGCTAGATACACTATCATCTTAGCAGCAGAGTAGTACTAGTAGTAATCGAGGCCCTGATGGCAATGGCTTGGTTGCTGATTAATGTGGGCTAAATTGTGCTGAGTAGATAATGGATAAGTTAGGTGCGGGGGATAGGATATGATCATGATGACTGTGCATGTGCGATGTGATCTTATCCTGCTGCCCGCGCGGGCGATCGCAAGGAAAGAAAACGCTTGGTTGGTTTGTTTATTATTCCGTGCTCGTACGGTTTTTCTGGTCACAGCTCTGCTTTCTTTCCTTGTAGGCGAGGCGTTGCTTGGAGATTTCAATGCTCGCTCTCCTCTCGCCTGGTGGTTGGGCTCTGTCTCTCCAACCATGGCCAGTGGAGTGGATAGCTGGAACAGGAGGCTGGCTTGCAGCTTTCCTTCCTTTTTTTCTTCCCCAAGATATTTCTGTTTCTAGAAGTATCTCTGGCAGGAGCTTAAGCAAAGTTTACACATTGCTTAGCTGACACTTCTCCATCAGCTTGTGTACCTAATTCAAATTTTAAAATCATGCCATAGCTTATCATCTCATTATAATAGTATTGTGGTAGGTTATCGAGCCATTTTGTTATTTTTTTCGCAAGCTGAAAAGCTAGATCTGTTTTCCATGTGACAACTGACTAGGAAGATAATAATAGATACGCACACATAAAAGCCGTGTAAAATTTCATCTTTACTCTGGAAAGAATTGTATTATAGTCGTTGACATGCATGTGCTAGCTGCACCACATTACCATGGGTACACCTCTAGGGAATACATGCATGGATCGTTTGCCAAGGTAGCCGACATGTCATCTTATCACCCCATTATATAATCTTATGGTAGGGTTTCTTTTTTCTTTAAAAAAAAAACAGAGACAACAGATAATGTCAGCCTATGCCAAACAGTCGGCCACTCGCGTCAGCGAAAGCACAACGTCAACTCAGAGCGACGAGCATTGCGGGAGAAAAGCGAAGAGCTTGCGTCGAGCAAGTTCCCACAACCAGACACCCATCTGATGTCATCCTGGCCGCCAAGGCAACCTCGCACAAGCTCCGACTCCACGAACGCAAGACGCGAGTAACACTTCGAACATGCTAGAAGAAACCGGCTACCAAAACTCAGCCGCAACCCGGCTCCACTCGGCACGACCAACCAACGTTGCCAAAATAAGACGTCATACCAAGGATCCGAGGCCACCGCCTCGACATCCACGCAGACAAGATGCCAACCACCGGCCACTCAGCCGAAGCAAACTCCAAGGCGATGCTTTCAAGGAGAAAAGCAACACATAGAAATTAAAGGTAGGTTTTATCCCATTTTATTATTTTTCGCAAGCTAACAAATGCATGCATGAATTTTAGAGAAAATATCGAAGGGTAAGAGCAAGCCGACATTACCATGCGCTATATCGGATACGACCTCTAGCAAATGCATGCATGAATTGTTTGTCGAGCAAGCCGACAAGTCATTTTCACATGGCCTTTCCAATTTGGAGAAAATATCCAAGGGTAAGAGCAACCACAATGTTGCCATCTAAGGAGTTGAAAACTACTATATTTTCAAATGGGATATATAGTGCCGCACGGGAACAAAGGGGCGAGATGTGCTATTTGCTCTTAAATAGAAGTTGTATTTTCCGAAGTTAGTTTTTCTCACAATTGTTCTAGGGATTTTGGATCAAATGAATTATAATGATGTTTTTAAGACTAATTTTAGTGTTACCGGCATGTAGTTTTAGTTGATTGATATTTTAAAAACTGAAACAACTAAAAATTAGCATAGTCAAAAATAAATTGTATTATACCTTATGGTTCATGCCCCATTGGAATGATTGTCAAAGGCTCATTTAATATATAAAACACCGAAAATTGTTAGTGTCATACAATGGCTAGTGGGGAGAGAGTTCCTATAATAGAGAGATGAATAGCACATACGTATTTGTCAAGTTCTTTTTCCTCATCCCGGCGAGCGTGTGCATGGCCGTGCTGTAAAACGTGCCCCGTAACCACGTCCTTTGATAATCTGCAATAGTTGAAGGGCAATATGGTTTTTGGGACCGTCTTGTCATGGTTGCTCACAAATGTTGAACTACATCTACGATGACCAATCGAGTACTTCCTGTCCGACATGTAATTCCACTACCATACGAGACAACACAAATGTAGTTGTTATGACCTTCTCGATAAATACATATGTGCTATTCATCTGTCTATTTGCACTTTCATTTGCTCCACATGTAGATCTACTAGATATGTCTAGTTTCGCATGCCGAAAATCAAGCTTTGTTTTCCATGTGTCGGCTGACTAGGAAGATAATATATAAATATAAATAATGTAAAATTTCATCTTTAATCTGAAATATTCTATTATTATTATTATTATTGTTGTTGTTGTTGTTATTGTTAATCTGTCATTAGACATGTGTGACTAGCTACGCCACATTACCATGAGCCATATCAGATACACCTCTAACAAATGCATGCATGAATTGTTTGCCGACCGAGCCAACAAGTCATCTTCACATGGCATTTTCAGTTTGGAGAAAATACCGAAGGGTAAAGGCAACCAGAATGTTACCATCTAACGAGTTGAAAACTATGCCATTTTCAAATGGGACATATAGTGCCACACGGTAACAAAGGGGCGAGATGTGCGATTTTCTCTTAAATAGAAGTTGTATTATCTGAAGTTAGTTTTTTCCACACTTGTTCTAGAGATTTTGGATCAAATGAATTATAATTTATATTTGTAAGGTTAATTTTAGTGTTAGAGACATGTAGTTTTAGTTGATTGATATTTTAAAAATCGAAACAGCTGAAAATTCGGATAGTTTCCACAATGCTTAACTGACACTTCTGCGTCAGCTTGTACCTAATTACAATTTTAAAATCATACCATATCGTATCATCTCATTATAATAGTATTGTGGTAGGTTATCGAGCCATTTTACTATTTTTCGCAAACAGAAAAGCTAGAACTGTTTTTGACATGTGACAGCTGACTAGGAAGATAATAATAGATACCCAAAAATAAACCGTGTGAAATTTCATCTTTATTCTAGAAAGAATTGTATTATAGTCGTTGACATGTGCGGCACATTACCATGCGCCCTATCGGATACACCTCTAGCGAATATATGCACGAATTGTTTGCCAATGGAGCCGACATGTCATCTTATCATCCCATTATATAATCTTATGGTAGGTTTTTTGAAGACAAAGGCAACATATCATAACCGCCTATGCCAAACAGTCGGCCACCCACGTCAGCGAAAGCACAACGTCGACTCACACTGCGGGAGAAAAGCGAAGAGCTTGCGTTGAGAAAGTTCCCACAACCATACATCCATCTGACGTCATCGTGGCCGTCCATGCTCCCTCGTGCTAGCTCCAACTATACGAAGAAAACACAAGACACAGGTAACATCTCGAACACGCTAGAAGAAAACTGGCTACCAAAACTCAGCCGCAAACTCCAGCTCCACTCGTCATGAACAACTTGCCGAAACAAAGACGCCATGCCAAGGATCCAAGGCCGCCGCCTCGACATCCACGTAGACAAGACGCCAACCACCGGTCCCTCTACTGATGCAAACTCCAAGGCGATGCCTCCAAGGAGAAAAACAACACATAGAAAATCAATGGTAGGTTTTATCCCATTTCATTATTTTCCGCAAGCTGAAAAGTTGAATCTGTTTTCCATGTGTCAGCTCACTAGTAGGAAGACAATAGATTAAAAAATGTGAAATTATATATTTAATCTAAAAGTTGTATTATTATTATTATTTGTCGCCACACATGTGCGACTAGTTGTGCCACATTACCGTGCTCCATACCGGATACACCTCTAACAAATGCATGCATGAATTGTTTGCCGAGCGAGACCACAAGTATATTGGAGATATATCATAGAGACAATAATATTCGGTTATTATTTGAACTTAAATTTCAAAATTAAATTTATATCATCATGCTACAATCGTTATAGCACTTTAAAACTGAGTTTTCAAAAGAAAATCTTTATGCGGGTGTGAAAAGATAAACAAAAAAAGATTTCCTAATTTTTTCTCTAGGTTTATCTTATGATTTGTCATGTTTTTCTGATCATGTACTTAGTTAAAGTTTAGCAAAACAAGAGTTTCTAATTTTGTCTCTCCAACCATGGCCAGTGGAGTAGATAGCTAGAAGAGGAGGCTGGCTTGCAGCTTTCCTTCTTTTTTTTGCTTCCGAAAATATTCCAGTTTCTAGAAGTATCTGGCGGGAGCTTAAGCAAAGTTTAGACAATGGCTAACTGATACTTCTGCGTCAGCTTGTACCTAATTACAATTTTAAAATCATACCACATCTTATCATCTCATTATAATAGTATTGTGGTAGGTTATCGAACTATTTTATTATTTTTCCGCAAGCTGAAAAGATACATCAGTTTTCCATGTGCCAGCTGACTAGGAAGATAGTAATACATACGCAAAGAAACGTGTAAATTTTCATCTTTATTCTAGAAAAAAATTGTACGTATTATAGTCGATGACATGCATGTGCGGCTAGTGATGGAGTGTAGGCACACGCTCGTTGGGAGACCCCAAGCGCAAGGTGTAAATAGTGCAGCAGCAAGTTTTCCCTCAGAAAAGAAACCAAGGTTGAATCGATCAGTAGGAGAAAGAAGCACTTCTGAAGGTTGATGCAGCTGAGATGGCAGTACGCACTACCGGTTCAGCAGCAACGTGGAACCTACACAACACAATCAAATCACTTTGCCCTAACGAAGCAGTGAGGTTGTTGATGACCCACAAGTATAGGGGGTGTATCGTAGTACTTTCGATAAATAAGAGTTTCAAAACCAATGAGGAGCAGAAGGTGTTGACAAGCAGATTGGATAGAGGATTCACTGTAAACACTAGCAAACGGGTTTTTGGAGGTTTTTGATATAGCAGATAAATAAAGTGTGAGTAAATAAAGTGCGGTAAATAGTATTGCAGCAAGTGGCCAAACCCTTTTGAAAGCAAAGGACAAGCCGGTTGAGTTACTTATGACTACCAAACGTTCTCGAGGATACATGGGAATTTCGTCAAGTGCTTTCGCTTTGTTACAGTTGATTAATATCCATTGGTTCGTGAAGTGTTGTGTGGGTGAACTATGCTAATGCACCGCCCAACTAGGACTAATACATACTGGTGATTATACCCCTCGTAAGCATCCGCAAATACAAGAAAGTAAATAAGATAAAAATAACCACAATCTTAAAACTCCGGGATTCTACGCTCCCTCGTGAATTGGTTTCCTAACGGGGGTTTAGGTTTTTGTCACTCCGGCAACCCCACAATTAGTAGCCAAATACAGAATGCATACTCCTAGGCCCATAAAGGTGAAGTATCATGTAGTCGACGTTCACATGACACCACTAGAAGAATAGCACCACAACTTAAATACCGAACCACGAGATATTACTTCAATATAACTTCACTACTAACACCATGAATTCTCCCATGTCCTCAAGAACTAAACGAACTACTCACAAGACATCATATGGATCATAATCAGAGGTGATATAATGGATGATAATAATCTGGTCATAAAGTGCTAACACCGATAAATCTCACAAACATCAACTACTAACAAGTAATCCACACCGGGAGAGAGATCTAATGTAAAACAACGATAGATGACCCTAATTATTACGGCGAGATGAAGGTGGATAATGAGGGTGATCGTGCTGGTGGTGATGATGATGATGATGATGATCCCGATGAAGTCCGGAGTGATGACGGTGACAATGGCGGTGATTTCCCCTCTCCGGAGTGGAATTTCCCCGGCAGATTTCTCCCTGCTAGAGAGCTTTTCTCTCTCGGGTGTTTTCCGCCCCGAGGCCGCGGCAGAATAATTCATCGATGATGGTCTAGGGATTAGGGTTCCCTAGGGGTCAAGTACGCGAAATATGTCGACCAGAGGTGGGCCAGGGTGGCCACACCATGTGGCAACGCGGCCAAGGGGGGCGCCACCCCATGGTGTGGGCCCCTGGTGGCCCCCTCTGGCTCTCCTCGTGGCTGGCTCCCTCTTATGAACTTCTAAGATGCCTCCGGTGTCCCCCCTCTTCTTTTAATCTTTTGAAATAGGGTATCTCGATGGTGCTTTTTCCATCAGATTTCTGGTCCCGGTGTTTATTCTCCAAAAATTATGAAACATGCAAAATAAGATAAGATAACATAAGGGATGCATCATAACATGAAATATATCGATGAATAACAGAAAATAACAACATAAAACGGTGATGCAAAATGGACGCATCAACTCCCCCCAAGCTTAGACCTCGCTTGTCCCCAAGCGAAACTGAGCTCAGTAAACATGACCACAGGTTTATGGAGTGAGGTGTCGATAAAATAAAATACGGACAAGAGGCATCACATCTACAAAGAACAAGTCATTTTAGACAGCAACTCTTCTCATATAATCAAACTTGAAACAAGTAAAGTAACAATAAAGGTGAAAAAAAGTAAATCACAATTGGTGAAGGCAAACTTCGTTCTTGGTCAGAGAACAATTAACAACGTACTTATCTTTCGATCAAAGTCTTTTATACTAGAGCTATATTGTAGAGTTTATCATGCTCAATTATAACAATCTCTTTGCAAACATTGGTAACTTTCAAAGTGGTATTCAAACAGATAAAAGAATTTGCAGAAACAAAGAAGAATAAAGAACATGATTGAGTAAATCAACATGTAGCTGGATGAATCACAACAACTCAAATGCTTGCTTAGACAGAAAGAAGTAGGTTTACTGACTCAACATAAATGTAAAAGATAGGCCCTTCGCAGAGGGAAGCATTGATCACTCATGTTCTAGAGCTTTTAGTTTGTAAAACAGAGGTATAAAGGTTTGATACTCCTCCCAACCTTTCTTACACAAACCATGGCTAACCGAATCCTCGGGTGCCTGCCAACAATCACATACCGTGGAGGAGTGTATATATTTTGAGAGGTGTGTATGTCTATGTCAACGAATGGCAAACAGAAAATACAGTACGTCACAAGACAACTAGACTCACAAGAGCGTCTCCCATTGAAGGACACAACTGGTATAGAAGGTCATCCCTCCTTTTCTTTTGTTTACACAATTATGCTTTGACTCATAAATCAGGGGCAAAAAGAGTGAAGAGAGTTTGTATTATTATTTGGGGCTGGGCACCCCGCTGCTAGCTCTTCTGGCATTTGGATAAGCGGATGAAGCCACTAGTCCAGGTGTGTGAGTCCAATCAATAAGTGAGATAAAGATTCTCTATTTGTGTCCTCATGACCTAAAACGGGAACACAAAACAGGGATAATTTTGAAGTAAAAGTAACACATGAGCAATTTACTTGGAGTGGCGGTGAATTACCACATATAGGTAGTTATGGTGGACACAAATGGCAAGGTTTTGGGGCTCGAGGTTTGGATGCACGAGAAGCATTCCCTCTCAATACGGGTTTTTAGCTAGCAAGGTTGGGTAGCAAGCATAAGAGTTAAAGTAAAACAAACAAAAACATATATGATAAAGCCAATTATGCAATCTTCCTTGATGGTGCAAACAAAGTTATTTGAGAATACTAAGATTATGAGCTAACAAAGAAGAAAGATCATGGAATAATATATCTACATGCAACTCCCTTTTTTCTACTTAAGTCTCAACGAATTGTTGCTACTGACCAATGCTAAGTTTGCCAAAACCAACTAGATTATCTAGAAGCTCCAAAATTGATACCAAAATTAATAACAAGATCAATCACATCACAAAAATTGCAAACTAAAATAAAGTGAAACAAGTAGATGATGAAACTTCTATTAATATTTCATTACGGCAACTCAAACCAAAGGATACAACAATAACCAACTAAGGAGCAACACTTCCATACTGTCGAGACATCGTAGTATAATTCATAGACGCGGGTGCCATGAGACTACCGATAGAGAAGTGGGGGGACATGATCGTATGATCAACAATGACACAGGGTTTTACCCAGGTTCAGTACGTCGCAGTAACGCGGCGTTCCTACTCCTGCAATCTCACTATTCAGGACTAAAGACTGGAGTAGACAGAGTACAATGTGAGGTTAGGTTTAGCTACTCGACAAGGATCCACCTCTCGGCGAGTTAGCCTCTAGCTTCTTGTCCATCTTTCTTATCTCCCACCCGGCTTTATATAATAGCCGGGTTAGGGCTTACAGAAAAGGAAACCTAGAAGACTACGGTATGTGTTAACTTGGAAAGGAAGGAATCCGCCTTCTACTCCAAGCCGTATCACGTGGGCCGTGATCCGGGTTCTTCTAGAATCTGGCTTCCGTGCGTCAGTTTACTGGGCCGCCCAATAGACCATGATCCATTACCATTTAGGCCACCCTGGTAATCCGGTACTTTAGACCACTATCTGATATACCCCTAATTGGTATATATCCGACAGTAGCCCCCAAGAAGGATTAAGACTTTGATTTGCCGTCTTTCGTCAGATTTGCATTCTTTTCGAGAAATGCTGGCTTTATGTCTTGATTCTTCTTTTCCTTTAATCCATGTTATAACGCGAAACTCGGATTTCAGAAAATCCGGCTTTTCTTCCTCGAGCCTTCGTGGAGAAGGAACTTCATACGTCAGCGCTTTAATCATGCTGACGTCTGGGACGTTTGGGTTTCGAGCGCGAAACCCTGAAACGTATCTCTGACAGATTCTCGCGGGAAACAAGGAGATATCAATAATCACTCGTCGTTTCATTTCCCAGAATTTCCGGCGAGTGATACGCGTTGATCATCCAACGGTCAAAAGACCCGTTGGCACGTATCGCGACGGATTTCCGGCTATAAATAGCCATCTCCGTCCTCTCCGTCAAACCTTCCACTCCCCAGTTCTTCACGCCTCAAGCACTTAGTGCCCGATCCACTGTGAGCAGAGAAAGTCCCAAGCACGCGCTCGCAACCGCGCCGTTCGCAAACCTCGCCGGAGTGCACGGATTTTTCCTCGCGCGGCCCGGGAATGGCATCTCCGAACGCTTCCCCGGACCGCTCTGTCGCGACGGAGATCGACGAAATCATCAACACCATGGACCCCATGGTGGACTCGCCCCTCCGCGCCACCGGCGACGGGCCGGAAAAGACCGCCAGCGGCCAGGCCAGCGAGGATCCGCCTCTCGCTGCCACGAATCTGGCTGCGTCCTCCTTCGCGCCGTCTCCACCTCTCGCTCCCAAGACGGTGGAGGAGAACATACTCCTCGTCGGAGAAGAACTCGCTGCCGCGTCTGCCGCCGCCGGGGCTGAGGACGGAGGAGAAAATGCCAGCAATTGGAGCCAGAGAAGTATTCCTCCCTCTCTTCTTTCGAAAATAGAGAAGGAGGGGTTAATCGTGAAGGTAAAATGGCGGAGCCCGGAAGAAGAGTCCGAGCCCCTTCCTAAGGACGGGGAACGAGTTCTGCTTACATCCCACATCCTTCGAGGTATGGGTTTTCCGCCGTTCGCCTTTTTCCTTCAGGTTTTGAACCACTACCACATTCAACCCCATAATTTGCCACCCAAATCCATCCTCTACTTAGCCGGATTTCAATCTCTTTTCGAAGGGTATCTAGGTTTAGCTCCTAGGTTAGACTTCTGGCAATATTGCTTCGGGGTTAAGCGAAACCCTTCCGAGGGCGCACTCCCGACTTGCGGGACCATATCCTTCACCCTGCGTAGATTCAGGGAGGATTGGTTCCCCAAGATCAAGACCTCGGAATCCGTTAAATTCTGGACGGGTTATTTCTTCTATCATCCTGATGTTCCTTTTCCCGGAAAAACCACCGGGGTTCCACCTTTCGCCAATACCGCTGCCATTCCCCAAGAAAACTGGCGGACAGAAGCAGTGCAATCTCTGCCGCCGGATCTTCTCAGGATCAAGCGGCGCATCGCAAAACTCGTCGCCTCTGATCCACCTCTAGCTGGCATGGACACAGTTCTATGCTGGTTAGAGAGGCGAATTCATCCTTTGGCTGATCATGGCTCCCACCTCCCGTGTGAATACATGGGAACCGCTGACGCTATGCGGACGACAAACAAGCCTTTGTCGGCAAAAGACTTACGAAAACACGTAAATCAATTGGTCGCCTCGCGCGATCAATATGAAGAAAGCCGGCCAATGTATACGACATCTAACAAGGTCCCAACGGTACGTTTTTCGCCTTTTGAGTTTGTATTCTTTTTGCTTTCTCGGATTTTATTTTAACCCGGCCTTTGCCTCTTTGACAGATCCTTGAACTAACCGAGTCGGATCTTGCTACTGATGCCGAGTTGGACGCATTGCGTACCAACTTCGCTGGCGGCCGTAAGCGTAAGAAGATTTCCGCCTTGGAGGAAATTATCGATATTGACGGTGTCCCCGTCTCTACTTCTAGGTTTGTTATCCGGGTTTTCTCGATTTATGGGAGCTTTTTTTCCCTTGCCTCAGAGATTTAACTTTCCGGCTTTGCTCTTTTTTAGCTTGGCCCCCTCAGCTCTGAAGCCTAAGAAGCTAAAAAGGCTTAAATATGTGGCCAGCAGAGGTCCACACCCTTCTCCTGCAACCGCCCCAGATACCCCAGTAGCAGCTGCAGAAGAGCATGTTGCTGCTCCCAACGCCGAAACCCAGCAGACCAGCCAGCCTATTGTACCAGAAACGGACACGAGGGAAAGGGCGGTCTCGGAAGTGGGAGGTCCCTCTCGGACATCTGAGGAGGAACCCATTCCCACCCTTGATAAGGATTTCAAGGGTACCAACGAGGGTCTTAACATTGTCGGGTCTCTATTTGCAGATTTTGCAAAGGAGTTCACCGAAAACTTGTCAGGTTTACAGCAGATGAGCCAGGTAATATCTCTAGCCCCCAAGCAATAAGTCAAATGCATGCTTTTAACTTAATGCTTTCATCCTTATTATGCATGCTGCTAACTTAAGTTTTTTGTTTCTTTTTCGTGTTTCAGCAAACCGCTGAAAGCATAAACCTCGAAGTTTTCGGCAAGCTTACCGTCAAGAATAAGGAGGTTAGAAACCTTCTCTCTATTCTTGACGTTAAGGAGGTGGAGTTGGCATCATCTCAGCATCAGCTGGAGGAAACGACAGGTATGTGATTTCTCTGTGTTTTAATTTTATGCCTTTTCCTAAGTATTTTTCCGAGTTTTTCTAACTCGGGATTTTTACTTGCTTTTCTGCTCCTTTGGCGAGAGCCAAGCAAATTGCCGAAGATGCCGGCAATGCCGAGAACCTCCGCCGGGAAAACATGGACCTTCATAAGGAAATTATGAGGGTTCCGAAGGAACTGGAGGCCAGCCAGCTGGCTGTTGGCATTGCTCGATCCAATGCCTCCAACCAAGTTGAGAAGGATAAGGAAACTATCCGAGACCTGGAGAATGCCCTGACCCTTCGCCTGGAGGAGGGCTCCGAGATGGATAAAATCCTCGGTAAGTATTCTACTTTTACCGTACTTTCGACGTTTTACAATCTTTCTCAGCTTTTTCCATAACACTTTGGTTATTTGTCTGAAAAAACAGGAGATGACCCAGCTCTTACTCGGATTGAAAAGATCCGAGCCTTTGGGAAGGTCTTCACCGCGCTCAAGGCTGCGGGGATGTTGCTTATCAACAAGTTCCTTCCCGCTAGGACTGGGGAGTTCTCGGAAGTTGAAAAACTTCCGGGAGCTATCGTGGAGGTGGCGGAGTCCAAGGAATCCACCTTGTGCTCTGCGACACGTGGTGGTGCACGCATGGCTCTAGGGCTCATGCGCATGCACTACCCCTCTGCCAAATCTTGGCGCGTGGCGTCCGGCATCCTGCAAGGATACACGGAAGCCCAGCGGACCAGCATCTTTGATGAGATCAAAGGTCACGCCACCAAGATTGCTTCCATGGTCAATATCTCCATCTCCTATCCGGAGGAGGCAATCCCGAAAACTCCCGAAGAGTCCTCCAGCAAAGACTACTCCCGAAGGCATTTTTGCTTACTAGCTCCAGTGATCCAGCACAAAAACAATCAGATAATATTTAGAGAACAGTAAGAAATTTTTGTATGAAACTCAGGCACACAGGCACAATCTGGGTTTCCTTAAGCCGTTTTAGGCTGAAAATCATTCAGTTTTTTAACGCCGAGCACGCAGGCACAATTCGTGTTAACATTGAGTATTTTGAAAGATCATTGGGAAATAGATAAGGTGGAAGTATGCTTTACTATAATAAACATGTAAAAACATGGAAGTATGGATTCCGACAACTTTATTTCATGAGCTCAAAGATGTTTACATAGATATTGAACTAAGTATAGAAGGGACGTAACTGCTGGATACTCCAGGGCCTCTTTGTCTCTCCCAGTTCATCATCTATCTTTCTCTTTCTTTTGCGATTCGGCTTCTCGGGATGGTATTCCGTGTCTCGAATGTCTACAAGATAGTATGATCCGTTTTTCATATCTTTGCTAATGACAAATGGTCCTTCCCATACTGGGGCCAATTTGTGCTTTCTTTGTTGTACCAATCTTAGCACGAGGTCACCTTCTTTAAAAGAACGATGCCTGATTTTCCGACTATGATAACGCCGCAAACCTTGCTGATATATGGCGGATCTTTGAAGCACAACCTCTCGTTCTTCTTCTAAGAGATCGACGACATCTTGTCGTGCACTTTCGGCATCTGAGTCATCGAAATCCTGCACTCTTGGGCTGTCATGGATCATGTCCGTTGGAAGAATTGCTTCCGCACCATAAACTAGGAAAAACGGGGTTTGCCCTGATGATCTATTTGGTGTCGTTCGAATTCTCCAAAGCGCAGAGGGTAATTCTTCCACCCAGGCTCCAGCTGCTCTATGAAGAGGAGATTCGAGTCTTGGGCGTATTCCTTGCAGGATTGAGCTGTTCATTCTTTCAACCTGTCCATTGGATTGTGGGTGTGCCACAGATGCAAGATCTAGGCGAATTCCCGTTTGTCGGCAATATTTTGCCAACACTCCAATGGAGAAATTTGTCCCGTTGTCAGTTATTATGCTATGTGGAACGCCATATCTCATGACTAAGTCAATGATGAAATTTCTGGCAGTTACACCGTCAAGTTTTTTGATGGGTTTTGCCTCCACCCACTTGGTATATTTATCCACTGCAACGAGTAGATGTGTAAGTCCGCCTCTTGCAGTTTTGAATGGTCCCATCATATCTAGCCCGCAGACCACAAACGTCCATGTAATAGGGATAGTTTTGAGTGCTTGGGCTGGCATATTTGTCTGCTTGGCGTAATACTGACATCCGGCGCATGTATTTACTATTCATTCAGCATCTGTCTTGGCGGTTAGCCAGAAAAACCCTGCACGGAATGCTTTTTTGACTATGCTTTTTGATTGAGCATGATGGCCGCAATCTCCAGCATGGATTTCTTGCAGGATTTATCTTCCTTCTTCTGGCGAAATACATCACAGAAACAATTCCGGTAGTACTGCATTTATACAGGCAATCGTTGATTACTGTGTATCCTTTGCATTGACGCAGTATTTGTCTTTGCAAGACTTCGTCTGCTCTATCCGGGTACTTCTGATCAACTAAGAAGTTTAGATATGGAATTGTCCATTCCGGGTTAACGAGCATGACTTCGATTGACTCGGAAACCAAAGGATAGTCGACGTCTCCACCTTTTATGGATGGTTCGTACAGATGCTGGACAAACACACCTGGTGGTAGGATTTTCACCCTTTCTGATCCCATGCGGGCTAATGCATCCGCGTTCCAATTTTCTTCCCTTTTGACGTGAAGTACTTCAAATCCTAGGAAACAAATTGCGAACTCGTCCACCGTTCTCCGATATTCGGCCATGATGGGAGTTTTGGCGTCCCAAGTTTGGTTGAGCTGGTGCTGTACCAAATCTGAGTCACCATAGCACAAGATGCGTTTAACACCTATTTCTTTTGCATTATGCAAGCCATGAAGCAGAGCTTCGTATTCTACCACGTTATTACTGGCATTGAAGTGTATTTGTAATACATACTCCATTGTGTCTCCTTTGGGGGATTTTAGGACTACACCAGATCCCGCGCCTTCCTTCATCTTGGATCCGTCAAAGTGCATGATTCGGTATTCCGACTCCGGCATTGGTGTATTTTCCATTGCTTATGTCCAATCGGCGACGAAATCTGCCAACACCTGGGATTTTATCGCCGTCCGGGATTGGTACTTAATGTCGAACGCAGCTAGCTCGATGCCCCATTTGGCTACTCGACCTGTTGCGTCCGCATTGTTTATTATATCCCCCAACGGTGCTTTACATACCACTGTTATGGAATGTCCTTGGAAATAATGACGAAGTCTCCGAGATGCGAAAAATACGCCATATGCCAGTTTTTGATAGTGTGGGTACCTTTGTTTAGACTCGGAAAAAACTTCACTTACATAATACACCGGATGTTGATCTGGTATGCTTTGATCGTCTTTTTGCCTTTCCACAACTATTACTGCGCTGATAACCCGGTTTGTAGCTGTGAGGTACAATAACATGGGTTCTTCGTCTTTTGGGGATGCCAAATCGAAGCTTTCACCAAAGTTTCTTTTAACTGGGTTAATGCCGCATCTTCTTCTTCTGTCCATACAAACTTGTCAGATTTCTTCAACAATCTGTATAATGGCAGAGCTTTGTCCCCTAGTCGGCTAATAAACCTGCTAACGGCTGCTGCAGAACCCGTCAATCTTTGTACATCTTTTACGCACGTGGGCTTTGAGATGTTTAAGATTGCTTTGATCTTTTCCGGGTTTACTTCTATTCCTCTATGAGAAACGATGAAACCCAGAAGTTTTCCTGTGGGAATCCCGAATACGCACTTTAAAGGATTCAATTTCATCTTATAAGTGCGTAGATTTTCGAAGGTTTCTCGCAAATCTTCAAGGAGTGTGTCTTTTTCTTTGGAAACGACGACAATGTCTTCCACGTAAACGTGGACATTTTTGCCAATCTGACTATGCAAACATCGTTGCATGCAACGCTGGTAAGTTGCACCTGCGTTCTTCAGGCCAAACGGCATGGTTCTGTAGTAGTACGTTCCATATGGGTTATGAAGGAAGTTTTGATTTGATCTTCTTCCTTCATGCGTATATGATGATACCTGGAATATGCATCCAAAAAGCATAAAAGCTCAGAGCCAGCAGTGTCATCTATTATTTGATCGATTCACGGTAACGCAAATCTATCTTTTGGACACAATTGGTTCAGGCCAGTATAATTTATACACATCGTAAGGGCAGTATTGTCTTTCTTTGGGACTAATACTGGGTTTGCGGACCATTCAGTATGTATGACTTCCCGGATAAAATCTGCTGCTAATAGCCGGATAATTTCCTTGCCAATAGCCTTCCGTCTTCTTCCGTCGAATCGACGGAAACCTTGTTTGACGGGTTTAGATCCTAGAATCAGCTGGACACCATGTGAAAATGTCCCAGTTCTCACGGAGGAACTTGATGAGCTCGCTTTCCTATTTGTCGGTCATCCCAGTTCCTACTACGGCAAACTTTGTCGGATCTTTAGGATCTAGGATTACATGTCTTGTATTCTCGGAAGTTTTGAAGCTATCTGCCGGCTTCCGGCTTTCTTTTCCTGCCGGCATTTCTGTCGGCGATACTTCTTTGGCCAACTCCTTCAGTTCTTCCTTTGCTATCACTTTTTCTGTGCAAAGGGCGTTTTCTTTTTCCAGCTCGTTTGCCAATTTGAAGTCTCCACTTATCGTGATTACTCCTCCTTTTGGCCCTCGGCATCTTCAACTTGTTATAAATATAACATGATCTTGCCATGAATTTGGCGAAAGCTGGGCGTCCGAGTATTGCGTGATACACACTCTCGAACGGCACAACTTCGAAGGATACTTTTTCCTGATGGAAGTGATCTTTCTCTCCGAAGGTTACATCTAGGGAAATTTCTCCTAGGGATCGTGCTTGTCTGCCAGGAACGATGCCGTGAAAACTTATGTTGCTGTGATTGAGCTGGGTCTCGGAGATTCGCATGTGCTTCAGTGTATCCAGGTACATTATGTTGATGTTGGATCCTCCATCCATCAGCACTCTTTTTAGCCTAGTGTTTTGAACAATAGGGCTTACAACTAGAGCTTGCGTGCCGGGTTCTGGGATATTTCCGGGATGATCAGACTGATCCCAGGTAATTGGTGTATTTGAGTACTTCAAGAATTTCGGGGTTGCAGGGACAACCGCGTTTATTTCTCAAAATGTTCACTTTGCCACCTTGGCTGTAGGAGTTGCTAGGAAAGTTAGGTTGCATTCTCCGTCAACTCTCGGAAACTTAGGCTCGCCTTTTCGCTGTTTTTCCTGGATTTTTTCGTCAGTGTCCGATTTACTGTCTTCTTTCTCAGCTTCTGGCTTTTGCTTGGAGAATTTCCTCTTGGAGTTCTTCCCTTTGTTTCCGGATCCTGCACTGCCTTTCATATGCTTGTTTAGCCGTCATTGTGCGTTAGTATGGGTGGCTTTCCCAAATTGCGAGTGGTGGACACATTTTTCCGACTTTATTCTTTCCCACTCTTCTTTGGTGTAATTTATCGGCTCCGTGCTTCGTCCTTTCCACTTGCTCCCATTTTCTCTTCAAAAGGCTATGTTAACTTCTTTGGTCTTTTGCGTTCTTTCGGGAGTTGCTTTTTTCTCAGGGTGAGGGGTCTTTTTTGGCTTGGATCAAAGTGTCGATATTGCCGCCTCTCGCTCTGATGTCGTCTTCGGCCGCTGCGTGCTCATTGGCGGTCGTAAGCATAGATCCGAGATCTTTGTGCTTTTTGGAACCGATCATGAACGGTACGAGTCCGGGTTTTAAGCCATTGACGAAAGCATGCATTGTTTGTACGTCAGTTACTCCAGAGCAACTATTCTTCACTGCAGTCCATCTTGAGATAAAATAAACGTATGGTTCATCTTCAAACTGGGTGCAACAGTTTAGCTGGTTGATGCTATTCGGGCGCTTATAAGTTCCCCGGAAATGCCGAGTAAAAACTCTAGCCATATCATCCCAGCTGTCGACAGTTCTTGATGGTAATCCATTGATCCAATCCCTGGATCCATCCAATTACATTAGGGGGAGGTATTTTACTGCCTCCAGGTCTGTCCCATTGTTGATCTGGACGGCTGTGTAATAGTCTGAGAGCCAGGTATCCGGGTTTGTGCTAACGGTATATTTTTGATACGTTGGACCAACTTTGGCAAAGCCAGAATGCAGAGTTATCCTTCGGATCCTGTCGGTAAAACACTTGGGTCCAAAGTATAAATCATCCTTTTCCGCTCTTTCAATGTGTGCGGAGTATCTGCCGGCTGAATGGACAGAAGGGGGTCTGCTCCTTTCTTTTCCATTGTGGCGCGGACGCGTTTTTCCGGGATTATCTCTATTACCTCCGTGATCGTGCCCTTTGGGATAAGGTGGAGTTCTACTCCTGTGTCTTTCCCAATTCCTAGGGGGCGTGCGGGATCTCTCACGCATGTGAGGTATATCCTGTCTTCCAGCTTTTTCAGCGGGGCGTCTCGGAGGCGTCATCGCTTTTCCGTCCTTCCGGTTTTGCTCTTCCCGATCTCGGGGATTAATTCCATCTTTCGGTAGAAGGGATCCGGTTCTGGACGTTGTATCCTTGTTGTCAGGGTTTTTCTTGTCCTTTCTCGGATATGATTTCTTCTCTTTCGAATTGTTTGAATCTCCAGGTTCTTCCGGTTCAGGTGCCCCAGCGGTGCATCTAGCTGTTTTGCATAGGGCGGAGTCGTCGTGCAACTTCCCTGATCACTCTTGCCCTCGTTGTTGTTGTTGCAATGCTTTTCCTAGGAAAGCATACACCCCTTGAAATTTTTCACCATTGGAGTACAAATCGTTGTTGAGGATGGCGAACGCTGCTTCCGCGTTTTCTGCTGCGTTTTTGTATATCGGCTTGCCTCTGGCATCTTTGCCGTTATCTTGCTTTTGCCAAGATGGGTTATGAAACCTTTCCTTTGGCGGCAGTACTTCCGATCTTGCGATTCCGGGTAGCCGTGTAGGTTTAAAGCCAGATCTATTCCTTCTTTCGTGTTCCTCAATTTCTTCCTGCTTTAGCTTGATGTCAGCCTGGGTTTTTTGGAGGTGTTATCGAGTTCGGAATAGATGTTGCTGTTGCCTCTGGAGAGCTTGTCTCCGCGCTTCCAGCACTTCAGGGGGCTCGTGTGGTCCCACTGGTGTTTGAAGTAAATCTTGTTCGTCTTGTTCTGACATAGGCGGAACAGAGATTTCCTTCGTTTTCTTCTCCGCGGGTTTAACTCCACTTCCTCCTCCTTCTTCCAGGTTTTCATTGGCTGGATCGGCCAATTTTTTCTTCCGGAGCTTGTACTGGAGTATTTTGGAAGCTTTGTGCTTTTTCTTGGAAGAGGGAGGTTTTTACCAGGTTCCTCCTCTTTCAATTCTTTGACATTGGGGTATTTTGGAGAGGTTTCTCCTTCTTATCTCTCTTCCTCTGGCGGAGGCGTTCTAGGGCTTTCCTGACTGTCGGCATCTGTGGTTTCAACCGGTTTTGCCATAAGTACTTCGTGGAATCCCTCTTGGAAAGATTTGACCTTTCTCTCGAAAGCGTCTTCATCTTCGTCTTTGGTATCGAACTGATCCGATCCGGGTTCCGGCTCTAATCTCGCCTTGATGGCGGCTAGCACAGAGTCAGCTTCCGAGATCGTCGTTATATTGACAGATGCCGGATCTTCCACCTCTGTTGTGGGATTGTTGTTTTCTGCCTCTTCTATGGGATTATTTTCATCCGTGTTTTTGGCGATCTCGGATTGCACCATGCCGATAAAGTGCGATTTAGCAATATATTTGCGATCTGAGCAAAATCTGGCGTCATAGTCGTCTTCGACTGGGTATAGGGCGAGTGGGATAAATTTGCTTCCACCACAGAATCCCATTGCTTCTGCAGTTAATCCGATAAAGATGTTTGCAGATCCAATCGGTAAAACGCAGGCACTTACCAGATGATTCCGCGCCGGCATGTAAGATCCGTTGTCAAGGAAGCGCCCGACGTTGTTGTCGAATTCCAAGCTTCCGACAGTTATGGTACTGCCGATTCCGCCGAGTATCCCCGATCGAAACATAACGCCTAACGTCGCTGGCCCCACGGTGGGCCCCAACTGTCGAGACATCGTAGTAGAATTCATAGACGGGGGTGCCATGAGACTACCGATAGAGAAGTGGGGGACATGATCGTATGATGAACAATGACACAGGGTTTTACCCAGGTTCGGTACGTCACAGCAACGCGGCGTTCCTACTCCTGCAATCTCACTATTTGATGAAAAGGAAACCTAGAAGACTACGGTATGTGTTAACTTGGAAAGCAAATAATCCGCCTTCTACTCCAAGCCGTATCACGTGGGCCGTGATCCGGGTTCTTCTAGAATCCGGCTTCCGTGCGTCAGCTTACTGGACCGCCCAAATAGACCATGATCCATTACCATTTAGGCTACCCTGGTAATCCGGTACTTTAGACCACTATCTGATATACCCCTAATTGGTATATATCCGACACATACTGCAAACCATACTATATGATATTTCCTCTACTCATGATATGACTCTACTAAAAGGATAAACAGGGTGAAAGATAAAAGTGATACCGCGACACTCCCCCAAGCTTGGAACAAGCGAAGGGGATGTCAATACCAATGACGAATCAATTCTTCGGTGGTGGTGGTGAATCCTTCTCATCCTTAGTCTTCCAAGGTAAAGGCTCTCCATCCACAAATAATGTCATGGTCTCCAACATCCTGAAACTAGCAGTAGAGCTTATACGTTTAAACCTGTTCTTATACTCATAGTTCTGGTTATGCACATTACAGAGTTGTGCTTGCAAATCGTTGGTGGTCTTGGTGAGTGAGAAAATCTCCTCCCAAAGCTCCAAATTCTCCTTCTTGTATTCAGCGATCTGTTATGTCTTTATCATGTGGACGACCTCAACTTCACGCTCCGCCATCTTCTTGTACCTATAAACTTCTTGCTCCAGCTCTTCCATCCTAGCTTCTAGACTGCCTTCTCCTTTAGGGCCCCGAACTTCTTCAATATTCACCACCCCATCCTTGAGCAACAATTTTTTGGGATGCATCTTCAAGTCGTTCATGTACGGGTTGACGATGTTCTCAAAGAAACTGTCTGTGGGAGATCCAGGAGAAGACATTGTGGCTCTAGATCTGAAGATGTAACTTGCAGAAATAGCTCGAAACAGAAACATGACGAGAAAATGATATACGGAGCTCGGGGGGTCCAGGGGGTTATATAGCAAAAATATGCGTAACGAAAGGAAAGTCCAGGTTGAAAACGAGTCGGAGAGGGCCTCCGAGGCGCCCACACCATAGGGTGGAGCGGCCAAGGGTGGGCCCACGCCCCCTCATGGTGTGGTGCCTCCGTACACCTTCTCCAACTCCTCTTCGGCTTAGTATTTTTTTATAATTTCCAAAAACTGATAATCTATAACTGAAAAGGTATTCCGCGAACTTTTTCTTAACAGAACTGTTACCTATTCCAGAACTGACTCTGCAGATTCTGGAATCTTTCCCCTAATGAACTTCTCCGGAGTTATTACTTGAATAACATCCACATCTTCATCATAGGAATCCCCATAAATATAATGTTTGATTCTTTGTCCTTTTTCCACTTCTGTAGTGTTATCTTTGAGGGAATCAATTTTGATTGCACCCGAACGATACACTTCTTCAATAACATAAGGTCCTTCCCATCGGGAGAGTAATTTTCCTGCAAAAAATCTGAGACGAGACCGATACAATAGAACTTTCTCATCAACTTGAAACTCTGTGTTAAGGATTCTTTTATCATGCCATTTTTTAACTTTCTCTTTAAAGAGTTTGGAATTTACATAAGCTTCACGTATCCATTCATCTAAATGATTCAAATCAAGCATTCTTTTCTTACCAGCAAGTTTAAAATCTTTATTTAATTCTTTCACTTCTGATGCGTCATAAACGTATCCTCAATTTCCGATGTTCCATGTTGTTTCCCACATGTTTTCCTTACACTTTATGTCATTTTTATCGATTTCCCAGGACTAACCTATTGACAAGATGCCACAGAGCAAATTCCTATTTTCTGATGTTCTTAGTTTTAGAAAAGTTGTTCTGGAAATATTCTCAGAATTGGACGATTCGAAAGCCAGAAGTCTTAGAAGTCTCGAAAGCATCCGGAAGTCCCGAAGAGCCCCGGAGGGTGGCCAAACCATAGGGTGGCGCCACCACCCCACTGGACGCGCCACCAGGTGGTGTGCCCCCCTGGCCACCCCCGGCATCGCCCTTTCGCCTATATATACTCCCCGATGCATAAACCCAAGAACAATCGAAATTTTCCACAAAATACATCTGTAGCTCTACCGCCGCCGTCGAGAAGTTTCGGGGGACAGATCTCTGTTCTGGCACCCTGTCGGGACGGGAAAGTGCCCCGGAACCCATCTCCATCGACTCCACAGCCATATCCATCGCCGTTGCTGTCTCGTATGATGAGGAGGGAGTAGTTCTCCCCCGAGGCTGAGGGCTCTACCGGTAGCTATGTGGTTCATCTCTCTCTCCCATGGTGTGATCTATATGTGATCATGAGCTTTGTAATCTATTTGAATTCGCAGATGTTACTCTTCATCTTTTGCTACTCAAGTGCTTTATTAATATGAACTTTGGAGTCACCTTGTCCCGCGGTGTGAAGGTGACAGTGCGCACATCGTGTGTGTCTCCTCTATGAACTGTGGTGTTTGTCTAGTACTTCTAGGGCGCTCATAGCGACAGTGTGGGGTTAACTAGACATGGGAATGCTTACTTTAAGGAATGATTTTTGCAGCCCTACGCAATGAATAGTGTTCGTTATTTGTTATGAGATCTCCGTAAACGCTTTGATCACGGTGTAAAGGTGACAGTGTGTGGACCGTGTGGTTTAGCATTATATTTATATTTTGTGTTGGATAACCTAATGAAGTTGTGGTGTTTGCGTGGAAGCATCTGGGTCCCATGGTGATAGCATTGGGGTTACTTGGTTGGGAAAGTGCTTACTCTGAGGAGTGCTGTTAAAGCCCTACGCATGGATTGGTGTTGTTATTCGACCGGAGAGTGGTTAAGAGTAGCATAGTGAAGAGAAGATATCTAGTTATTCATTTATGTGATCATTGTTGAGAGTGTCCACTAGTGAAAGTAGGATCCCTAGGCCTTATTTCCAAGCATTGAAACACTGTATTCCGTCTGTTCTGCTACATGTTTGCTTGCTACCATATTTATTTCAGATTGCTATTATTACTTATAACCATCCATATTACTCACATTTCACTATGTCTTCGTCGAAATAGTGCACTGATACGTCTCCAACGTATCTATAATTTCTTATGCTCCATGATCATATTTTGCCAATTGCTACTTATTTTCTCCCTTATTTATACCATTTTTATTCGTTTTTCGGGACTAACCTATTAACAAGATGCGAAGTGCCAGTTCCCTGTTTTCTGCTGTTTTTGGTTTCAAAAAAGTTGTTCTGGAAACATTTTCGGAATTGGACCCCACAAAGCCCGAAGTTCCTATTTTCCCTGGAAGCATCCAGAACATCAAAGAGGAGTCGAAGACGGGCATCACGGGGGCACACCATAGGGTGACGCGGGTCCCCCTGGCCGCGCCACCTATGGGTGTGGGGCCCCTGGAGCTCCACCGCCTTTTCCCTTTCGCCTATTTAATCCCCTCGGATGGAAAACCCTAAACACCTGATAAAAAAATCCCCGAAAAGTTCCACAGCCGCTGTCACCGTCAACCCTCGATCGGGGGGTTCTGAAGCTGTTTCCGGCACCCCGCCGGAGAGGAGATCATCACCGGAGGCTTTTCCATCACCATGCCTACCCCTGGAGTGATGCTTGAGTAGTTCATCCTTGGACTACGGGTTCGTAGCTGTAGCTAGATGGTTGTCTTCTCCTCATATGCCTCCATGTTTAGATCTCGTGAGCTGCCTATCATGATCGAGATTGATCTTATGTAATTCTATATGATGTGTTTGCTAGGATCAGATGAATATTGAACTGATGCCAAGTTGATTATAGTCTTCATTTGCATATGCTATTTGTGATCTTGCATGCTTTCTGTTGCTAGTGGTTGCTCTGGCCAAGTAGTTGGTAGTGACTCCAAGAGGGAGTATTTATGCTTGATAGTGGGTTCATGCCTCCTCACCACATTGCTCGAGTGAAAGAAACGTGAAGGGGGGGATGTGTTGTTGCCATTAGGGAGAAAACAGCGGTGAGAGTGCCTGCGTGCATAATCATTGCTTACATTACACACTTTGTTTAATGCAGTTATGTGTTGCTTGCAACTTAATACCTAAGGGGGTTTGGATGATAACCCGAGGGTGGATTATTAGTCATAGATGCAGATGGATGTCGGTCTATGTATATTGTTGTAATGCCCGCACTAAATATCATAGTAATCTTCATGTCATATATGTGCACTATGGTGCAACCTCTATTTGTCAATTTCCCAACTGTAATTTGTTCACCCAGCATCCTATATTTTATGGAGAGACACCACTAGTGAACATATGAACCCTGGTCCATTTTTCCACACTGTTAAACAAACCACAACTATTTCCTGCTTTCTTTACTTACTGCAAGCATACATCATTTTTCACACTATACGTCTAATCTTTGTTTTTAGCAGGACCAGTGAGATTGACAACCTCACCCTACTGTTGGGACAAAGTATTTTGGTTGTGTTGTGTGCAGGTTCCACGTTGTTGTTGACACCGGTGAAGTGCCAACACCACCGTCAGTGGCATCAACCTTCCTGAGATCCTCTTCCTCCTACTGGATTGATAACATTGGTTCTTAACTGAGGGAAATTCTTTTCGCTTGCTCATCACACCCTCCTCTTGGGGTTTCCAACAACTTCATCAACTCTGCCATCAACAAGAATTTCTGGCGCCGTTGCCGGGGATGAATAAGACTTCTGGCAAGGGGAGTCTCTCGCTCTCAAGTCTCAACCTCTTTATTTTGCTTATTGTCTTGTTTTTATTTTTGTCTTGTTTTGCTTCTGTTTATCAAAAACCCAAAAAAGTATAGTTCTTATCCTAGTTGTTATTTTTTTGCTTTATTATGCTTGCTATCAATGTTTGATGCCTTTGAAACTAGATCCTATAGGCAAGGTGGGTTCACAGATGAACAACAAAAATATTATAGGAATACCGCTTGTCACAAAAAGGGATACACTTATGGGAGCAAATTAATAAATTGCATGACTATGCTAAAATCTTGTGCTCTACTTATAATGTTACTTATTGCTTGATAAATCTTGCTGCTGTAGGAGGTATAAACACCTCCCTTTTCAATGTGAGTATAATGATGATGTTACCATATCTTCTTATGTTAAGGGAGTTTATGAATTATATGATGTGGAACAAATTGAAGAATTTATTGCTTGGAAGGGTGCATTCGAAATTGCCTATTTACTTGAAAGTATTGATGATGCACCTTATAAATACGAGATTTATGCTATACTTGAATACTGCTTTGATAATTACAAGGATTGTAATTACTAAATAATGGAATATCTTAATAAATGCTCTCAACTTAAGGAAGAGACTAATTCCTTGCAGGAACCTATGGAAGAAGAAACTGCTGAATCTGGAAGCTCATTGGATGAAAAGGAGGAGGAGAGTGATGACCAAGAGGAGGAAGAATGGAGCTACCCATGTCTACCTCCCAATGATAGTAACTCTTTAACTCATACATTATTTGATGAAATTGATACTTGTTATACTTATGACCTTGATACTACTATGATTGAAACTTTTGAGAATGATATTGCTACTGTTATTTATGATAATCCATGCTACTTGGATAAATCTTATGATAATGCTCTTGATGATGGTCCTATGTTACTTGATGTTATAAATTATAATGCTACTGAAAATAGGATTTCTATAATGCGTCCTATACCTCTTAAGAGTGACCAATTATCTTGTTTTGCTATTGCTAAAAGTGAGAAAAAGGAGGAGCTGATTTTTAATTTTGATCCCACTATTTTTGAGGTTGATATGAATTGTGTGATTTTAGACCATGACAACCATGCTTAATGTGATAATTATATTGTTGAGTTTGTTCATGACACTACTTAAAATTATTATGAGAGAGGAAAATATGGTTGTAAGAATTTTCATGTTACTAAAACACCTCTCTTTTTGTTGAAAGTTTTGAAGTTGTTCTTGTTCTACCTTTCCATTATTTCTAGTTTGAGCTTCTTGAATTTATTTCTTTACAAGATTCCTATGCGTAGGAAGTGGGTTAGAATTAAATTTGTTTTATACTTGCTTCTTGATGCTCTCTTTTGCTTAACGCATATTTCTTATGTGAGCATCTTCTGGCTTTATGTTCCTAGCTAAAAGTCGTTAAAGAAAAGCGCTACCGGGAGACAAACCGTTTTATTTAGCTGTTTTCAACCCATTTTATTTCGTTTTATTTGGTGTTCTTTGCACCTGGGTGTTGTCTATTTCCTTACAGACCCCGCTTTATCTTTTCTTTTGTGTTTTTGTTGAGCCAAGTAAAGCCTCTAGTGGAAACTTGAGGCTATATTTTGGATTTCTGCGCAGGAAACAGATTTCTTCTGCCCATTGTTAATTCCGTAAAAAATACAGAAAATTCAAAATGACCTGAGTTTTTGTGTGCTTAATCCTGAGTTATATACGCTACTTTTCTTATTTCACTACTTTTTGATTTGAGCAACAGAACATTTTTGAAAAAATCGATCTTTACCTATTGTTCTGTTTTCACAGATTTCTGTCATTTATTGCATTTGCATCTTAATCTCTTTCTTTTGGTCTTCTTTTGAGAAAAAAGAGTTTTAAAAGAAGTTTTGACAGTAGCTAATGTGTTTTTGAGTGCTAGACTTGTGTTGACACTGAACCATGTGAATTTATTGTTTCAATTGCACTAACGTTGCTAATGAAGATTGTGAGAATTTTGATGTGAAGGAAGTTTTCAAGGGTCAAGAGAAGAGGATGATATGATGTGACAAAGAAGAGTGAAAAGCCTAAGCTTGGGGATGCTCCGGTGGTACATCCCAGCAAATTCTAAGAAGACTTAAGCGTCTAACCTTGTGGATGCCCAAGGCACCCCCTTCTTCATCAATAAATTATCAGGTCACTTCTAGTGAAACTATATTTTTATTCGGTCGCATCGTATGTGCTTTACTTGGAGCGTTTTTTATTCTTATTTTTTTGTTTAAGTTTATTTTTACTTTTTCAATAAGCTTGGTTGTACCCCAGAATTCCTTTATTGGAGAGTGACACGCTCAGCCTTTTCATGAGAATACTTTGTATTCTTAATCTCTGTCTAGCTGCTGCATTTATTAAGCTAATGTTTTTCATGCATCTCTTATTAGAGTTGTTAGTTTTAGTAGTGTTATGTGAGTACTCTCATGTTTGCTTTCTGTATCATAAAGAGTATTTTTGTTAAAGCATGTTTTGTATGGTGCTTGTTGGGAGAAAGAAAACTGCTGCTTGAAGTAGAATTTATAACAATAATAGTAGAAGCTTGTATAGACTGTGGCTAGGACTTTTTTCATACCATGCAAACTGTTATTTTAGTTTTAAATCCTTGTGGTTATTGAGTAGCATGATTAGCCTCAAATAGCTGAGAGTGTTTAATATGTCTTGAAAGATTCATGAGTTGTTCTTTTCATAGTAAGGCATCAATATATGATATTCTCTTTCGAATATTTTATTTGGTTGACTAGGCGCATACTCACACCATGTTTATGACTACAAAACAGTCACGAATAGCCTCCATGACCACTTAGTTTTTGAACTTGTGATACTTCTTATGTTTTAATTAATGATGCTTATGTCGCTATGCATGATTATGGCTCTTATGTTCTCTTGATTTGTCGCTCCCAGTCTTTTGCTAGCCTCCACCTATACTGAGTATGAGCTCTACTCACGCATCCAAACTCCCTTAAACCAAATTTCCCCATTGTGTCCACCATACCTACCTACATGTGGTATTTAACTGCCATTCCAAAGTAAATTTATCATGTGTTACCTTTAAAACTTTCAAAATTACTCCTCCTTTATGTTCCTGTTTTTGCTCATGATGACGTCAATAGAGAATCTTTATCTCACTTGTTGATTGGATTTCACACCCTGGAATAGTGGCTTCATCCGCTTATCCAAATGATAGAAGAGCTGGCAGTGGGGTGCCCGACCCCAAATTAATACAAATAAATTCTCTTCACTGTTTTTGCCCTTGATTTATCAGTCAAACCATAATTGTGCAAACAAAAGAGAAAGAGGGATGACCTTCTACACCAGTTGCGTCCTTCACCATGGGAGCCGCTCTTGTGAATCCAGTTGGCTTTTGACGTACTGTATTTTCTGTTTACCATTCGTTGACATTAGCATACATCTCCCAAAATATAGACACTCCTCCACGGTATGTGATTGTTGACAGACACTCGAGGATTCGGTTAGCCATGGTTTGTGAAAGATGGATGGGAGGAGTGTCAAACTTTTGATACTTTTGTTTAATAAAATAAAATATGTAGCACATGAGTGATCCCTGCTTCCCTCCACGAAGGGCCTTTCTTTTACTTTTATGTTGAGTATCCATCTTCTAACTTTATGCACAGTTGAGAGAGCATTTTTGCCATTCCGAGTTCTATGTGCATTTGTCCCATAAGCATCAATAATTACTTCATGATGTGATATTATTTGCTCTTAAATTATTTGTTCTAGTCTTTCCCATGAATTTGAACGTGTCCTGGCATTTATGTTTTGCCCCACTCTTAAGGACTAGCAAAATATCACTTTAACATGCTTTCTCTATACCTGAAACAAACATCTACCTTTCTTTGCATTATTATTCATGATCCTTTATTTTAGTTACTCTTCGTGATGCAAAGTAATTGCTATGCTTTATTATTAAAGTTTTATTTATCATATTTGTGTTTGAAGTTTTATGATCTCAGCGTGCATATGCTTTTACATTAGATTGATCAAGTTTATGTTAGTAGAATATCACCTCAGAAATTATTGTTTTATGATTTACCTACTCGAGGACGAGTAGGAACTAAGCTTGGGGATGCTTGATACGTCTCCAACGTATCTATAATTCCTGGTGCTCCATGATCATATTTTGCCAATTGCTACTTGTTTTCTCCCTTATTTCTAGCATTTTTATACGTTTTCTGGGACTAACCTATTAACAAGATGCCAAGTGCCAGTACCCTGTTTTCTGCGGTTTTTGGTTTCAGAAAAGTTGTTCTGGAAACATTCTCGGAATTGAACCCCACAAAGCCCGAAGTTCCTATTTTCCCCGGAAGCATCCAGAACACCGAAGAGGAGTCGAAGACAGGCATCAGGGGGGCCACACCATGGGGTGGCGCGGGTCCCCCTGACCACGCCACCTATGGGTGTGGGGCCCCTGTACCTCCTCCGCCTTTGCCCTTTCACCTATTTAACCCCCCCGGATGGAAAACCCTAAACACCTGATAAAAAATCCCCGAAAAGTTCCGCAGTCACCGTCACCGTCAACCCTAGATCAGGGGGGTTCTGAAGCTGTTTCTGGCACCCTGCCGGAGAGGAGATCATCACCGGAGGCTTCTCCATCACCATGCCTGCCTCCGGAGTTGAAAGATCATCTTCCGTTTTGATAATTAAATGACAACATACCTATTGGACTAATATTTATTTGATACATGAAAATGCCTAGGTTCATCAAGTATACAAATTCTATGGGCTACAAATTTGTTTGCAATGAAAATAGCTAGAAGAGACAAAGTTGAGAAGGCAAATTTACATGCAGCGGAAGCTCCGGTGAAACCACCGGAACCTCCGCCCAGCCTCCGGTGCGAGGTCCGCCCAAACCATCCTCTCGTGCATACGAGCGGAGGCCAGAGCGGAACCTCCGGTGAAACCACCGGAGCTTCCGCCATCTCCACTAGCCCTCTAAGGGGTTGGCCTCCGGTGCGCTTCCGGTGGAGGATCCGCCAAAATGGTGCTCTGTTGGAGAAGACCGGATCCTCTAGCAGAACCTCCGGTGCGCTTCCGGTGGGCGGAGGCTCCGGTGAATCCACCAGAGGCTCCGCCCTCTCAACTGGCGCGCTGGGGGGGGGGGGGGTTGGCCTCCGGTGAGCTTTCGGTGGTGGCTCCGCCAAAATGGTGCTCTGTTGGATAAGGGCGGAGGCCCCACCGGAACCTCTGGTGCAGCTCTGGTGGGCAAAGCCTGCGCCAAATCCACCGGACCCTCCGCCCCTCTGGCCCAAGCAAAGAACAGATCTGGGCTGCGCGCCTGCGCACAGAAGAAGGCCACCGGAGCCTCCGGTGCAACTGGGACTGCTCAACGGCCAGTTGTTGGAAGGGGTATAAATACCCCTTCCCCTTCCTCATAAATGCTAAGCTTTTTCCCATTCTCTCTCCTAGCCATTAATGAAAGCTTCACCCACCTAGATCTCCCTCTCCGTCCACCCACTCACTCCCATACTTTGTGGAGAGATAGAGGCGACCTAGATCAACATTTCCACCAAAGGAATTTCAAATCCATCCACCACAACCTAGTAGATCTAGAATCCTACTTGAGGCCTAGAAACCTTAGTAGATCTTGTGCTTGTAGCTTCCACCTTGTTGCAAGAAGCTTCAGATTGCTTGAGAGCCTCCATCCATCTTGTGGAGTGACCTCGAGCTCGTGTAAAGGTTTGGTCAACGCCTTAAGTCGACCTCATAGTGGAAACGAGAATCTCCCTCACCGGAGAAGCTCAAGGAGAATAAGGTGTGCACAATCGTGCTATTGAGGAGTGCCTAGGTGGCTCCCCACCTCTCCAACGTATACGTACTTCTCATTGAGAAGGAACTACGGGAGTCATATCCTTGTCTCCTTGTTTACACTTGTGGTTTATCTTGCTACCTTTCGTTTTACTTCCGTTGCGTATATTATCTTGTCCACATAGGTTGCTCACCTAGATGCACATCTAGAGAACCTTATCTTATCTTGCTTAGCCTCACTAAAAGGAGAAGAAAATTGGCAGTCAACCTATTCACCCCCTCTAGTTGTGCACTTTCAATTAGTATCAGAGCCTCGACTCTTGCTAAGGGCTAAACCGCCCAAGAGTATAATGGTCAATGAAAATGCCCCCGAAAGTTCTAATGCGGAAATCGCCAAAATGGACGACACTATATCTAACCTAGAAGAAACGGTTGGAACTATCCAAACCAAATTGTCCAAGGTTAGCTCTAGTGTTAGTTCAGAGGTTTCTAGCATAAAGAAAATGATGGAGGCCTTGACGGGGGAAAACCAAGGAGTCCGAGGAACCACCTCTCACCGCCGATGATGTTAGCTCGGATGAAGAGTCCCTTCCGTACATCACCGAAATGGAAGCTAACATTGCTTTAGCTAAGGCGAAAGCCAAAGCAAAAGCCGATAAAAAGGCGAAGAGCGGTGGGAGCTCCGAAGGCTCCAAGTCTCAATCGGAAAACGGTTCGGGGTCTCACTCTAAAGTTCCACCACCTCCCAATTATGATTCTATCCATCCCATTGCCATAATGCCACACATGGTTAATGTTGGAGTTCCTGCCATGCTTAATGTTGGAGTTCCTCCCATCCCATTTTCAACTTGGAAGTTCGATATGGAGTCTCATATTTCAGGATCTTGCACCGCTTTGTGGAGAGGCATTCTCCATGGATTACACCCTCATGATCCAAGCAACTTGACTCCAAGAGAAGATGTGGAATTTCAACTCAACAAGACCGCTCTTGTCACTATCCAAAAGTCTCTCCCAAGAGAACATCTTGAACACATCCGCGGTATCAAGACCGCCAAGGAGGCTTGGGATAAACTTGACACCTTGTTCCAAGGCAATGCTAGCATCCAATCATCCAAGTATGATGTTGCTCTTGACAAGTCTGAGAACTTCGTTATGCTTGAAGACGAAAGTCCCGAGGAGCTATATAGAAGATTTGTCACCCTTGACAATCAATTAAGGGACTTTGGAAAAGAGGAAATCTCCGATGAGTGGATCAAGAGGAAGTTTGTGAATGAAATAACTCCATTCGAGAAGAACCTCGCCACTAGCATTCGAACAAGATCCGACTACAATTCCCTTAACTCCATTGGTGTTCTTAGTGAGTTTATAGCCATATCCCTATCTCACAAGAGCGCGGATGATGCTCTTGCTCGCTCAAGAGGAGTTGGAAAGTCTCCAAACCTTGCCTTGAAGTCTAAGGCGATTGCTAAGATAGAAGAAGTGGATGAGGATGATGATGACGATGAGGACTATGAAGACACATACAAAGGTGCTCATAAGTGCATCTCTCTTGCCATGCATGGTTATTGGAAGAGATGGGAGGCTCACAAGGCCGGTGCCCCTACACCTTCAAGAAACAAGATCTTTAGGAAGAAGGGGGAGCGGCCAAGGACATGCTTCAATTGTGGAAATGCGAACCATTTCGTCAAGGAGTGTCCTTTTGAGCCAAGGGAAGAAAATGAAGGGAAGCTTGTTTGCAATGACAAGAACAAAGCTCCACAAAACAAGAATCCCGCAAGGAGAGTCCCAAGGGCTCTATATGTTGAAGAAGACCCCACATTGGAAACTTACTACTCTGGAGATGAAGGAGAAGATGAAGTCATAGGTGTTGCCCATGTCGCCATAGCTACGACTTCCTCTTCATCGGTCTCTCTATTTGAACCCCCCAATGAGAAGGCATCAATCCGACCTACATGTATCATGGAAAAAGCCATCGTTGTAATATCTTCCACCTCCAAGTCTATTACCACTAGTTCCCCCTCCCTATTGGATTGTGTTGAAAACATTGTTGATGATGAGGAGGCTAAGAATCTAGGCTCTTGGCTATGTAGTCTTGAAGGTGAAACTAAAGAAAAGGTAAATGCCCTCTTAAGGCAACTTGATGATGCTAACTCCCTCATAGATGAGAAGGAGGAAATCATCATGACCTTGGAAAGCCATAGTGGTATCCACGACAATCATGACGATGAGCTTGTCAAAGCTCTTGAGAAAGAGAGATCCATGAGAGCCTCTCTTGAAGAGAGATTATCTAGTCTACAAGAGACTTATGCTATTGGTGTTTCCAAGCTTAGGAAAGATAATGAAAAATCTCTTGTTTACTTAAGATATTTGAAGAAGAGGAGTCGAAGCTAGGAATATCTCATGAGAAACTTATTGAGAATCATGAAAAACTAGAAAAGGAGTTCATGTCTCTTAAAGAAATCCATGACAAACTCACCAAGTCTCGAGATAAGCTTCTAGCTCAACAATCTAATAAGCAAGTTGCATCTTCATCTAATAGCATTGTTATCATGCCTACCTCTTGCGCTACAACTAACATTGTAGGAAGAGATAAAATTCTCAATGATGCCATAAGCTCTCAAGGAGCCAAGAAAAGGAAAGAAGGTCTTGGCTTTGTTTCCAAGTCAAATAAGAAATCCAAGAATGTCACTTCTCCCTCTCAAAATTTTGTCTTTGTAAAAGAGGGAGAGGTGACTAAGGAGAAGGAGACCAAATCCATTGTGGGTGGTGATACCTCTAGGGGGAGCATCACCCACAATGACTTCGCCGGAAAATATAACCCATCTTATGTTCTTATGAAATCTAGAGATGGACATGTTTATGCTAAATACGTTGGTACTTCTTATGGTGATGATCATCATTGGACTATTTGGGTTCCTAAGACCCTTGTTACTAACAAAAGAGGACCCATTCAAGGATGGGTACCTAAATCAAGAAATTGATCTCTTGTAGGGAAGTGCTTCCGGGTCAGGTAGATGGACAGTGGATAGTTGTGCATCCCAACATATGACCGGAAGCTATGACGCAATGAGTAGTATTGAACCTCCATTACCTCATCTCAATTGCGTTACTATTGGTGACAAGTCCGAGATGAAGGTATTGGGATGAGGCAAGGTGGCTATCTCAAATGATTTATCAATTGAGAATGTTCTCCTTGTTGAGTCCCTTGGCTATAACTTGATGTCCGTTCTTCAACTTGCAAATTGTGGCTTTACCTTGTTCTTTAATAAAGAGAATGTGATTATAACTTGGGAAACAAATCTTAAAGTAGCCTTTGTTGGGTTTGTCGAGAACGGCATGTATGTAGTGGACTTCTCTAAAGGAGACACGTGTGCCGCGACATGCCTAATGGCTAAAGTTGATGTGGGGTGGCTTTGGCATCGCCGGTTAGCCCACACCAATATAAGAATGTTGCATGACCTTCAAAGTGGCAATCATGTTCTAGGACTAACCAAGGCTAAGTTTGCTAAAGATCGTGTGTGTAGCTCTTGCGCCTTTGGGAAGCAACACGGAGAACTTCACCCAACCAAGACCACTATCTCCACCACAAGAATTCTCGAGCTCATTCACTTAGATCTCTTTGGTCCACTATCTTATGATAGTCTCCGAGGAAAGAAGTATTGCTTGGTGATTGTGGATGATTATTCAAGATATTGTTGGGTGTACTTCTTCAAGAGGAAAAGTGAAACTCAAAAGAGAGTCATCGAGTTTATCACTCTAGTGGAGCGCCAACACAATGCTTCCATATTGGCCATCCGGAGTGATAATGGCTCGGAGTTCAAGAACTACACCGTTGAGGGTTTTCTTAGTGAAGAGGGCATTGCTCATCAATATTCCACTCCTTATACCCCTCAACAAAATGGTGTTACGGAGAGAAAGAACCGGACTTTGGTGGATGCGGCTAGAACTATGATTGCGGAGTTCTCTTCTCCCTATAAATTTTGGGCCGAAGCCATATCCATCGCATGTCACGCTACCAACAGGTTATATCTTCGTAAGATCTTGAACAAGACTCCCTATGAGATTCTCACGGGCAAGAAACCGGATGTATCTTACTTCAAGGTCTTTGGTTGCAAGTGCTTCATTCGCAAGAAAGGTAAACGGTTGTCAAAATTTGAGACCAAACTTATGAGGATATCTTTGTTGACTATGCCACAAATGCTCACGCCTATAGAGTCTACAACAAGTCCACCGGACAAGTTGAAGAAGCTATAGACGTGGTGTTTGAGGAGGATAATGGCTCCCAAGGGGGGCGTATAGATCATGGTGTTGTAGGAGATGCAATTCCTCCCGTCGTCATAAGAAGAATGGGGATTGGTGAAATAATCCCCACTGAGGGTTACCGGATGACGGAGGGAGAAGGACTATGCCCCACTCAAGTGGAGCCATTGACTACACCCATTGATGATCAAGCTACTCAACAAGATGCACCAAGCCCTCAAGCTAATGATCAAGCTCAAACAAGCAATCGAGGCCAAGCTAATGATCAATGCCAAGCGACTCATCTTAATCATGATCAAGGTTCCATCATTGTTGAGAGTGCTCAACCTAGTGGTGATCCGTCACCCATTATTGATCAAGGACGAAATGAAGATGGACATGTCTCTCATGAAGAAGGTGATTCTCAATCTATATCCAATGAATCTTTGGAGGAGATGCTAGCACGAAGAGCAAAGAGAAGGCTAGAGAATCTTGAACGAGTGGGTCACACGGAGGACAAGATTCTTGGGCAAGTTTGTGGAAGAGTGGTCACTAGGAGGCAATTGGCGGATTTTAGCAAGGCTCATGCTTTTGTCTCTTTCATTGAACCCAAGAAGGTCTATGAAGCACTCGAAGATCAAGATTCGCTTGAAGCCATGCATGATTAACTAAATAACTTGGAGCGCAACAAAGTGTGGAAACTAGTGCCAAGGCCCAAGGATTGCAAAAAAAATTATTGGAACCAAATGGGTGTTCAAGAACAAGCAAGACAAAGATGGTATTGTCATTCGTAACAAGTCAAGATTGGTGGCTCAAGGTTTTTCTCAAGTCGAAGGTATTGACTTCGGTGAAACCTATGCCCCCGTAGCTCATCTTGAATCCATTCGTATTTTACTTGCTTATGCATCTCATCATAATTTCAAGTTACAACAAATGGATGTTAAGAGTGCTTTCCTCAATGGTCCCATTAATGAGTTAGTATATGTCAAACAACCTCCGGGTTTCAAGGATACCAACCACCCCGATCATGTCTATAAACTCGATAAAGCGCTCTATGGACTTAAACAAGCTCCACGTGCATGGTACGCGCACCTTAAAGAGTTTCTAGTGGATCGTGGGTTTAATGTTGGTTTAATCGATCCCACCCTCTTTACCAAGACGGTTGGTGGTGACTTGTTCATATGCCAACTCTATGTGGATGACATCATTTTTGGGTCTACTAACACCTTGTTCAATGAGGAGTTTTGCAAGCTTATGACCAATAGGTTTGAGATGTCTATGATGGGAGAGTTGGAGTTCTTCCTTGGCTTTGAAGTGAATCAATATCATGAAGGAACCTTCATCAAACAAGCCAAATACACTCAAGACATGCTCAAGAGATTTAATATGCATGATGCCAAGCATATGAAGACTCCTATGTCCACAACCACTGACTTGAAACCCGACCCCAACGGTAAAGATGTAGATCAAAAGGTATACCGCTCCATGATTGGATCTTTGCTCTACCTTTGTGCATCTAGACCGGATATCATGTATAGCGTAGGTAAATGTGCAAGGTTTCAAGCCTCCTCGAGGCAAAGTCATTTGGAAGCGGTGAAACGAATCTTTCGATATTTAGTTCATACCCCAAACTTTGGTCTTTGGTATCCCAAGGGTTCAAGCTTTCAGCTCATTGGATATTCGGATGCAGATTATGCGGGAGAGAAGACAGATAGGAAGTCCACATCTGTGGTTTGCCAATTCCTTGGTCACTCCTTAGTATGTTGGTCTTCCAAGAAGCAGAACTGCATTGCTCTCTCCACCACCGAGGCCGAATATATCTCCGTGGCAAGTTTTTGTGCCCAATTACTTTGGATGAGGCAAACCTTGAAGGATTATGGTATTCATTTTGACAAGGTGCCTCTTCTTTGTGATAATGAGAGTGCTATCAAGATCGCCTACAACCCGTTCTTCACTCCAAGACGAAGCACATTGAGATCCGTCATCACTTCATTCGGGATCATGTTGAGAAAGGTGATATTGATCTCTCATATGTTCCCACCAAGGATCAACTAGCCGATATCTTCACGAAGGCCCTTGATGAACCAAGATTTCGAGCTTTGAGGAATGAACTAAATGTCATAGATTCTTCCAACTTCACTTGAAACCTTGCATATGTACCTTCATTATGCATGCTATTAGGTGTGGATGTAGGCATGGATATAGGGGGAGCATTACTCAACTCATGAGTACACACTCATCTTATTATGCGAAAATCAATTCATCATTGCATATCTAGTCAATTTGTGACTTATTGTGCTTAATTGTGAGTAGTATTTTTGGACCCAAGATATATCTTCGCGGTGCCAAAGTACACACTCAAACATGGTGGCTTCGGCCACCGACCTTTGGTATTATTTTTGGCTCTTTCAAGCGTATCATACTTCCCCCTTGACAACTCGTGCGGGTTCGGTTTTCTATCTTTTTGCATCTTGCGAACCCCTTCGAGTAATGTCTCTCGTATATCAGTGACTAATTTCCCACCCAAGCTTCCTTTGCCCAAAACATTATTCCATTCTTAATGCTCTTGTTTTCATGATCTTGGCGCGCGAATACTTGGTCGGGCGGAGGCTCCGGTGAAACCACCGGAGGCTCCGCTGCCCATGTCCACCGGAGGCTCCGGTGGCGCAAATTGCTCAGCGGACCATATTTTGGTGGGCTGTTTGGACAAGGGGCGGAGGCTCCGGTGAATCCACCGGAGGCTCCGCTGGGCAGGGAGCGGAGGCTCCGGTGAAACCACCGGAGGCTCCGCTCGAGGCGGTTCTGTGGGATAAGTTCCAGGGCGAGCGGGGGTCAACGAGATCCAATCTCATTCCCCCCCACTCGCCCTTCCTCTTCTCCCTCACAACCGCCGCCGCCTCCAAGGTCTCCGCCGCCGGATTTGGGTGCTCCACCGCCGGGAGCCCTCCTCCTTGGATTGGACCACCCCGGGATCTTCTTCCTCCTTCCTTTCCACCATGGATGGTGCGGGTATGTGCTCTCTCTCTCTCTCTCATCTAGTTGATGGATGGGATGCATAAGAGTTCCATGTTCTTAACATCTAGATGAGTGGATTTGGATTTTTGGGGGTAGGAGATCACGAGTACAAACCCTAGCAACCTAGATAGTGAGTATTAGGCTTGAATCGTTACAGTTTTAGGGTGGATTTGTCGTATGCCCTAACCCTAGCTATTCAACCCTAATACCATCTATATCTTTGTTCCTTGGATTTGTGCGTCTTTATAAACTTGAGAATTCCCTTTTGTTCATGCTATCCTTTCTATTTCTTTCTTAGATTCTTCCGGCTCCAAAGGCAAGGGCACTCGTTACAAGAGTGTGGGTCGTCGCAAGGCTCCTAGGGTCGATGAGATTGAAGAAACTCTGGACCCATCTCAGCCCAAGCGCAAGAGATTCCCGGCTACCGAGAAGTTGTCGTCTCGTAAGGATAATACCACTTCCAAGATGTCTGAGGCGGCGTTCTTGAAAGAACGTCGCGAGAACCCGTATGTCATTGACCCCGACCGCTTGATGCCACAGTTCTGGGGTAAGGATGCTCGCTTCCACACTGTCTTTCAGAGCCAGATCTATCACAAGATTTTGATGAGGAAGCCCAAGGATAATGTTGCTCCTCAATATGCAATTAATTTTGGGCATATGGAAAGGAACCCCAACTATTTTGGGGAGGCACTTGAGCTTGTTGAGAAGTTTGGACTTGCTCCCATCATGAGTGTCCAACAAGACTATGATGAAGATCTAGTTTGTCAGTTCTTAGCCACAGTGCATCTCGGTAATGAGACCGAGTGCAATCTTATTTGGATGACACAGGGAAGGCAGCTGACAATCAAGTGGTCCGAGGGTGTAACTATTCTTGGAGGATACCCGGATTTTGGACCGTTTGTACGTGGTGAGGAGTTCAACAATGGTTGGTTCCGTGCTCACAACATCAACACTACATCTCTTGCCAAGGATCAACTCACCCCTCTGTACCACTGGAAGAAATCCGATGTTGGGTTTGTCAAGGGTCTCTATCCCACTTATGATATCATGCTCCGCATCTATCGAGAGACCATCAACCCTAAGGCGGGGAATGTTGATGAGATCCAAGGTTTTCTGGAGAATCTCATGCTCCTCACTCATGAGAAGTGGCTTGCCGGTTCCACTCAGAAGCTCGATGTGCTTGACTATATATGGAATGAGCTATGGCACGCGGTTGTCAACCGCAAGAATGCTTGCCTTGGGTCTTTCATTATGAAGATCATATTGCATGTGTGGGAGGACAAGTTCACAGATGAACCATTTGACGATGCTAATTGGATTCCTCACATGGTGAAGAAACTCCTCATGAAGGACCATAGCGATCCCTTTGAGCATCCCACTCCTGCTCCTCGCAAGAACAAGGCCAAACCTCGTGTCATCATTGATGAGGAAGAAGAAGAAGCCGGTCCCTCTCGCCCTCCTCCTTTGGACAATGCTTTTAAGTGGATGGCTAGGGAACTCAAGAAGGTGTTCGAGTTGAACAAAAAGATCGAGCAACGTCAATGGGAAGCCCACTATGATAAGGAGCTCAAGCACGGCAATGCAGCACAGGCAGCTCGTCAGCTCCGTCGTGATGGTGGCGAATCTATGGAATCCCCGGTTCTTCCTAGCATCACCAACTGGGACAAGTGGCAAGCCAAAGAATCCAAGGGCAACTTGATTGAGTGGTCTGAAAAAGAAGGTGAAGAAGCCACCAGTTCTCGTCGTCGTGCCCCCTCTCCGAGCATGGATATCTCCTCCGAGTGATCTTCGGGGCGTTAGCATCGGTTTCTCCCTCTTTTGGTATCTTGATGCCAAAGGGGGAGAGACATCTATCTAGTAGGAGCGGGTATTCGCATGGTTATCCCTCAAGCATGTTTTTCGATTTGCATGGTTCTCTTGCTTGAGGGAGTTTGGTTTTTCATTTGGAAACTTTGGATGTTTAAATTCTTATGTGTCGTGAACCTCGTATTATGATTTATGAGCTTATGAACTTATTATATTATGTGTTGTGTGCTCACTATTATTATTCATATGCTCATATACCATTGCATCTAAAATTCTCTCAACATGAAAGGAGCATACCTTTAGGGGGAGCTCCATTCATGTTGTGTATTTAATTATGCAAATAGGGATGTTGTCATCAATTACCAAAAAGGGGGAGAATGAAAGATCATCTTCCGTTTTGGTAATTAAATGACAACATACCTATTGGACTAATATTTATTTGATACATGAAAATGCCCAGGTTCAGCAAGTATACAAATTCTATGGGCTACAAATTTGTTTGCAATGAAAAGAGCTAGAAGAGATAAAGCTGAGAAGGCAAATTTACATGCAGCGGAGGCTCCGGTGAAACCACCGGAACCTCCGCCCAGCCTCCGGTGCGGGTCCGGTGCAGGGTCCGCCCAAACCACCCTCTGGTGCATACGAGCGGAGGCCAGAGCGGAACCTCCGGTGTACCTCCAGTGGGCGGAACCTCCGGTGAAACCACCGAAGCTTCCGCCATCTCCACTGGCCCTCTAAGGGGTTGGCCTCCGGTGCGCTTCCGGTGGAGGATCCGCCAAATCGGTGCTTTGTTGGATAAGAGCGGATCCTCCAGCGGAACCTCCGGTGCGCTTCCAGTGGGCGGAGGCTCCGGTGATTCCACCGGAGGCTCCGCCCTCTCAACTGGCACGCTGGGGGGGGGGGGGGGGGAGGGTTGGCCTCCGGTGAGCTTCCGGTGGTGGCTCCGCCAAAATGGTTCTATGTTGGATAAGGGAGGAGGCCCTACCGGAACCTCCGGTGCAGCTCCGATGGGCGGAGCCTCCGCCCCTCTGGCCCAAGCAAAGAACAGATCTGGACTGCGCGCTTGCGCACAGAAGAAGGCCACCGGAGCCTCCGGTGACACCACCGGAGCCTCCGGTGCAACTGGGACTGCTCAACGGCCACTTGTGGGAAGGGGTATAAATACCCCTTCCTCATAAATGCTAAGCTTTTTCCCATTCTCTCTCCTAGACATTAATGAAAGCTTCACCCACCTAGATCTCCCTCTCCGTCCACCCACTCACTCTGATACTTTGTGGAGAGCTAGAGGAGACCTAGATCCATACTTCCACCAAAGGAATTTCAAATCCATCCACCACAACCTAGTAGATCTAGGATCCGACTTGAGGCCTAGAAACCTTAGTAGATCTTGTGCTTGTAGCTTCCACCTTGTTGCAAAAAGCTTCGGATTGCTTGAGAGCCTACATCCATCTTGTGGAGTAACTCTTTAACTCATACATTATTTGATGAAATTGATACTTGCTATACTTATGACCTTGATACTACTATGATTGAAACTTTTGAGAATGATATTGCTACTGTTATTTATGATAATCCATGCTACTTGGATAAATCTTATGATAATGCTCTTGATGATGGTCCTATGTTACTTGATGTTATAAATTATAATGCTACTGAAAATAGGATTTCTATAATGCGTCCTATACCTTTTAAGAGTGACCAATTATCTTGTTTTGCTATTGCTAAAAGTGAGAAAAAGGAGGAGCTGATTTTTAATTTTGATCCCACTATTTTTGAGCTTGATATGAATTGTGTGATTTTAGACCATGACAACCATGCTTTATGTGATAATTATATTGTTGAGTTTGTTCATGACACTACTTAAAATTATTATGAAATAGGAAAATATGGTTGTAGGAATTTTCATGTTACTAAAACACCTCTCTTTTTGTTGAAAGTTTTGAATTTGTTCTTGTTCTACCTTTCCATTATTTCTAGTTTGAGCTTCTTGAATTTATTTATTTACAAGATTCCTATGCGTAGGAAGTGGGTTAGAATTAAATTTGTTTTATACTTTCTTCTTGATGCTCTCTTTTGCTTAACGCATATTTCTTATGTGAGCATCTTCTGGCTTTATGTTCCTAGCTAAAAGGCGTTAAAGAAAAGCGCTACCAGGAGACAACCCGTTTTATTTAGCTGTTTTCAACCCGTTTTATTTCGTTTTCTTTGGTGTTCTTTGCACCTGGGTGTTGTCTATTTCCTTACAGACCCCGCTGTATCTTTTCTTTTGTGTTTTTGTTGAGCAAAGTAAAGCCTCTAGTGGAAAGTTGAGGCTATATTTCGGATTTCTGCGCAGGAAACAGATTTCTGCTGCCCACTGTTAATTCCGTAGAAAAATACAGCAAATTCAAAATGACCTGAGTTTGTTTGTGCTTAATCCTGAGTTATATACGCTACTTTTCTTAGTTTACTACTTTTTGATTTGAGCAACAGAACATTTTTGAAAAAATCGATCTTTACCTGCTGTTCTCTTTTCACAGATTTCTGTCATTTATTGCATTTGCATCTTAATCTCTTTCTTTTGGTGTTCTTTTGAGAAAAAGGAGTTTTAAAAGAAGTTTTGACAGTAGCTAATGTGTTTTTAAGTGCTAGACTTGTGTTGAAACTGAACCATGTGAATTTATTATTTCAATTGCACTAACGTTGCTAATGAAGATTGTGAGAATTTTGATGTGAAGGAAGTTTTCAAGGGTCAAGACAAGAGGATGATATGATGTGACAAAGAAGAGTGAAAATCCTAAGCTTGGGGATGCTCCGGTGGTACATCCCAGCAAAATCTAAGAAGACTTAAGCGTCTAACCTTGTGGATTCCCAAGGCACCCCCTTCTTCATCAACAAATTATCAGGTCACTTCTAGTGAAACTATATTTTTATCCGGTCGCATCTTATGTGCTTTACTTAGAGCGTCTTTTATTCTTGTTTTTTTGTTTAAGTTTATTTTTACTTTTTCAATAAGCTTGGTTGTACCCCAGCATTCTTTTATTGGAGAGTGACACGCTCAGCCTTTTCATGAGAATACTTGTATTCTTAATCTATGTCTAGCTGCTGCATTTATTAAGCTCTTGTTTTGCATGCATCTCTTATTAGAGTTGTTAGTTTTAGTAGTGTTATGTGAGTACTCTCATGTTTGCTTGCTGTATCATCAAGAGTATTTTTGTTAAAGCATGTTTTGTATGGTGCTTGTTGGGAGAAAGAAATCTGCTGCTTGAAGTAGAATTTATAACAATAATAGTAGAAGCTTGTATAGACTGTGGCTAGGACTTTTTTCATACCATACGAACTGTTACTTTAGTTTTAAATCCTTCTGGTTATTGAGTAGCATGATTATCCTCAAATAGCTGAGAGTGTTTAATATGTCTTGAAAGATTCATGAGTTGTTCTTGTCATAGTAAGGCATTAATATATGATATTCTCTTTCGAATATTTTATTTGGTTGACTTGGCGCATACTCACACCATGTTTATGACTACAAACCAGTCACGAATAGCCTCCATGACCACTTAGTTTTTGAACTTGTGATACTTCTTATGTTTTAATTAATGATGCTTATGTCGCTATGCATGATTATGGCTCTTATGTTCTCTTGATTTGTCGCTCCTAGTCTTTTGCTAGCCTCCACCTGTACTGAGTATGAGCTCTACTCGCGCATCCAAACTTCCTTAAACCAAATTTTCCCCATTGTGTCCACCATACCTACCTACATGTGGTATTTAACTGCCATTCCAAAGTAAATTGCTCATGTGTTACCTTTAAAACTTTCAAAATTACTCCTCCTTTATGTTCCTGTTTTTGCTCATGAGGACGTCAATAGAGAATCTTTATCTCACTTGTTGGTTGGATTTCACACCCTGGAATAGTGGCTTCATCCGCTTATCCAAATGATAGAAGAGCTGGCAGTGGGGGTGCCCGACCCCAAATTAATACAAACAAATTCTTTTCACTATTTTTTCCCTTGATTTATCAGTCAAAGCATAATTGTGCAAACAAAAGAGAAAGAGGGATGACCTTCTACACCAGTTGCGTCCTTCACCATGGGAGCCGCTCTTGTGAATCCAGTTGGCTTGTGACGTACTGTATTTTCTGTTTACCATTCGTTGACATTAGCATACATCTCCCAAAATATAGACACTCCTCCACGGTATGTGATTGTTGGCAGACACCCGAGGATTCGGTTAGCCATGGTTTGTGAAAGATGGATGGGAGGAGTGTCAAACTTTTAATACCTTTGTTTAATAAAATAAAAGATGTAGCACATGAGTGATCCCTTCTTCCCTCCACGAAGGGCCTTTCTTTTACTTTTATGTTGAGTCTCCATCTTCTAACTTTATGCACAGTTGAGAGAGCATTTTTGCCATTCTGAGTTCTATGTGCATTTGTCCCATAAGCATCAATAATTACTTCATGATGTGATATTATTTGCTCTTAAATTATTTGTTCTAGTCTTTCCCATGACTTTGAACGTGTCCTGACATTTATGTTTTGCCCCACTCTTAAGGACTAGCAAAATATCACGTTAACATGCTTTCTCTATACCTGAAACAAACATCTACCTTTCTTTGCATTATTATTCATGATCATTTATTTGAGTTACTCTTCGTGATGCAAAGCAATTGGTATGCTTTATTATTAAAGTTTTATTTAACATATTTGTGTTTGAAGTTTTATGATCTCAGCGTGCATATGCTTTTACATTAGATTGATCAAGTTTATGTTAGTAGAATGTCACCTCAGAAATTATTGTTTTATCGTTTACCTACTCGAGGACGAGTAGGAACTAATCTTGGGGATGCTTGATACGTCTCCAACGTATCTATAATTTCTGATGCTCCATGATCATATTTTTCCAATTGCTACTTGTTTTCTCCCTTATTTATAGCATTTATATACGTTTTACGGGACTAACATATTAACAAGATGCCAAGTGCCAGTACCCTGTTTTCTGCGGTTTTTGGTTTGAGAAAATTTGTTCTGGAAACATTCTCGGAATTGAACCCCACAAAGCCCGAAGTTCCTATTTTCCCCGGAAGCATCCAGAACACCGAAGAGGAGTCGAAGACGGGCATCGGGGGGGGGGGGGCACACCATGGGGTGGCGCGGGTCCCCCTAACCGCTCCACCTATGGGTGTGGGGCCCCTGGACCTCCGCCGCCTTTGCCCTTTCGCCTATTTAATCCCCCCGGATGGAAAACCCTAAACACCTGATAAAAAATCCCCTAAAAGTTCCGCAGTCGCCGTCACCGTCAACCCTAGACCAGGGGGGTTCTGAAGCTGTTTCCGGCACCCTGCCGGAGAGGAGATCATCACTGGAGGCTTCTCCATCACCATGCCTTCCTCCGGAGTTGAAAGATCATCTTCCATTTTGATAATTAAATGACAACATACCTATTGGACTAATATTTATTTGATACATGAAAATGCCCAGGTTCATCAAGTATACAAATTCTATGGGCTACAAATTTGTTTGCAATGAAAAGAGCTAGAAGAGACAAAGCTGAGAAGGAAAATTACATGCAGCGGAGGCTCCGGTGAAACCACCGGAACCTCCGCCCAGCCTCCGGTGCGGGTCCGGTGCGGGGTCCGCCCAAACCACCCTCTGGTGCATACGAGCGGAGGCCAGAGCGGAACCTCCGGTGAAACCACCGGAGCTTCCGCCATCTCCACTGGCCCTCTAAGGGGTTGGCCTCCGGTGCGCTTCCGGTGGAGGATCCGCCAAATGGGGCTCTGTTGGAGAAGACCGGATCCTCCAGCGGAACCTCCGGTGCGCTTCCGGTGGGCGGAGGCTCCGGTGAATCCACCGGAGGCTCCGCCTTCTCAACTGGCGCGCTGGGGGGGGGGGGGGTGGCCTCCGGTGAGCTTCCGGTGGTGGCTCCGCCAAAATGGTGCTCTGTTGGATAAGGGCGGAGGCCCCACCGGAACATCTGGTGTAGCTCTGGTGGGCAAAGCCTGCGCCAAATCCACCGGACCCTCCGCCCCTCTGGTCCAAGCAAAGAACAGACCTGGGCTGCGCGCCTGCGCACAGAAGAAGGCCACCGGAGCCTCCGGTGAAACCATCGGAGCCTCCGGTGCAACTGGGACTGCTCAACGGCCAGTTGTGGGAAGGGGTATAAATACCCCTTCCCCTTCCTCATAAATGCTAAGCTTTTTCCCATTCTCTCTCCTAGCCATTAATGAAAGCTTCACCCACCTAGATATCCCTCTCCGTCCACCCACTCACTCCCATAGTTTGTGGAGAGATAGAGGCGACCTAGTCCACACTTCCACCAAAGGAATTTTAAATCCATCCACCACAACCTAGTAGATCTAGAATCCTACTTGAGGCCTAGAAACCTTAGTAGATCTTGTGCTTGTAGCTTCCACCTTGTTGCAAGAAGCTTCAGATTGCTTGAGAGCCTCCATCCATCTTGTGGAGTGACCTCGAGCTCGTGTAAAGGTTTGGTCAACACCTTAAGTCGACCTCATAGTGGGAACGAGAATCTCCCTCACCGGAAAAGCTCAAGGAGAATAAGGTGTGCACAACCGTGCTATTGAGGAGTGCCTAGGTGGCTCCCCACCTCTCCAACGTAGACGTACTTCTCATTGAGAAGGAACTACGGGAATCATTTCCTTGTCTCCTTGTTTACACTTGTGGTTTATCTTGCTACCTTTCGTTTTACTTCTGTTGCGTATAGTATCTTGTCCACATAGGTTGCTCACCTAGATGCACATCTTGAGAACCTTATCTTATCTTGCTTAGCCTCACTAAAAGGAAAAAGAAAGGAAAAATTGGTAGTCAACCTATTCACCCCCACCCCTCTAGTTCACCATAGTGCACTTTCAGGAGTGATGCGTGAGTAGTTCATCCTTGGACTACGGGTTCGTAGCTGTAGCTAGATGGTTGTCTTCTCCTTGTATGCTCCATGTTTAGATCTCGTGAGCTGCCTATCATGATTGAGATTGATCTTATGTAATTCTATATGCTGTGTTTGCTGGGATCCGATGAATATTGAACTTATGCCAAGTTGATTATAGTTTTTATTTGCATATGCTATTTGTGATCTTGCATGCTTTCGTTGCTAGTGGCCAAGTAGTTGCTAGTGACTGCAAGAGGGAGTATGTATGCTTGATAGTGGGTTCATGCCTCCTCACTAAATTGCTCGAGTGATAGAAACGTGAAGTGGGGGATGTGCTGTTTCCATTAGGGAGAAAACAACGGTGAGAGTGCCCGCGTGCATAATCATTGCTTACATTACACACTTTGTTTAATGCAGTTATTTGTTGCTTGTAACTTAATATCTAAGGGGGTTCATATGATAACCTGAGGGTGGATTATTATTCATAGATGCAGATGGATGTCGGTCTATGTATATTGTTGTAATGCCCGAACTAAATATCATAGTAATCTTCATGTCATATATGTGCACTACGGTGCAACCTCTATTTGTCAATTGCCCAGCTGTAATTTGCCCAGCTTCAATTGCCCAGTCATATATGCTATTTTTTATGGAGAGACACCACTAGTGAACCTATGAACCCCGGTCCATTTTTCCACACTGTTAAACAAACCACAACTATTTCCTGCTTTCTTTACTTACTGCAAGCATACATCATTTTCCACACTATACGTCTAATCTTTGTTTTTAGCAAGACCGGTGAGATTGACAACCTCACCGTACTGTTGGGACAAATTATTTTGGTTGTGTTGTGTGCAGGTTCCACGTTGTTGCTGACACCATTGAAGCGCCAGCACCACCGTCAGTGGCATCAACCTTCCTCAGATCCTCTTCCTCCTACTGGATTGATAACCTTGGTTCTTAACTCAGGGAAATTCTTGCCGCTTGCTCATCACACCCTCCTCTATGGGTTTCCAACAACTTTATCAACTTTGCCATCAACATGAACCTATATACCTGACAAGTATATTGGGTGTGTTGGGCACACAAGAGACTTCTTGTATCTTAATTGCAGGGTTGCTTGAGAGGGATATCTTTGACCTCTACCTCCCTAAGTTCGATAAACCTTGGGTGATTCACTCAAGGAAAACTTGCTGCTGTTCTACAAAGCTCTGCACTTGGAGGCCCGGCATTGTCTACAAGAATAGAAGTGTAAGTAGACATCAAGCTCATAAACGTATCCTCAATATCTGATGTTCCATGTTGTTTCCCACATGTTTTCCTTACACTTTATGTCATTTTTATCGATTTCCCGGGACTAACCTATTGACAAGATGCCACAGAGGTAGTTCTTGTTTTCTGCTATTTTTTAGTTTCAGAAAAGTTGTTCTGGAAATATTCTCAGAATTGGACGATTCGAAAGCCAGAAGTCTTAGAAGTCTCGGAAGCATCCAAAAGTCCCGAAGAGCCCCAGAGGGGAGCCACAGGGTGGCTACACCATAGGGTGGCGCCACCACCCCCGGCCGCGCCACCAGGTGGTGTCGGGCCCCTGGCCACCCCTGGCATCGCCCTTTTGCCTATATATAGTCCCCGATGCATAAACCCTAGAACAATCGACCTTTTCCACAAAATACATCTGTAGCTCCGCCGCCGCCGCCGACAAGTTTCGAGGAACAGATCTCTGTTCTGGCACCCTGCCGGGACGGGGAAGTGCCCCCGGAAGCCATCTCCATCGACTCCACCGCCATCTCCATCGTCGTTGCTGTCTCCTATGATGAGGAGGGAGTAGTTCTCCCCCTAGGCCGAGGGCTCTACCGGTAGCTATGTGGTTCATCTCTCTCTCCCATGGTGTGATCTATATGTGATCATGAGCTTTGTAATCTATTTGAATTCGTAGATGTTACTCTTCATCTTTTGCTACTCAAGTGCTTTATTAATATGAACTTTGGAGTCACCTTGTCCCGCGGTGTGAAGGTGACAGTGTGCACATCGTGTGTGTCTCCTCTATGAATTGTGGTGTTTGTCTAGTACCTTCTAGGGCGCTCATAGTGACAGGGTGGGGTTAACTAGACATGGGAATGCTTACTTTAAGGAATGCTTTTTGCAGCCCTACACAATGATTAGTGTTCGTTATTTGTTATGAGGTCTTCGTAAATGCTTTGATCGCGGTGTAAAGGTGACAGTGTGTGCACCGTGTGGTTTAGCATTATATTTATATTTTGTGCTGGATAACCCTATGAAATTGTGGTGTTTGCGTGGAACCATCTGGGTCCCATGGTGATAGCATGGGGTTACTTGGTTGGGAAAGTGCTTAGTCTGAGGAGTGTTGTTAAAGCCCTACGCATGGATTGGTGTTGTTATTCGACCGAAGAGTGGTTAAGAGTAGCATAGTGAAGAGGAGATAGCTAGTTATTAAATTATGTGATCATTGTTGAGAGTGTCCACTAGTGAAAGTAGGATCCCTAGGCCTTATTTCCAAGCATTGAAACACCATTTTCTGCCTGTTCTGCTACATGTTTGCTTGCTACCATATTTATCTCAGATTGCTATTATTACTTATAACCATCCATATTAGTCGCATTTCACTATCTCTTCGCCGAACTAGTGCACCTATATACCTTATATTGGATGTGTTTGGAACACAAGAGACTTCTTGTATCTTAATTGCAGGGTTGCTTGAGAGGGATATCTTTGACCTCTACCTCCCTGAGTTCGATAAACCTTGGTGATCCACTCAAGGGAAACTTGCTGCTGTTCTACAAACCTCTGCACTTGGAGGCCCAACACTGTCTAAAAGAATAGAGGCGTGCGTAGACATCAACTGCCCAATAAGCTTTGTGTTCTAATTCTAAAGGCAAGTGACAAGTTTTTCCATAAACCATTTTGTAAGGAGACATACCCATAGGATTTTTATAAGCAGTTCTATAAGACCATAAAGCATCATTCAACTTATCTGACCAATTCATCCTAGATTTATCAATATTCTTTTGCAAGATAGATTTAATTTCTCTATTTGATAATTCTACTTGCCCACTGTTTTGAGGATGAAAAGCTGAGGCAATTCTATGATTAACATCATATTTAGCAAGGGTCTTTCTAAAACCACCCATGAATAAAATGAGAACATCCATCAGTCAAATCTTTAAGCATTTTTATGGAGGTCTCACCATTAGCACTTTTAGTAGGTATATCTTCTACCCACTTAGTAACATAATCAACAGCAATAAGAATGTGAGTATAACCATTCGAAGGAGGAAAAGGACCCATAAAGTCAAATCCCCAACAATTAAAAGGTTCAATAACAAGAGAATAACTTATAGACATTTCATTACGTCTAGAAATATTCCCTACTCTTTGACATTCATCACAAAATAAAATAAATTTACGTGCACCTTTAAAGAGGGTAGGCCAATAAAAACCTGATTGTAGAACCTTCTGTGCGGTTCTATCTCCAGCGTGATGCCCTCCATAAGCACTACTATGGAACTTCTTCAATATTTCACTTGGTTCATCATCTGGTACACATCTTCTCATAATACCATCTACTCCTTCTTTATATAAATGTGGTTCATCCCAAAAATAATTCCTCAAATCTAGAAGAATTTTCTTCTTTGTTCAACTGTAAATGTTGGAGGCAAATACTTTGAAACAATAAAGTTAGCATAGTCAGCATACCATGGGCTATCTTGGGGTTTTACCTTTATTGCAGCCAACTATTCATTTGGAAAACTATCATTAACAGGAATAAGATCAAAAGTAATGTTTTCCAATCTAGACAAGTTATCAGCAACAGGATTTTCAGCACCCTTTCTATCCACAATATGCAAATCAAACTCTTGTAAAAGCAACACCCATCTAATAAGCCTAGGCTTAGGATCTTTCTTTTCCATAAGGTATCTAATAGCAGCATGATCAATATGAATAGTAACCTTTGAATCAACAATATAAGGCCTAAACTTATCACATGCAAAAACTATAATTAAGAACTCTTTTTATGTAGTAGCATAATTCTTTTGAGCAACATCAAGAGTCTTACTAGCATAATGAATAACATTCAACTTATTATCTATGCGTCGTCCAAGAACAACACCAACAACAAAATCACTAGCATCACACATAATTTCAAAAGTTAAATTCCAATCAGGTGGTTGAACAATAGGAGCATTAGTTAAAGCCTTCTTTGAAGTTTCAAAAGCTTCCTTACAATCATCATCAAAACAAATGGTACATCTTTTTGAAGAAGATTAGTAAGAGGCTTTGATATTTTAGAGAAATCTTTAATAAACCTCCTATAAAAACCAGCATGACCAAGAACACTATGAATACCTTTAACATCCCTAGGACAGGGAATTTTCTCTTTAGATTCCACTTTAGCTCAGTCAACTTCAATACCTCTTTCAAAAAAATTATGTCCAAGAACAATTCCTTCATTCACCATAAAGTGGCATTTTTCTCAATTAAGAACAAGATTAGTTTCCTCCCATAAAGTAAACCTATGCTAATGCACCGCCCAACTAGGACTAATACATACTGGTGATTATACCCCTCATAAGCATACACAAATACAAGAAAGTAATTAAGATAAAACTAACCACAACCTTAAAACTGTGGGATTCTACGCTCCCTCGTGCATTGGTTTCCTAACGAGGGTTTAGGTTTATGTCAATCCGGCAACCCCACAATTAGTAGCCAAACACACAATGCATCCTCCTAGGCCCATAAAGGTGAAGTATCATGTAGTCGACGTTCACAAGACACCACTAGAAGAATAGCACCATAACTTAAATACCGAACCACGAGATATTACTTCAATATAACTTCACTACTAACATCATGACTTCTCCCATGTCCTCAAGAACTAAACGAACTACTCACAATACATCATATGGATCATAATCAGAGGTGATATAATGGATGATAACAATCTGGTCATAAAGTGCTAACACCGATAAATCTCTCAAGCATCAACTACTAACAAGTACTCCACACCGGGAGAGAGATCTAATGTAAAACAACGATAGAGGACCCTAATTGTTACAACGGGATGAAGGTGGTCTTATATAATTGTTCAACATTCATCAGATCCCAGCAAACACAACATTTAGCATTATATAAAGATGATCTTGATCATGTTAGGCAGCTCCCAAGATCTAAACATGAGGTACAAAGTGGAGAGAACAACCATCTAGCTACTGCTATGGACCCGTAGTCCAGGGATGAACTACTCACGCATCACTTTGGAGAAGGGCATGGTGGTGTAGACTCCTCCGGTGATGAATACCCCTCCCGGCAGGGTGCCGGGGAGAGCTCCAGAACCCTCCCGATCTCGGGATGATGATGACGGCGGCCTCAGGTGTTTTTCGGGATGAAGTGATATATCTTTAGGGTTTACGTCTTGGGGGGTATAAATAGGCGAAAGAGCAAAGGCGGTGGAGGCCAGGGGGGCTCACACCACTCCGGATGGCACCCACCGGGTTCGGGGTCGGGTCCGAGCCCCCATACCCGCCCCATTTAAGTTGTCGGGTCTGATGTTTTACCAGACCCGCGACCCGGCCGGTTCAGGGCCCCAACGGGTACCCATCTCAGGAACGACGTCAATGCATGTTGGGAATGAAACGATGAAATATTGGGATGGGGTTGGTAGGAATAGACGTGTGTGTGCGTCTGTTGTCTCCGAGACTACAGATTCCAACGCGTGCATGTGCTGTGTGGGTTGTGTGGTCCATAACTCATGGACATGTGGTTAGTCATAGGATTATTAGGGATAGGATTATGGCTTAGAGAGGGTATGCGGGTCTGCGGGTACGGGTTTTCCACCCCCCCCCCCCGACCTGCCCCGTTAGACCTAGAGGGTCTAACATTTTACCAAACCCTCCCCATTTAAGGTGGGTACCCGGCAGGTTTGCGGGTTTTGGGGCCCATTGCCACCCGTACACACCACCCCAAGGCGCGGCCAGGGGTGCGCCGCCCTATGGTGTGGGCCCCCTGAGGCCCCCCCTCCGGGTCTCTTCGGGACTCCGTGGACCTTCGGGAATTCTAAGACTTCCGGCCTTCAAATTTTCCATTTCAGAGAATATTTCCAGAACAACTTTTCTGAAACTAAAAACAACAGAAAACAAGGAACTGGCTCTGTGGCATCTTGTCAATAGGTTAGTCCGGAAAATCGATAAAAATTACATAAAGTTCATAGCAAACATGTGATAAACAATAAGAAAACAACATGGAACATCAGAAATTAATGATACGTTTATGACGTATCAGCTAGCTGCACCATATTACCATGCGCCATATCTGGATACACCTCTAGAGAATACATGCATGAATTGTTTGCCAAGGAAGCCGACATGTCATCTTAACACCCCCATTATATAATCATATGGTAGGTTTATTTTTTTAAACAAAGGAAACAAATCATGTCATCCTATGCCAAACACTTGACCACCCACGTCAGCGAAAGCACAACATCGACCCAGAGCGACAAACATTGCGGGAGAAAAGCGAAGAGCTTGAGCCAAGAAAGTTCCCAGAACCAGACACCCATTTGATGTCGTCGTGGCCGCCAAGACTCCCTCGTGTCAGCTCCGACTCCATAAAGAAAACGCAAGACGCGGGTAAAACCTTGAACGTGCTAGAAGAAACAGGCTAGCAAAACTCAGCTTCTACCCGACTCCACTAGACACTAACAATCGTTGCCAAAACGAGACGCCATGCCAAGGATGAGAAGCCGCCGCCTCTAGATCAACGAAGACAGCACGCCAACCACTAGTCACTCTGCAGACACAAACTCCAAGACGATGCCTCCAAGGAGAAAAGCAACACATAGAAAACAAATGGTATGTTTTATCCCATTTTATCATTTTTCGCAAGCTGAAAAACTAGATTTGTTTTCCAGGTGTCAGCTGACTAGGATGATAATAGATAAACAAAAATAATGTAAAATTTCATCTTTAATCTAAAAAATGCATTATTATTACTCTTTCATCAGACATGTGTGACTAGCTACGCCGTATTACCATGCACCATATCAGGTACACCTCTAGCAAATGCATGCATGAATTGTTTGCCGACCGAGCCGACAAGTCATCCTCATATGGCCTTTTCAATTTGGGGAAAATATCAAATGGTAAAAGCAACCACAGTGTTACCATCTAAGGAGTCGAAAACTATGACATTTTTCAAATGGGATATACAGTTCCACACGGTAACAAATGGACGAGATTGGCGATTTGCTCTTAAAAATAGAAGTTATATTTTACGAAGTTAGTTTTTCTCACAGTTGTTCTAGGGATTTTGGGTCAAATGAATTATAATTGATGTTTGTAAGACTAATTTTAGTGTTAGCGATATGTAGTTTTAGTCGATTGATATTGAAAAATCGAAACAACTGAAAATTTGCATAGTCAAATTAAATTATATTATACCTTATGGTTCATCGTCCATTGGAATGATTGTCCAAGGCTCATTTAATATATAAAATACTCCCTCCGTTTTTGTATACAAGGCCACTATCTCAATTCCTAGATATCAAGAAAACAAAGCCAACTATTAAATAGCATGAATAATTATGTGATAACCTTATGGGTTCCGTTCGAATTAAACATATTTTATGTGGTGCATCTTTCTCTATGGTTGCATGCAACATTCGTATTAACGAGCACCATTGTACGAGGTGGAATTCTAATCAATCCTTCTTGGAAAAAGATGGTGGCCTTGTATAGATAGAAATTGTAGTTTTGATAGTGGCCTTTTATTCAAAGACGGAGGGAGTAATGGAAATTGCTAGTGTCATACGATGGCTAGTAGGGAGATAGTTGCTATAATAGAGAGATGAATAGCACATATGTATTTGTCAAATTCTTTTTCCTCATCCCGATAAGTGTGTGCATGACCATGCAGTAAAACGCCCCCCCCCCCCCCCCAAACCACGTCCTTTGAAAATTTGCAACAATACAGGGGTAATATGGTTTTTGGGACCATATTATCATGATTTCTCGTTAATGTTCAACTACATCTACGATGACCAATCGAGTACTTCCTCTCCGACATGTAATTCCACTACCAAAGGTGACAACACAAATATTATTGTTGTGACGTTCTCGACAAATACATATGTGTTATTCATCTCTCTATTTGCACTTGCATTTGTTCCATATGTAGATCCACTAGATATGTCTAGTTTCTCCTAAGCTAGAATATTTGCTAGTGCATCTATGATGTTGTTTTCTTGGATTAAATTAATTCAAAATGTTCATAATCTTTAAACAAATTGTTTCACAATAGCATCGAATTCAGTATTATAACTCGTTCAAAATTATAGAATTAAGGACATGGCCAGAATAATGCACGTGTGTGTGTAAATTATGTATATAAGAAAAAATGCATGTAATAAACGGTTTTACTTTGATCAGTAATATTCACACATCTATATGGATTTTTCATGCAAAAATAATATCAATGCTTTTGGATTTCGTGTTTCTTTGATGTTATATGTACTTTTATTATCTAGTTGCACATAATACAAGCAATATAAGTTGTGCCTTTCTAATCATGTAAATCTCATCAAATTCTACATAATTGTTTGAATAGGCAGTGGCGGAGCTGCCATACAAGGATTGGGTGCACATGAACCCAATGCATTTTTGGCAAATTCTTCATTAAATTACTCTTTCTTTTGATTTTAGTAGAAAACTACACCATAAATAATAGAGACGAACACAATAATATGTTGCTCTAGCTTCGCCACTATAAATAGGTGCGGCTAGATTCACGACACTACTCTTTTGCCATATTTGATACAACCCTAACAAATTTGGGCATGCGTTGTCTACCTAGTGAGCTACCACATCATCCTAGGAAATGGGCCTGCCTAGCAATTTTGAGAAAAATAATAAAATGGGATAAACGCAACCATAGGGTCACCAATAAATGGTGGTAATATTTTTAATGTGAAAATTTTGTAACAAGGTAACAAAGGAATAATAAGCAGTATTTACTCTTAAATCGGAGTTGTCTTTTCAAAGTTGTCAAATATTTTCTTGTATCTGAATTTTTTTAGAGTTTCTGGAACAACAAGACTAAAATCACATGTTTTTAGACTACAATATCAGTGTTAGTAACATGTAATTTTAGCTAACTTGGAATTCAAATCTAGGCATCAAAACATTAGCAAAATCAGATAAAAAAAATTCATAAAATTGTAGCTAATTTACTATTACATTTCTTCCAATAATATACTCTTAAGGACTTTATCAAAAGTATGCATAAGTGTGCATTTTTTCATAATGTAAAATCGCTTGGATGTAGTTAACCTTTTTTTTCTTTTACTTTGACCAATAATATGTGCAAAAATCTCTAGATTTGGCATCTAAAAATAATGCCAATGTATCCGTATTGTGAGTCATTTTTAGAGGGTATTGCGACATTCTTTGATGTTGTATGTCAGAAATTCAAATTGGCTCCCGAGCTCACATGCTTCTGTGTGATTTTTTTTTTTAAATAATAAAAAATTCAAAATATTCTGAAAAAATTAGCAACAAACATATACAAGTTCACTACATACATACAAATTTTCGTGATGAAATGACATAATTTTGTGGACCTATGGAAAAAGATAAATCACCGAGAAAAATGAGGTACAAAAATATAGCTTTGAGAGCAGTGACTTTGTCTTTTTGCACAGAGCATTCAAAATATTATTTCATCACAAAAATTTTGCACGTGTCTAATAAAGTTTTATATGTTCGTTGGGATTTGTTTTTAGAATTTTTAAAATATTTTTCTCGAACTTTTTAATTAGGCAGGAGCATGTGAGTTTGGGAGCCAAAACGTCCCCTCCGTTATATGTACTTTTATTACTCAGTTATACATATACTATTACAGCTGAAACTTAAAGTTAAAATGATGTACGAAGACTAAAATAGTCCAACACGTCTTATATCAATGAATGTAGTGATTAGTAGATCATTAATTCCAACAGCCACCACTGTCAAAATGATGGACGGAGGACTAAAAAAAGTCAAACACGTCGTTATATCTCTGAATGGAGTGATTAGTAGAACACTAATTTCAACAGCCACCACTCCACAGTGTATTATAGATGGGCGGTCGACATGCGTGGCTGAGAATGGAACACGAGATGCATGATCTTGAAGATCTGAGAGAGTCTCTGTCATCCGGAAAGGGGCAAACAAACGCTGAAAACGAAAGACAAGCTGCATGATGGAATGCTACTATATACCCGGTGGATCATTTTCGCCAGGATTAAGCCTGATATGATAGCTATTTTACCGACACGTACGTCATCACACCAGCACATTGTCGCCTTCTGGGGGTGGCCCAAGCAGCAGTGGTTTGCAAATCGATCGAGCTGCATGTCAGATTGACCGGACTAAAATAGATGAATACACAGCACAAATGTGCATCGACGTCGTGGTAGTATAGGTTTGTTTGACCATCTTGCGCATGAGAAGATGGTCTCTCGTACGTGATGGATTGAGCTATTAAAACCTCTCTTGGCTTTCCCTCGAGAGAAAAGAAATGCAAGGCTCCACCGATGTTGGATTGCGATCGCGAAGAATCTGGGTAGAAACATTGTATAATCTGTCTGCTTTTTCGTGGGAGATGTGTGCTCGCAAAGGAAGCAAGGAAGAAATTAAGAAACGTCGGTGGTTTAGTTCAATCTGGCATGCTCCACCAGAGAGATAGTAGCTCTATCCGTGTTGAGCCGGGCGGCGATGCGTGCACGTATACTACGTGCGGCCCAATCCAACCATCCGTCGGTATCAATTGCCAGTTATGGACTGGAGCAGTATGATCAGTTTCTAGTCTATGCTAACCACCCCGGCACACCAGAGAAACTTTATCAACGGCCCAAAGAAAATAAATTCAAACCCATATATGAATGGTCGAAACTATTGTAAATCCATAAACATAGACAATTTGTATTAGCATCGAATATTTGATATTTTTTATCTCCGTTCTGAACCAAAAATCATAGAAGCCACACGCCCGAAATAAGAGAAATAGCCTGCTAATAACCTCCATGTTTACAGTAAAGGAGAGAAGACACTTGAATGTTGTAGCATATTATCAAAACTCAAAACCAACTATCTGAATGGCCGGACAAACCGAGTGAAGAAACATGACGCTATTGAACGGAACAACCTGCTGGTGTTGTAAAGAAAAATTAGTCACCAATTTGAGAATTTTAGATTGGGTCCATACAGCCCGGTCTAATCGAGATTTTAATGTGAGAATTATCAAGTGATCTACTCCCTCCGTTCAACAATACATGACTTCCACATATTTAGATATAGATGTATCTAAACATATTTTAGTGTCTAGATACATCCATATCTATGTGGAAGTCATCTATTGTTGAACGGAGGGAGTATATCCGTGGACAGCGGCCACTCATGTGCCTCCTATTGAACTATCCGTGCGTGATCAAGATTTTTTTTTTAGATAATAGGCCTAATGGCCCTGCCTTAAATTAATAAAGCACCACGGTTCATAAGTCTTACAGGCAAGAATAAAACCAACACTCAACCTGGCTCGAAGGCCAGTTCCGGGGCCGGCCTCCCCTCAACATGACCGGACAAACCCAACACACTCGCAGCCCCACCCGAAGCACTACTGGACGGTGCTCCCTCAGGTCTTGGCGCGGTGGCGGCGTACAGCTCCCTCAGCCTTCCTCCCAGCTCCCGAAGACGAACCTGGTCGGCCTCCTTTGCGAGGACACTCCAAAGCTGCAGTAAGATGATCATTTTAAATATAAGTTCCGCTGGATGCCGCAACACTTTGCGTTCGAACGTCAAGTCATTACGCACAAGCCAAAGTGCCCAGCACAGCGCTAAGAACACCACCCACGTTACCCTGCGCTGCCCCCCCCCCCCCCCCCCCCAAGGACTGCAAAATGGCGAAGAACTGAGGAAAGTTTGCCGGGCACCAGCTGCACCCGAGCAGTTCCCGGATCAAACTCCACCCAAACAGAGCTAGAGGACAAAGGAAAAACATGTGGGCTGCATCCTCTAGGTCACCGCAGAGCGCGCAGTTTCCATCTGCCGGCCCCAACCTATGCGCCACCAAACTACTCGACGGCAGACGATCAAGCGCAAGCAACCAGGAGAAGACTTTGATTTTTAGAGGGAGTTTGGCCTCCCAAATTGGTGCACAATGTGCCACCAGCGAGCCCTGCACTAGTCTCCGGTACATCGACGCTACCGAGAAGATCCCGTTAGGTTCCAACGACCAAGACACACCGTCCAGGCCCTCCTGGAGATGGACCCCCTCCAACCTAGCTTGTAACTCCTGCCACTGGACAAGGCGCGCTGCGTCAAGAGCTCTACGAAAAGTAACTCTCTCCCCCAAGGGGCTAAGAGCTTCTGCCACCGAAACACCTGGTGAGCCGCAGACCGCAAAGAGCAGCGGAAAGCGCTCAGAAAGGGGTCCTTCCCCCAACCACCAATCCGACCAGAAAAGGGTCCTGGTTCCGCTCCGGACTGAGAATTTCGCTCCCAGTTTGAACAGGTGCTTGACCTTGTTAAGACTACGCCAGAATTGCGAGCCCCCACGTCCATCAGCCGCAAAAATGTTGTCCGCGTCATGGTATTTGGCCCTAAGAATGGTTTTCCAGATGGGGCAAACGGCGTCCCCCTGGAGAAGCTTCCAAACCCATTTAAGCATCAATGCTTTGTTCATGAGCTTAGAGTTGATCAAGAATTCATTGGACGCGAGTGGGCAATGGGGGCATGTGTGATTTAAGTGAAGCTTCTAGTGCCGCGCATGCGTGCTTGCTACAGGTAGTGTGTGCTTGCTACTGTAAGGCTGGACCTGGCGTTACGTGTATATTCAATAGATGTGCCTATTTTCTTTCTACTCTCCCTCTAGCTATGAAGATATGTACCACCTATGGGCCTCTAGTTTGGTCAGGCCCCGGGCCGTCGCCCCTCTCGCCCTGGGCCAGAGCCGACCCTGGGCCCACTAGGACCTGAAGAAAAAAAAAATACCCACAACGACACCCCAAAACGTGTCTCTTAAATTTATGTCCGGCACCCGTAACCCTCTCGTCAAGTTTGGGGGTCTTTCTGGAGCGCAGGACATTGTCCGGTCAAACCAGCCGCCACGAGGCTTGCTTGTCATAAACCCAATTCGCGCCCAAGGCGGTAAAAAGTGTCGAACAGAGGATCATTCCGCCCCGTTAGTGGCGATGACGGTCCGTGACTGTCCACAAGGCGACGGGGCGGCGTTTCCCTGATGCCGCACACCATGCATTTACCCGGACTGCGGCCTTCCCGGCTCCCCAAGCGGCGCTAGGGCCAGCACAGCCGGAAAGTATCACCGTCATTTACTCCGACGGGACACGTGCTCAACTTTCCGCCCTCCTACCGCTATAAATGTCAGTGTTTCGACGTAGATAACATCGCCATAGACAATGTCGCCGTAGACAAAACTTGCATTGATGCCGGGGATGACGGAGGAACACCTGCGCAGGGTTTGCGCGGAGGACGCCGCCAACCATGAGCTCCAGAGATCTAGGGTTCCACCGACAGAGGAGTACGACGACAACGAGTTGCCGCCACATCTGCCGGTGGGGTCAGGGAATGTCAGATTCACCCTGGGGGGCAGGGGCTCCGGCGCTTGCAACTAGGACAACCTCTTCGAGCACGTCCTGCCGAAATTCAAGCAGACCGAGAATGCGAAGAACGACATCTACATCACCGGCGCCGCCTTCGACGTCGGTGCTTCGAGTGAGGCGGAGCGGCTCCATGCCGCGGCGGACGAATGCGAACTCGCTTGGGCTCTACGGAAGATGTCGAATCGGATATCCTCTACATAGGGCACAACTAGATAGGTTTAGTTTAAATTTTCTTGTATGTTTTTCGATTTGTCTAATTGAACTTCTATAAATGCAAGAACGAAAGGTGTTTGTTGTTTTAACAAGGGTATTGTGAGGTTTGTTTGAAGAGCAGCGTTTACGACGTCCATCAAATCCGCGAACATAGCTCCGACGCTCCACTCTGCAGAACGAGCAATCCAGACAACTGAGGTAGGCCGTGGATCGGCACACGGACACGCACTACAGGAATCTGTGAAGAAGCCGACGGCTTTTGGCCGTCCGCATAGGCTGTATCGCCGGCTGCCGTCGACATATGACCGTCGACGTAAGCACGCGTAGGCATATGCCAAATTACCGTCGGTACACTTAAAGCCGTCGGCGTAGGGCTATGCCGACGACAAAAATAATTGAATAAAAATTAAAAAAATCGATTTTTTTAATATTTTTTTGAATTTTTTTAAATTATATTCCGGAATTTTGCACTTGGCCACATATTTAATCTCTAATCTCTAATTACATAATTAATCTAGTCAACACATTTAACTTAGTCAAACTTTTCGTTCGGTCAACCATCCTGAAATTCCTCCGTTACAAGCAAACTTAACCTTTGAGTTTCTTCCAAACTAGATTACAAATGAGATGTTAGAATTTACTGATATTACTATCATATCAATCATATTAATTTGTTGGGAATGATGTTAAACTTTTCTATTGTTTAAATTTTAAAAAATATTTGAATAAATAATAATGATTATATAATTATCTTTATTGAATAAATAACAATATAATATTACAAATTACTTTATTTTTTGAATAAATTATTTAATATGGAATAATTCATATCTTTAAATTCGTAAATTAAAATTTGACAAATAAAATATCTAAATCGATTAGAAAAATTAGAGGAATTCAAATATGACATCCATATCATAGAAACATCGATAGTTTTAACAAATTTAAACTCTGTTGATGAATAGTCATGGTGGCCATTTTGACAGTTTGTGCTGATTCAGCTGGAAATAGGCGAAATGACGGGTGTTATGGTGAAATCCATGGCATAGTTTGTTTAAATATGCCCATATTCCACACAACCGTGCATATTGGAAGCATGGACACTATTCACGCAGAAATGTTTCCTTTTCATTGAATAAAAAACCATTTTCCATTCCGAGTGTGAAAAATGGCTTTTTTGTGAAGCACCAACCACAAATATGTTGCAAACCTTGGGAGATGCATTTTTTGAAAATACTAGACCATGTTATATGCATAAATAACCAAATTGTTGCCTCTGAAAAGGTTTCCATCCAACTTTTTTGAAAAACACAAGTTTCTGCCGATTCAGATGGAAACGGGTCAAATTTGAACTACAGGTGTCTCGTAGTTTGCTCATGATTTTTGGAAAAAAATCATTTTTAGGTACACAACTACCTATTTCATCAGAGATACACCAAGAGTTTCTCAATATTCAAGCCCTAGCTACGAAGGCCGTCTTGACTTTTTCGTGAAACCGGCTTAGAAAATTCCAGAAAATTTAGAAAAACTCAAAATGATGCAAGACCTTCGCGTGGTGTCGTTATATATGTCCTAGTATCCACCAAAAATAATAAACTTGGAATACTACGGTTGTGTTGAAAATATGTTCACATAAATGAGCTATCTCCTACGAACATTCTAGGGTTTCGGGCCAAATGACGGGTGTTGTGGCGAAATCCATGACATAGTTTGTTTAAATGCATCCATATTCCACACAACCGTGCATATTGGAAGCACGGACATTGTTCACGCAGAAATTTTCCCTTTTCATTGAGTAAAAAAACCATTTTCTATTTTCCGAGCGTGAAAAATGGCTTTTTTTTTTGTGAAGCACCAACCACAAATATGTTGCAAAACTTGGGAGCTGCATTTTTTGAAAATACTAGACCTTGTTATATGCATAAATAACCAAATTGTTGCCTCTCAAATAGTTTCCATCCACCTTTTTTGAAAAACACAAGTTTCTGTTGATTCAGATGGAAACGGGTCAAATTTGAACTACATGTGCCTCGTAGTTTGCTCATGATTTTTGGAAAAAATCATTTTTAAGTACACAACTACCTATTTCATCACAGATACACCAAGAGTTCCTCAATATTCAAGCCCTAACTACGAACGTCGTTTTGACTTTTTCGTGAAACTGGCTTAGAAAATTCCAGAAAATTTAGAAAAACCCAAAATGATGCAAGTCCTTCGTGTGGTGTCGTTATATATGTCCTAGTATTCATCAAAAATAATAAACTTGGAATACGACAGTTTTGTTGAAAATATGTTCACATAAATGAGCTATCTCCTACGAATATTGTAGGGTTTTGGGCCAAATGACGGGTGTTATAGCGAAATTCATGACATAGTTTGTTTAAATGTGTCCATATTCCACACAACCGTGCATATTGGAAGCACGGACATTGTTCAGGTAGAAATTTTTCCTTTTCATTAAATAAAAAAACCATTTTCCATTTTCCGAGTGCGAAAAATGGCTTTTTTGTGAAGCACCAACCACAAATATGTTGCAAAACTTAGGAGCTGAATTTTTTGAAAATACTAGACCTTGTTATATGCATGAATAACCAAATTGTTGCCTCTAAAATAGTTTTCATCCACCTTTTTTGAAAAACACAAGTTTGTGTTGATTCAACTGGAAACGGGTCAAATTTAAACTACAGGTGTCTCGTAGGTTGCTCATGATTTTTGGAAAAAAAAATCATTTTTAGGTACACAACTAGCTATTTCATCAGAGATACACCAAGAGTTTCGCAATATTCAAGCCCTAGCTACGAACGGTTATGCCCGCCGCCTTGACTTTTTCATGAAACCGGTATAGAAAATCCGGAAAATTAAAAAAAAACCAAAACGATGCAACGCCTTCGCGTGGTGTCGTTATATATGTCCTAGTATCCACAAAAAAAAATAAACTTGGAATACGACAGTTGTGTTGAAAATCTGTTCACATAAATGAGATATCTCCTACGAACATTCTAGGGTTTCGGGCCAAATGACGTGTGTTATGGCCAAATCCATGACATAGTTTGTTTAAATGTGCCCATATTCCACTAAAACATGCATATTGGAAGCACGGACAATGTTCACGCAGAAAGTTTTCCTTTTCATTGAATAAAAAAACTATTTTCCATTTTTCGAGTGTGAATTTTTTTTTTTTTTTTTGGAAGCGCCAACCTCAAATATGTTGCAAAACTTGGGAGCTGTATTTTTTGAAAATAATAGACCATGTTATGTCCATAAATAACCAACTTGTTGCCTCTGTAAAGGTTTTCATCCACCTCTTTTGAAAAACACAAATTTCTGTCAATTCAGCTGGAAACGGGTCAAATTTGAACTACAAGTGTCTCCTAGTTTGCTCATGATTTTTTGAAAAAAATCATTTCAGGTACACAACTACCTATTTCATCAGAGATACACCAAGAGTTTCTCAATATTCAAGCCCTAGCTACGAACGGTCATGCCTGCCGTCCTGACTTTTTTCATGAAACCGGTTTAGAAAATTCCAGAAAATTTAAAAAACCCCCAAAATGATGCAAGACCTTCGCGTGGTGTCATTATATATGTTATAGTCTCCACTAAAAATAATAAACTTGGAATACGACAGTTGTGTTGAAAATCTGTTCACATAACACTAGTAGGGAATGGCTTATAGCCACCACCATTCCGCTGGCGAACGATAATTGTCGTTGCCCAGCGCTAACACTAGTAGGGAATGGCTTATAGCCACCACCATAGCTTTCAATTGATGCTAGCTGGTTATCTCTAGAGTGTTTATTCCTTGAAATTGTCTATATTGAGAGTATAATTCTGGAAATTTTTACAGAATTCTAGTTTAGTTGTGAAAAATATAAATTGTCTACAATAGGAAGTCTGACAAGCAGAAAATATACCTGTTTCAATTTTATTTTGTAGCTAAATGGATCTTAACATATTTCAGTTCAAATCCTAAACTCCTTATTTTTAATTTGAATTTTAAATAATCTCGCCCTTCTTCAATTAGCCCAGCTGCACAGGATTGTCAGTTGCCACTTGCCTGTGAGATTTTATCTATTGTCATGGGATTATTTTTAGCGCACCAAGCCCAAACTGTTCAGTTCATTTAAGCGAACGCTATCTGACAGTACCACTCCAAGGGCATGTGATCTGCCAACATTGTTCACAACCTCCAACACATGTCCATGCACAACCTCTGCGGCTTTCTGCAAAACTGCTGGTCACCTTTCACCTTCTAGCTTCTCCCTTGTAGCCTGCACTAGTGCTGAGTGCTGACAATGCAAATTATGCAATCGTACCACTCCACTGGTAATTAAGTCAGTGTTTGGTACCATGACTGAGCAAAACAAGGTTGTGCAGGTGCAGTCTTTTGGGATCATCCAGATATTTTGGTGAGTTTCCATCATAAGAAGGATGCTGAGTTGTTGACCATAAAGGTTAAACTATAGTGTGGTGTTATGATTAAGAGTACACATAAAAAAGCTTCATCCAAACAATTGTTTGGCTTTAGAGTAAGATAAGGAAAATTACCATTTTACATGAGCGAATCAGTTTGGGTTTTATCCAGGTTGAATAATATCAAGTACCAAAATTGCCCTTCAGAAGTTTGATTAGCTCCTTGGCATTTATTTCCATAGCATGTACCATTTTCATGTATTAGATGGCATTTTTTACTCTATTCATCGGTTACAAACTGCTTTCTGTTTTGTACTCTGTGTAGATGAGTGGCATGGATAAGAATATGCCAATATAGTTGTTGTGATGCCTAGCTACAATTTTGTATGTTAAACTGCCCCCTTTTTAGTAATGTTTAACTGCTGCTGCTGCTGCTTAACTGCTGCTTAACTGTTGTTGCTGCTGTTTAACTGCTGCTGCTGCTTAACTGCTGCTGCTGCTGCTTAACTGCTGCTGCTGCTGCTACCTAATAGTGTCTGCTTAACTGCTGCTGCTACCTGATAGTGCTGCAGCAGTGAGCCCTCATATGTTTGGTGAAGTGGTCGATCTCCATGCCACAAAATAAACCTGAAGCTCGTAATGTTTGGTGAAGTTCAGACTAGTATGTTTGGTGACATCTTAATCTGATCATGTTTATCGCTTGCATCCGAGTTGCTATGATTTTCCTTCTGCATAATCCAATTACTGGTGTACAACATATTATATCAAAATGGAACAAACAGAGGATGGTTGGTGTACAACTTATTCTCCTTTGGGGTTTGCAGAATTTAAATTTAATTACTTTGGTGATGGTTGGTGGTGATGGATGGTGTGTATGGATGGTGGTGATGGATGGTGGTGGTGATGGATGGTGGTGATGGATGGTGGAGATGGTGTGTGGTCGTGTGGATATGTGCCCACCTTCGTGTGGATGACGATGATAATATGAGGGGTGGGATTATATGAGGGGTGGGTTTTTATGTGCAGGTACCCCACGTGAGTCCCTATTTGCCGGAATGTTGATTAATTTCCGTTCCGGCAAATTTGGGTACTCCATTTGTGATATTTTTAGCAAAGGTCATGCCGAAATTTTCCGTGAATTTTGGCATGATCTTTGCTAAAAATATCACAACTTAGAGTGTCCGAGAAATTTGGACTCATATGGGGTATACATCGTCTAAATTGTAGGATTTGTTGAACTTATTTCGGGTTTTCTCTCCTTCCTTAGATATGGCTCACAACGACGAGGCGGGTGGTTCTGGTCTCGGACACGGCGGAGACAACGACGATGCGTGGCTTTCCATGCTAAGCGCGGGAGGCGGACCCGTAGATCCGCACCCGGATCTAGAGATGGAGGGCGACGCTGCAGACGACGAGATGGACGAAACCGTTCGCCAGGAGCTAGAGCCACACAACGATACATCGGGCGCTACATCGGGCGCAGAAGGTGATCAAACCGGTAGTGGCACCGGGGATACCGCCTCCGGTAGCGAGGCGGCGGCTAGGCGCAAAGAGAGGCGGCACAACATGCTCGCCACCATGCGGGAAGAGTTCACGGAAGTGGACCCCAGCGGTGCTCCCCTCGAGCCGGAGAGTTATGCCAAGGGCTATGGAAACCAGATAGGCTGCATAGCTCGAGACTTCGGCAACGTTAACATGGAGCACCTCAAAGGTAAAGAAAACAAGGCTAATGCCGCCCTGCTGATTGAGAAGCTGCACACAAGGTATAAATTCCCGGATCCTTACGACAACCAGGACCTGAAGAAGAATCTGGTCAACTCCTTAGCACTGAACAAGTTCGCCAAGGCGTTTACGACTTGGAGATCCAGTTTGCGGCAGATGCTTGCGAAGGGTAAGGATTTTGATGAGATCCATAAGATGTGGCCCTCCATTTCCGAGGAAGACTTGGCCCAATTCAAGATCGACGAACTCAAACCGGAAAGGATTGCGCTGACTAAATGGGGGAAAGAACAGCGAAAAAAGAACATTGGCCCTCACAATCTCGGAAGCCGGGGTTACCTTGGGAAGCAGAAAGTATGGGAAAAGGAGGATTCGAAGAGAGAAGGGCCGAACCCGTTTGACAAGATCACCGACCCGCAGGTGAGAAATTTTGTCAGGGCCCATTACAGGGAAGATCCCAAAAAGCCCGGCGATCTTGTGTTGAACGAGAAGGTCAAGCTGCTCGAGAATAAGTATCTCGAGGAACAAGAAAAAGAACGCCTATCTCAATCTGACGGGGGGTCCTCGGCGACGACGAACAAGGACCCGTATGACACCCCTTTCATTAGGGCGCTTAACGCGATGAAGGGAGTGCCCCTTGACAAGAAGCCGAATCGTAGCCATGTGCATGGCCTCGGAAAGGGTCATCGGCATGCGCAATACTACCGCGACACCAAGGAAAAGCGTAAGGAGCGGAACAAGGGCCCGGAGAAGACGGTCGACGAGCTTGTGAACGAGAGGCTCAATGAGCTCCTCCCTACCATCTGTTCGACCGTCGCTCAGTCCTTAGCGCCGTGGATGCTAGGTGGAGGACAAGGGCCGCTCCCGCAGATAAACATAGCCCAAATGGTGCAGCCAGCGCCGCAGAACGTGGCCCCCGGCGTGGCGCCGCAGAACGTGGCCCCCGTCGTGGCGCCGCAGAACGCGGCCCCCGTCGTGGCGTCTGCTGCGCGGAACGAGCCGGCCCCCAACCCTCAGCCGGAAGGTCGCAAAGATCCGTCGCCGCCCCGCCACATCTCTCCAACGCCGCCGCCGACACTTAGCGGTCCATCCCCCTTGTCCGAGCTCAATGCCCTCACGGTAATTCAACGTGCACTGCTTAATTATATATTATGACTTGATTCGTGACGGCATCAGTCTCTAACAACGATCGCGCGACGTTTCGCAGGCCGACGAGACGGGATGCACATTGCTCCTTAATGTGAACGGCGAGTTAAAGGACGTCGCCAAAGGAAAAATCATCACACCTCTGAACCGCGTATCCCACGGCGTTCGTATGCCCGAGGACGTGTTCAGAGTGACATTAAGTCGGGTGCTCCCTGGTTGCGGTGCTCTCGATCCTCCGAACCAACCACCCGCAGCCGACAGCGAGTTGAACCTGGAGCAATGCTTGGTTTGTCCATTGACCTGGCCGAAATCACTAATTCGTTTGGAAAGTACTCCTGCCAACACTCCAACACCGGTCCAGGGGTCGGGGCACCCGAGCCAACACAAGGATTTCTCACCTGCAAAGTCCGTGCAGCACGACGGCGACGATTCTGAAGATGAGAACCCGAATGACTACCTCGTCGACGATCCTTACGAGGGGGCGCCCGGCCTGGATGATCTTGATCAACTTCTCTTGCCAGCGGAGGAAGCGGATAAATATCGATGCACAAAGCGTCTTTTCTCTTCTCAAGAGCCGGCAGTCCCCGAGCAAGAAGTCATCAGCCAGGATGCCCTCAAAGAGGCGGTAGCGGATGTATTTCATAATACTCAGCCTAAAATCAAGTATGCACGGAAAAGAACTAAGAAGAGTTCTGCCGTTGCATCGATGAGCCAACCGGTGGAGGGGACCAAGTCTAAGCCGCAGACAGGACGTGTATTGGACATGATACCCATAACCGACTGGCATCAGATCCATGAGTTGGGCAAACCGATGCTTCCGCCGAGATTGGCCTCCTTGCTGACAGGTGATATGCGTAGCGTCCATGACGGTGTACTATATATGGAGGAGATGCTTCTGAAAGAGAAAAATCCAACGCTTCCGGTTTTGGTCGCAAAGGTGCCATCTACGGCGGGATTTGTCACTGAAGGCAACGCAAACAAGATCATCATTAGATTTGACGACATTTTCCGGATGTTCCACATGAAAGCACTCCACTCGTCAATCGTCCGTCTGTTTACGCTCAGCTTGGCGCATCATCTATCCGTAGAGAATGTCAGAAACATCGGGCTAGCAGACCCCTACTACATGCACGACATGTACTTGAACAACCCCAAGGGTAGGGCAAAAGCGACAAAGTACCTCGAACAAGTGTTGCTCACTAACCATATGAACAAGAGGATCACCCTCGTGCCCTACTTTCCTGAGTAAGTTATATTTCCCATCTTTACATAAGTTCGCGCATATACAATTTTTGAGGATTATATATATGGACTCTCCTGTTTTGCGCAGAAACAAATACGGCACCCTCATCATGCTCTACCCGAGAGACGCGCACGCAGTATATCTCGACTCCGGGAGTACGATGAAGGAGAAGAACTACACCCTCATCAAGTCTGTTCTAAATGATGCTATGGATGGCTACATCAGGGGGGAAGGATTCTGCGACAGGACGAAACAAATTAAAGGAAAATATGTGTTCAGACACAGAACAGAGTTTCCCTGCCCCAAGCAGGCGCCAGGCGGCCAAATGGAGGCATGGTACCTCATCCAACACATGACGGAGATCGTGAAGGACCAACATAGTCTGCAATACATGTCTGCTGTGGACAAATGGTCTCGCAGCATCGTGGAATGGTCTGATGCTGAGTACAGACAAAACTTTGGTCGCATCCAGCGCAAGATCTGCGCAATCATCTATAAGGATGTAGTAACTTCAGGATCTACCTTCCACTGGAACACCCCACCATCTAACAATGAGTTGCGACAATGTGTGCTAGAGCAGACTGACGAGAGACCATTCAACTCGTTAGAAGGTGCTCTTCCGTTCCCGCCGGAGAAGAAACAGAAGATCACAACATCGAGGAAGAAATGATCGACGGTATGTATTCGATTCGTTACGAATTGCTCCTAATAAGAACTTGTGATTTCCTTTGCCGGTCTAATGTTTTTATCTTGGTCTACAGAGAGATGAAGAAGTGGACGGCGCGCTGGCCCTAGCGAAAGATCGCAAGCGGAGGCGGAAGCTAAAGCGGAAGCGGACCGTATATCTAGCTAGTCTTCTTTGCGATTGATCTCTATATCGCGCGTACGTTGCATAGATATGTAGTAGTCATACCTTTGTAATCGTTGAACTAATTAGATGGCTATATTTTGGGTTCGAAATCTTCCGACATATTATTGAGATCAATGTGTTGTATTCGTACTTATGAGAATTGGATATGGATGCATATGTATAGATGTGTTAATATCGTTATCGATGTGTTAAATTCGTTATGGATGGATGCATATGTATCTATGATTTATCGATGTGCTATCAGTGATTTATATGTGTGAAAGTTTATAAATTATAGAATTTGAATGTATTTGGACCTGGGAATATACAGAATCAGAATATATAAACTGTTATACAAAAAAAAAGAAAAAATACAAACCTGTGAAACTTACCACTGGCGAACACAGTACCTACCACTGGCGAACTGTACCACTTGCGAACAACCTGACTACCGCTGGCGAACCAGTAGCGCTGGCGAACAGCGGAGCTACCGCTGGCGAACATAGCGCTGGCGAACAAGGCCTTGTTCGCCAGCGGTAACCTGCACTACCGCTGGCGAACTGGTGTTCGCCAGCGGTAACCTGCTACCACTGGCGTGGTACCGCTGGCGAACACATGTTCGCCAGCGGTAGATGAAATATGTTCGTCACTGGTAGCCCTTTTCCTACTAGTGTAAATGAGCTATCTCCTACGAACATTCTAGGTTTCGGGCGAAATGACGGGTCTTATGGCCAAATCCATGGCATAGTTTGTTTAAATGTTCTCATATTTCACACAAACATGCATATTGGAAGCACGGACAATGTTCACGCAGAAAATTTTCCTTTTCATTGAATAAAAAAACCATTTTCTATTTTCCGAGCGTGAAAAAATGGCTTTTTTGTGAAGCACCAACCAGAAATATGTTGCAAAACTTGGGAGCTGTATTTCTTGAAAATACTAGACCATGTTATATGCACAAATAAACAAATTGTTGCCTCTGAAAAGGTTTTCATCCAGCTCTTTTGAAAAAACACAAGTTTCTGCCGATTCGGTTGGAAACGAGTCAAATTTGAACTACAAGTGTCTCCTAGTTTCTCAATATTTAAGCCCTAGCTACGAACAGTCATGCCCGCCGTCTTGACTTCGTTTTGAAATAGGCATAGAAAAATCAAACAAATTCAAATAAATGATGACGGTTAAACCCTTAACATACAGAGTAGAATACTATACATATACAACCCACAACACACTTGTAGACACTTGGTATGGTCCACCTAGATTTTGGTTGGATTCAGACGTCCCACAACCCTCTCAGACGAAACTGTTAACCCATTATTGTTAGTTCCATTCTTTCTCATGATTTTGTTTCTAAGAATATAGCTTTAACAATATGCATGATAATTTAGATATGTTTCTCATTTTCGAAACGAGCTAAAGAACGTCAAAATCCGAATTCGAATGCAAAAGTTATGAACAAAACATTCATTAAGTCAGAAAAAAAATTAAGCTTGGCTAGGCCGACGGCATTGCCGTCGGCATAGCTCAATTTTCTTTTTTTAATTTGGGATCCCCTCTTAGGGTCTATGCCGACGGCTTTGCCGTCGGCGTAGCTCAAAAAAAAAGATAGGCCGATGACATAGCTACTTTTCTTTTGCAATTTGCTATTCCCTGATTAGGTCTATCCCGACGGCCCCGATAAATTCGGCATAGAATTTAGCCGTCGGCACAGTAGCCCATGCCATGCCGATCGCTTTGGTTGCTTTGTTTTCAATTGTTCGCGCGCGTGCCAGTAGTCTTTTTTTTTTGGTAGCAGTTTTTTGTTTTGTTCTTGGTAGCAGTTGCCCAAGCGTCGTGAGCTTGAGCATGTGGGCTGGGCCGCCAGGATGTTTCAAGGGGTGTTACGATCGCGCGCAGCAGCTGTACAGCTATTTGGTTCTCACTTATCTAAAAAACAAAAACTGTTTGGTTCTCACAAAATAAAAAACAAACTTTACAGGTGTTTGCTTCGAATAGTTCTAGGTAATAAAAAAATGTTTGCTTCCTCGCGTACCTTACGCCACTAGGCAACATTTTACATAGATTTGCATTAGATCTTAGCCCTTCCTCTTTGAATGGTTAGCATTTTTTTCCCCACAATATCCAATTGACTATGTTTATACTAAATTGTTCCGCATTGCCAACGCACTGGAAAAAAACAATTTTTTATCCTCCGAACGTTTCAACGCTGTATGCTACCAAATGGCTCTTTTTTTCATCTTGGAGAAAATATGAAGGGTAAAAGCAAACACAAGATCACAAGCTAAGGAGTTGAAAACTGTTGCAAGATTTTTTTTTAAATACGATATGTAAAGCCACACGGAAACAACGGGATGAGATGCGCGATTTACTCTTAAACAAAATTTGTATTTTCCAAAGTTACAGGCTATTTACTCGCATTTGTTTTTCAAGTTTTTGGATCACCATAATTATAATTGATATTTGTAAGACTAGTTCTAGTGTTAGAGACATGTAGTGTTAGAGGCATTCATGATGTTATTTTCTTGGATTAACTAATTAAAAATTATCTCGATCTTAAACAAAATGTCATCTACATGCAAGAGATTTTTCTCTAATCGGTTGGCAGAACGACCATCTTAATCTTAAGATTGAGATGCAAAAAGGAAGAAGTTACATTGTCTACACAACGTATTTTATATCTCCAGGGTCTTGGGTGTGGTCATATGCCCGCTGCTCTATCTTCTTGTGAATCAAAGCTACCACAAACGAAGAGAGAAAGTCCTAGTTTCAGAAGACCGTTACGTATTTCGTGAACCAAAGTTATATTTTTATTTTTACCAATAATATGTGCAAAAAACTCTCTGGATTTGACATATTAAAATAATGTCAATGTAGTATCTGTACTGCATGGTACTCCCTCCTTGCCATAATATAGTACACATTGGTTTTCATGGAAGTCAAATTTCACTAGTTTTGACCATGTTTATTAAGGAAAAATATATATATCCACAATACACATATATATCATATGAAAAATACTTGTTGATGAATTCAACGGTACTAATTTGGTATTTGATATGTTGATTTTTTTTCCTGTAAAGGTTGTCAAAGTTTGCACGGTTTGACTTTTAGAAAAAGTTTATATTCACTTTATATTGGAAAGGAGTGAATGTTGCAAGTTACTCTGTATGTTATATGTACTTTATTATCCAAGCACACATATTTCAAGAGAAACCTATATATAGATTTTTTTTTCATATAAACACCCGAAGTTTTGTTTGAAATGCGCTAAAAATGTGGTTTGCACAACAGGTTCACATCTACACGTGTGAGGCAAAACGTCATGTCCCTATCCAAGTCATCTTTTCTCACCTATATAATTTTCCAGCGTAAGTAATGTTCAGTGGTTGTCCTCGTTCAGACGCAACACGAGAGGAGGACGCACCATCTGCACGAAGCGACGAGACACCAGAGGAAGTGACAGGACGCTCCTGCTCGCCCCCCGCGGGCGACAGGGGCGAAACCCTAACTCCACCTCCCGCACCTCTCCTCCCCTCCCCTTCCCTGCCGCCGCCGGCGGGAGCCGCCGGGAAACGCCCGCGCGGTGCCGGTGGCGGCGGGATCTTCTTCACCCGTGCGCTCGAGCGGCCTCGCGGGGCGGCCGCGGCTGGCGGCGGTGCGGGCTAGGCGACTCGGCCGGCGGCGCGCCCTTGGCTCTCCTGGGGCCAAGTCTCGCGGCGGCGAGGATCCTCCTGGTGGGCGGCGAACGGGTGGTGGCCGGCCCCCCTTGGGCGTTGGTGGGCAGGCGCGGCCAAGGTCAGCTCCTGGCTGGCGGCGGCGGCGCGCGGCCTGCTGCTCCGGCGGAAGACGGGCGGGCTCGACGGGTGGTGCGGCCTCGGATGCGTTTCCTTGGCCCTCTCGCGTGCTCAGGCCGAGGCAGGGGCCTCTGGCCCTCGCGAGCCCTGTTGCGCCCCCCAGATCTGATGGTGCTAGCAGCCATGGGGGCTGCTGGCCCTCGATCTCGCAGGAGGCAGTCTCGGTGGCGGGCGTGCTTCTTCTCAGTTTCGTCGGCGCAAGGAGTCAGGATGCCGGGGCGGCGGCCCTGGAAGGCGGGAACTTCGTTGGTTGGCGGGCGAGCCAGTGGTTCTAGTGTTGGCCGATGGCCACGGTCGTGTGGGCGGCGTGGTGGTTGGCGTGCGACACTCTGTGGCAGCGGGGGTCACCGTCTCGACGGTGTTTCCTGCCATGGGAGATTGTGAGAGCGTGCCGAGGGGAAACTCTCGTCCGGGGCTTCTCGGGCCGCGGCGGCGGCGTCCACGGACGTCGCTCCCTTCCTGAAGGCGTCTGTGTGGCTGCTCTTTGTCCTCCTATGTGCTCCGGGTGAAAACCCAAGACCCTTGGGTCGGGCGGTGGCGACGCTCCGGCGTCGCTCTCTTCTTGAAGACACCGCCTTGGAGTTCACGGCGTGTGGCTCTCCAGAGGGCGTACGGCCACTAGTAGGGAATGGCTTATAGCCACCACCATACCGCTGGCGAACCAGAATGGCTGTTGCCCAGCGCTAATAGTGCTGGCGAACAACTATGCCTGTTCGCCAGCACTACCGCTGGCGAACAACCACCCTTGTTCGCCAGCGGTATGCCTGGGCCCCACCTGCGCGCGATTTGAAATGGTAGCGCCGCTGCCTTATTTTACCGCTGGCGAACGGCCTGTATTGTTCGCCAGCGCTACTACCACAACCGCTGCCCAGCACGCATCTTAGCGCTGGCGAACAGAAGCATCTGTTCGCCAGCGGTAGTCCGCAGATATTGCCACAAAGTGGCACCCCCACCTACCCACTTTCCCCTCCACTCTATCTTCTTCACCTTGTTCCCTCTTCTCTCTCTAGCTCGAAATTATGCCAATTTCTTCACCCTCCTACCTTATTTTGAACCAACTAAATTTATTTTAGTTGGTATATATATGTTTATCTCCCTCCTAACATCATTTCTACCCCAAATTTTCCCTCCCTAGCCATCTAGATCTAGAATTAACCCCTTTCTCTCCAAAGCTCCAAATTTCTCCGGATATCATCGTGTGGGCATCTATTCATTTGAGGTGTGATGAATGATAATATATAATTAAATGAGTTTGTATATAAATTTTGTCCGGATACACGCGATATGCAATATGTGTGAAATTTCACCGGATTCAACAATGGTCGTGTGATGGAGACGATAAATGCATGTGTGCGCAATTTGTTGTGGAATGAAATTGAGTAGCCAACTATCGCCGGAATGTTGATTCATTTCCGTCTCGGCATAGTTTGGCACTCCTCTAACCTCCAATTTGTAGGAAGGTCATGCCGATTTTTTTCCGTGAATATCGCAATATATATATATATTATGTTTGGTTCTAATATTAATTATATCGGCGCGCGCTCTCGTGCAGGCGACATATAATGGTGGTCGTTAAGAGTGAACGTGTCGTGAATAGTTACTTGAGACACGCGACAGAAGACATGTTACAAAATGGCCGCAAGGAGATACGATGTCCATGTCGAAAGTGCAAACTAGGGGGCTTGCTCAATCCCTTTACCGGAGACTTGCTCAGTCACCTCCTAAGGTATGGTTTCATGGATGGGTATAACAGTCAGTGGGTAAGTGATGATGAAGATGATGAAGTCCATGGGGCGGCGGCGGTAGGAAATGATGTGCAACAGGACAATAGCAACGATCGAATAGAACTACAGCAGGACCAACTACAACAGGACCAAGATCAGCCTTATGACCCAGCACATGATCATGGAGAAGATGTTGAACAAGACGTGGAAGAAGATCACGAGGACACAGGGACACCCCTAACGGAAGTTGTGCGTGACCCTCATCTGAAAGAACTGCTCTTGAGAAAGACGACTAACTCGATATCTGCTGCTAGAGAGCAATCGAAGCTGGCGCAACTAGAGATAGACTCGAAGACACCGTTGTATGCAGGCTGCGGTCCGGGAGAGTCCCGCCTGAGAGTGGCCCTCGATGTTCTGCAGATGAAGGCGAGATACAAATGGAGCGACATAAGCGTCGATGCAAGCCTGCAATACTGGCACGATGTCCTTCCAGAGGGCAACACTTGTCCTAAAAGTTGCGACGAGGCCAAGAAAGTCGTGTGCCCCTTTGATTTACCTCACGAAAAATACCATGTGTGCATCAACGATTGCTACATTTATCGGAAAGAGGACGCGAACAAAACCATTTGTCCAGTTTGCAGCGCCGCTCGATACAAGAAAGGGAAGAAGAAAGCTCCTCGGAAAGTTGTGTGGTACTTTCCGCTCATTCCCCGTCTGCAACGGTATTTCGCGGACCGCAAGGAAGCAGAGCTCATGCGCTGGCACGCGAAAAGGAGGAATAAAGTTTTGAAAGATCCAAATCGAAGTGAAAAAGTAATTCTGACACATCCTTCAGATGCAAGTCAATGGAAAGCAATTGACTGTGAATATCCAACGTTCGGGGCGGAGGCAAGGAACATCAGGTTGGGTGTGAGCACCGACGGACTCAATCCGTTTGGCAACCAGAGCAGCACCCATAGCACCTGGCCCGTGTTTGTATGGATGTACAACATCCCTCCCTGGTTGTGCATGAAGAGGAAGTATATTCACATGAGTATGCTAATTCAAGGGCCGAAACAACCAGGCAACGACATAAATCTATACCTGAAGCTGCTTAAAGATGAGCTGGAAACGCTATGGGCCGAGGAAGGGGTGAACACATGGGACGCCTTCGGTGAACAATATTTCCCAATGAGAGCTGTCTTACTCTGTACGGTTCACGACCTACTAGGCTACGGATATGTGGCGGGCCAGGTGTGCCACGGACATAACGGTTGCGTGAGGTGCATGGATGACCCCACGTTTATGCAACTTCCGAAAGATCCTGGGTCTTCGAAAACAGTTTTCGTTGGCCATCGAAGGTGGCTACCCAACAAAGACCCGTGGAGAAGGCGAGGAGACCTTTTTAACGGTGAGGATGAGCTCCGTGGACCTCCACGTAAGAGGTGCGGCGAAGAAATCTACAATTTGCTGAATGATTGGAAGGAATGCCCAGAGCCTGGAAAGAAGCAAAAGGCGCCAAAACCGCTTCTGGATGTATGGAAGACGAGGTCGGTGTTTTGGGACTTGCCATACTGGCCCTTTCTCGATACGCCTCACTGCCTTGATCTGATGCATATCACGAAGAATGTGTTTGAAAGTTTGTTTGGCACGCTGCTCAACATGCCGGAGAGGACCAAAGACGGGGTGAAAGCAAGAAACGACCTGAAATATTTTGGTATTAGGGTAGATCTTCAGGGGGGACGCCCGGATGATGACGACGGCGATCAATCGTGTGATGAGGAGACGGATGGTCGCAAGGCCAAAAGGGTTAAGAGGAATGACTATTACTGCCCCCCCTCCTGCTTCACTCTTAGTCCGGACGAGATCACAAAATTGATGATGTGCCTTCTCGGAGTCAAAGTCCCTAGCGGTTACTCAGGGCTAATAAGCAGATTCCTCGACGCGCAGAAACAAAAGTTTAGCGGGATGAAGTCTCATGACTGTTACGTGATGATGACGCAGATACTTCCGGTTGCGATCCGCGGAATAATGGACAAACACGTCCGGGAAACCCTGTTTGGCCTCTGTAACTTCTTCGACGTTATATCTCGAAAGTCGATCACGGGGAAGCAGATCTCAAGGCTGCAGGAAGAGATTGTCGTGATACTATGCGAGCTTGAGATGTACTTTCCACCATCATTCTTTGACATATGTGTTCATCTGTTGGTCCATATCGTGGACGATATCATCCATCTCGGGCCGTTGTTCCTGCACAACATGATGCCGTTTGAAAGGATGAATGGGGTCATCAAAGGATATGTTCGCAACAGAGCTCGTCCGGACGGAAGCATCGTTCAGGGCTTTCTCACCGAAGAGTGCATCTCTTTCTGCACGAATCATATGGACGTGGAGGACCCAGTTGGTCTGCCCAGAAACAAGCACATTGGCAAGCTCGATGGAGTAGGTCACAAAAATGGACGTAGAGAAGTGCATGTGGATCGGGCTTGTCGACGCACCGACTTTAACAGGGCAAACTTAGTAGCTCTCCAACACATTGACATGGTCGATACTTGGGTGGAAAAACACAAGAGCTCGATTATGAAAAAGTACAGTGAACAAGGCAAGCGGAGGACCGAAGGAGAAATAATCAGAGAGCATAACTCCACTTTCTTGCGTTGGTTTAAAGATGTGATCGTCGCTAATCCACCGCCAAGGGATTGTGCGAAAAATAAACTTTTGTACGCCTTGGCACATGGCCCAGCTCCCAACCTAGCGACGTTTCAAGCATATGATATCAACGGGTTCACTTTCTACACAGAGGAGAAAGACAAAACTTCCGATTATCAAAACTCAGGGGTAACGATGGAATCCTACACCGGTGACAAAAAGTTAAGATACTACGGAAGGATCGAGGAGATATGGGAGCTTAACTACTCTGGAGAGAAGGTGCCTATGTTCCGCGTCAGATGGGCTAGGATGTCGACCGTCAGGAAAGAAGACCAATACTTTACAACCATGGTTATTCCCGAAGCCGGAACCTCATCAAGCGCGAATGTCACAGCGCAAAATGAGCCATGGGTATTGGCTAAGCATGTGTCACAATGCTTCTTCATAACAGACCCCGCAAGGCCTAGCCGTGTTGTCGTGAGGAGAGGGAAAAGAAATATCATCGGAATGGATGGAGTCGTTGACGAGGACGAGTTCGACACGTTCGGCGACCCAAATATTGACGATGATCAAGAAGATGATGATGATAGTCATGCAACATACACAACAAGAAGAAGCAGAACTACGCTACCTAGGCATGGTCTTCCATTCAGAAGAAGAAGTCATAATGTGGGGTTAAATTATGCAACTTCGACCAAAAAAGGCAAAAAAATCAAACACTGATGAGAAACTATGTATATATTTTTCTGCCAATTGTATGCGACGAAACTATGTATATGCATGGATCAACTAGTCTGATATCGATGTGCACTTATTATAAATTTAATGTACCTTGTTCTTTATTTCAAATGTGTGGAATTATATTATTTGAAACATAAAGGAAACCAAATAGAAATTAAACAAGAAGGAAACAACGAAAAACAATAGAACACATAAAGAAAAAACAATAGAAAACAACTAAAACCAAAATGATGAAAACAGAAAACAAGAAGGAAATATTGGAAAACAATTGAAAACATAAAGGGAATAATGAAAAACAAAAAAAAACATTATTATTTGTGATGTGTTTGAAATTAATTTGTAATGTGTTTGAATTATTATAAATTAAATGTCTTTGAATAATTTAAACAAATAAAGAAAACAAAAAAAAACATTATTATTTGTAATGTGTTTGAAATTAATTTGTACTGTGTGTTTGAATGATTATAAATGAAATGTATTTGAATAATTTAAAAAAATAAAGAAACCAAAATAAAACATAAAGAAAAAACAGTAATGCTTCTCAAAATAAAGAAATAAAATGAAAAAGATAGCGCTGGCGAACATAGCTGCCTGTTCGCCAGCGCTATGTTACCTCTGGCGAACCGTACTTTGTTCGCCAGCGGTATGGTCGTAGCGCTGGCGAACAGACAGTGGTGTTCGCCAGCGGTGTTTTAGCGCTGGCGAACCAGCAGAAAAGTTCGCCAGCGGTGATCCCCACAGTTGGCTACACAGGGCCGCGCGGGACTTAGCCGTTTTTCTCGATCGAGCGAGAGTACACAGACACACACGCGCGCGCCCTCTCCACTCTCCGGCGACGCCCTCTTCGTCTCCGGCGACCACCGCGCAGCAGCAGCGCCCTCTCCACTCTCACCGGCGACGCCCTCCCTCTCTCCCACCCCCACTGCCCCACTCTCCCCCGCCCACTGCCACTCCATCCCTCTCCCCTTCCCTCTCTGCCCGGCCACCGCGCGCACGCGCCCCTCCCTCTCCGGCCACCGCGCACGCGCCCCTCCCTCCCTCTCCGGCCACGCCATCGATCCCTCTCCCCTTCCCTCTCTGCCCTCCCCTCCACCTCCTCGGCCTCGCTGCTGCCCCGAACACTGCCCCCTCCGCTGCCTCGAAGGTGTTCGACAGCGGCGTTGCTCCCTGTGCCCCCGCTGCTACTCGCTGCAACTACACGCCCTTCACGTGTTCGACAGAAGGTGGGCATCGAATTTCTTTCTCCTTTGCTTGCTTGCTTTGTTTATTTACTGCTGCGTATATTGGTGCTCTGAATCATTTTAGTTATGAAATGATTTATGGTACTGCTGGAGCTCCCTAGTATATCTCTTGGGTTTGGTCATAATGAATCTGTGTTTTGGACCATGTTGTTGTCAAGTTGTTTGCCAACAGTGAGTAATTGTTGGTATCAATCTTATTAAGTGTCTCTGAGTGATAGTGTGTTTTGGTACTGTTAGAGTTTTTCTTGTAGACTCTGAATCATTTAGTTGTGATAGTGGCAGTTGTACTCGTTGCCACACCAATGCCCGTTGCTTGTATACATGAATATGATGAGGATTTATGCGTGTATGTTGGTGTGGAGTTGCAGCGTGCAATCGGTACTGCTGCCTGCTCGAGCACCCACCTAAATCAGTTGTGTTTGTTTGTAATGAAGCTGTGTTTTCGACCATGTTGTTGTCAAATGTCAAGTCAAGGTTTTTGCCAGCAGTGAGTTATTAGTAGTAATCTTTTGAAGGGTTGTTGTGTCATACTAGTGTCATAGCTGAATGCAGCAGACTGTTGTTTGTTGTTGCTGCAAGATGGAATGTTTTGCAGGTCTTGTTGTAGAATCTGAAATCATTTAGTTGGGAGTGGCGTGGTATTTGAGCAGGCAGGCAGTGACGGTGCCTCTCCGGCACGGTCAAGCGATGCGAGAGTTGCGTGCGAACTCCTAGCTAAACTGGTGGAAACCGCTGATTTGGTCCGGTGCGGTTTGGGTTGGCGGTTTGAGACCAAGCTATGCTCAGCGGCAGCAGCAGTAGTATTCATTTTGTCAAAATCAGAACCTGTAGCAAGTTTGGGCTTGGTGTGGTGCACAGTGGTTAATTTGGTATAGTGTATATGTAGGATTTTGTGCAAAGTGCCAGCCCTTGGGCGCTCGTATCTGTTGGCCCGCCCTGGAATATAAAAATAATTTGGAATCACTTTAACGAAGCAGTTAGTAGCAAATATGCTAGATGCAATAAAATAAGAGCTAAACCTGTTTATTAAAATATTTTTTCGAGAGCACGGGGTTACAATAGATATATTTGGTACAATGTCTTGATATTTTCTTAGTTGCTGCTGGCCAGCTCTACTAGTACTTCTATTATTTTTTAGTTTCTTAAGGAGTTTGTGCTCTGTTCAGTTCATTTAAGCGAACGCTATCTGACAGTACCACTCCAAGGGCATGTGATCTGCCAACATTGTTCACAACCTCCAACACATGTCCATGCACAACCTCCAACACATGTGATCTGCCAACATTGTTTGGCTTTAGAGTAAGATAAGGAAAATTACCATTTTACATGAGCGAATCAGTCTGGGTTTTATCCAGGTTGAATAATATCAAGTACCAAAATTGCCCTCCAGAAGTTTGATTAGCTCCTTGGCATTTATTTCCATAGCATGTACCATTTTCATGTATTAGATGGCATTTTTTACTCTATTCATCGGTTACAAACTGCTTTCTGTTTTGTACTCTGTGTAGATGAGTGGCATGGATAAGAATATGCCAATATAGTTGTTGTGATGCCTAGCTACAGTTTTGTATGTTCAACTGCCCCCTTTTTAGTAATGTTTAACTGCTGCTGCTGCTGCTTAACTGCTGCTTAACTGCTGCTGCTGCTGTTTAACTGCTGCTGCTGCTGCTTAACTGCTGCTGCTGCTGCTACCTGATAGTGTCTGCTTAACTGCTGCTGCTACCTGATAGTGCTGCAGCAGTGAGCCCTCATATGTTTGGTGAAGTGGTGGATGGTGTGTATGGATGGTGGTGATGGATGGTGGTGGTGATGGATGGTGGTGTATGGATGGTGGAGATGGTGTGTGGTCGTATTGATATGTGCCCACCTTCGTGTGGATGACGATGATAATATGAGGGGTGGGATTATATGAGGGGTGGGTTTTTATGTGCAGGTACCCCACGTGAGTCCCTATTTGCCGGAATGTTGATTAATTTCCGTTCCGGCAAATTTGGGTACTCCATATGTGCTATTTTTAGCAAAGGTCATGCCGAAATTTTCCGTGAATTTTGGCATGATCTTTGCTAAAAATATCACAACTTAGAGTGTCCGAGAAATTTGGACTCATATGGGGTATACATCGTCTAAATTGTAGGATTTGTTGAACTTATTTCGGGTTTTCTCTCCTTCCTTAGATATGGCTCACAACGACGAGGCGGGTGGTTCTGGTCTCGGACACGGCGGAGACAACGACGATGCGTGGCTTTCCATGCTAAGCGCGGGAGGCGGACCCGTAGATCCGCACCCGGATCTAGAGATGGAGGGCGACGATGCAGACGACGAGATGGACGAAACCGTTCGCCAGGAGCTAGAGCCACACAACGATACATCGGGCGCAGAAGGTGATCAAACCGGTAGTGGCACCGGGGATACCGCCTCCGGTAGCGAGGCGGCGGCTAGGCGCAAAGAGAGGCGACACAACATGCTCGCCACCATGCGGGAAGAGTTCACGGAAGTGGACCCCAGCGGTGCTCCCATCGAGCCGGAGAGTTATGCCAAGGGCTATGGAAACCAGATAGGCTGCATAGCTCGAGACTTTGGCAACGTTAACATGGAGCACATCAAAGCTAAAGAAAACACGGCTCATGCCGCCCTGCTGATTGAGAAGCTGCACACAAGGTATAAATTCCCGGATCCTTACGACAACCAGGACCTGAAGAAGAATCTGGTCAACTCCTTAGCACTGAACAAGTTCGCCAAAGCGTTTACGACTTGGAGATCCAGTTTGCGGCAGATGCTTGCGAAGGGTAAGGATTTTGATGAGATCCATAAGATGTGGCCCTCCATTTCCGAGGAAGACTTGGCCCAATTCAAGATCGACGAACTCAAACCGGAAAGGATTGCGCTGACTAAATGGGGGAAAGAACAGCGAAAAAAGAACATTGGCCCTCACAATCTCGGAAGCCGGGGTTACCTTGGGAAGCAGAAAGTATGGGCCAAGGAGGATTCGAAGAGAGAAGGGCCGAACCCGTTTGACAAGATCACCGACCCGCAGGTGAGAAATTTTGTCAGGGCCCATTACAGGGAAGATCCCAAAAAGCCCGGCGATCTTGAGTTGAACGAGAAGGTCAAGCTGCTCGAGGATAAGTATATCGAGGAACAAGAAAAAGAACGCCTATCTCAATCTGACGCGGGGTCCTCGGCGACGACGAACAAGGACCCGTATGACACCCCTTTCATTAGGGCGCTTAACGCGATGAAGGGAGTGCCCCTTGACAAGAAGCCGAATCGTAGCCATGTGCATGGCCTCGGAAAGGGTCATCGGCATGCGCAATACTACCCCGACACCAGGGAAAAGCGCAAGGAGCGGAACAAGGGCCCGGAGAAGACGGTCGACGAGCTTGTGAACGAGAGGCTCAATGAGCTCCTCCCTACCATCTGTTCGACCGTCGCTCAGTCCTTAGCGCCGTGGATGCTAGGTGGAGGACAAGGGCCGCTCCCGCAGATAAACGTAGCCCAAATTGTGCAGCCAGCGCCGCAGAACGCGGCCCCCGTCGTGGCGCCGCAGAACCCGGCCCCCGTCGTGGCGCCGCAGAACGCGGCCCCCGTCGTGGCGTCTGCTGCGCGGAACGAGCCGACCCCCAACCCTCAGCCGGAAGGTCGCAAAGATCCGTCGCCGCCCCGCCACATCTCATCAACGCCGCCGCCGACACTTAGCGGTCCATCCCCCTTGTCCGAGCTCAATGCCCTCACGGTAATTCAACGTGCACTGCTTAATTATATATTATGACTTGATTCGTGACGGCATCAGTCTCTAACAACGATCGCGCGACGTTTCGCAGGCCGACGAGACGGGATGCACATTGCTCCTTAATGTGAACGGCGAGTTAAAGGACGTCGCCAAAGGAAAAATCATCACACCTCTGAACCGCGTATCCCACGGCGTTCGTATGCCCGAGGACGTGTTCAGAGTGACATTAAGTCGGGTGCTCCCTGGTTGCGGTGCTCTCGATCCTCCGAACCAACCACCCGCAGCCGACAGCGAGTTGAACCTGGAGCAATGCTTGGTTTGGCCATTGACCTGGCCGAAATCACTAATTCGTTTGGAAAGTACTCCTGCCAACACTCCAACACCGGTCCAGGGGTCGGGGCACCCGAGCCAACACAAGGATTTCTCACCTGCAAAGTCCGTGCAGCACGACGACGACGAAGATGAGAACCCGAATGACTACCTCGTCGACGATCCTTACGAGGGGGCGCCCGGCCTGGATGATCTTGATCAACTTCTCTTGCCAGCGGAGGAGGCGGATAAATATCGATGCACAAAGCGTCTTTTCTCTTCTCAAGAGCCGGCAGTCCCCGAGCAAGAAGTCATCAGCCAGGATGCCCTCAAAGAGGCGGTAGCTGATGTATTTCATAAGACTCAGCCTAACATCAAGTATGCACGGAAAAGAACTAAGAAGGCTCCTGCCGTTGCATCGATGAGCCAACCGGTGGAGGGGACCAAGTCTAAGCCGCAGACAGGACGTGTATTGGATAGGATACCCATAACCGACTGGCATCAGATCCATGAGTTGGGGAAACCGATGCTTCCGCCGAGGTTGGTCGCCTTGCTGACAGGTGATATGCGTAGCGTCCATGACGGTGTACTATATATGGAGGAGGTGCTTCTCAAAGAGAAAAATCCAACGCTGCCGGTTTTGGTCGCAAAGGTGCCATCTACGGCGGGATTTGTCACTGAAGGCAACGCAAACAAGATCATCATTAGATTTGACGACATTTTCCGGATGTTCCACATGAAAGCACTCCACTCGTCAATCGTCCGTCTGTTTACGCTCAGCTTGGCGCATCAGCTATCCGTAGAGAATGTCAGCAACATCGGGCTAGCAGACCCCTACTACATGCACGACATGTACTTGAACAACCCCAAGGGTAGGGCAAAAGCGACAAAGTACCTCGAACAAGTGTTGCTCACTAACCATATGCACAAGAGGATCACCCTCGTGCCCTACTTTCCTGAGTAAGTTATATTTCCCATCTTTACATAAGTTCGCGCATATACAATTTTTGAGGATTATATATATGGACTCTCCTGTTTTGCGCAGAAACAAATACGGCACCCTCATCATGCTCTACCCGAGAGACGCGCACGCAGTATATCTCGACTCCGGGAGTACGATGAAGGAGAAGAACTACACCCTCATCAAGTCTGTTCTCAATGATGCTATGGATGGCTACATCAGGGGGGAAGGATTCTGCGACAGGAAGAAACAAATTAAAGGAAAATATGTGTTCAGACACAGAACAGAGTTTCCCTGCCCCAAGCAGGCGCCAGGCGGCCAAATGGAGGCATGGTACCTCATCCAACACATGACGGAGATCGTGAAGGACCAACATAGTCTGCAATACATGTCTGCTGTGGACAAATGGTCTCGCAGCATCGTGGAATGGTCTGATGCTGAGTACAGACAAAACTTTGGTCGCATCCAGCGCAAGATCTGCACAATCATCTATAAGGATGTAGTAACTTCAGGATCTAGCTTCCACTGGAACGGTACCCCACCATCTAACAAAGAGTTGCGACAATATGTGCTAGAGCAGACTGACGAGAGACCATTCAACTCGTTAGAAGGTGCTCTTCCGTTCCCGCCGGAGAAGAAACAGAAGATCACAACATCGAGGAAGAAATGATCGACGGTATGTATTCGATTCGTTACGAATTGCTCCTAATAAGAACTTGTGATTTCCTTTGCCGGTCTAATGCTTTTATCTTGGTCTACAGAGAGATGAAGAAGTGGACGGCGCGCTAGCCCTAGCGAAAGATCGCAAGCGGAGGCGGAAGCTAAAGCGGAGGCGGACCGTATATCTAGCTAGTCTTCTTTGCGATTGATCTCTATATCGCGCGTACGTTGCATAGATATGTAGTAGTCATACCTTTGTAATCGTTGAACTAATTAGATGGCTATATTTTGGGTTCGAAATCTTCCGACATATTATTGAGATCAATGTGTTGTATTTGTACTTATGAGAATTGGATATGGATGCATATGTATAGATGTGTTAATATCGTTATCGATGTGTTAAATTCGTTATGGATGGATGCATATGTATCTATGATTTATCGATGTGCTATCAGTGATTTATATGTGTGAAAGTTTATAAATTATAGAATTTGAATGTATTTGGACCTGGGAATATATACAGAATCAGAATATATAAACTGTTATACAAAAAAAAAGAAAAAATACAAACCTGTGAAACTTACCACTGGCGAACACAGTACCTACCCCTGGCGAACTGAACCGCTGGCGAACACCCTGACTACCGCTGGCGAACCAGTAGCGCTGGCGAACAGCTGCACTACCGCTGGCGAACATATCGCTGGCGAACAAGGCCTTGTTCGCCAGCGGTAACCTGCACTACCGCTGGCGAACCCTTGTTCGCCAGCGGTAACCTGCTACCACTGGCGTTGTACCGCTGGCGAACAAGTGTTCGCCAGCGGTAGCTGATATTTGTTCGTCACTGGTAGCCCTTTCCCTACTAGTGGGCGTCTCTACGTCGGGCTCTCTCTGGCAAAACTTGGAGCTTGTTCTGCATTCTCGCCTCCGGTTGGATTCTCCAAGTTGCGCTCTTCAGCGGCGGTGTGCGTCTGGTGGCGGTGAGGTGCCTTGTGGTTCGGCCGGCAGCGGTGTCTTGTCTTGCGGCGGTGTGCAGGGTGTGTTGGTGTGCCCGACCTCTGGGTGAGCTCCGGCCCGACAGCTTTGCCCGTCTTGCAAGTGCCCATCCTCTTCGGCTCCCCCCTTTGGTGGTCTCGTCTCCGGTGTTGCGCCTACGGTGGTAGCCCCTTTGGTTGTCCGCGTTGTGTGTGTGTGTGTGCAGTCCGAAGTTGTAAGTTGGGTTCAACACCTTGTATCTTTGTCGCCGTTCGAGGCGTTATTAATTTAACGTCGGGCTTTCAGCCTGTTATCTAAAAAAAAAGTAATGTTCAGTCAATTTCACACGAATTGAATTTAGTGTCTGGACTATTGTGGTCGACTGAATCCTTACAATTTCGTTTTATACCCATTTTATTTACGATTTTTTAAAATGAATTTCTTGCAACTTACGGGATATTCTTCTAGAAGTCAAGATGATGGAGAGAAGATTTAAAAAGTGAAACACGTCTTTACATCTCTCAATGGAGTGATTAGAGATCATTAATTTGAACTGCCACCAGTCCACAGTGTATATAAATAGCGGATCCACATGCGTGGCTGACTGTTCAAAAAAAAAAAAACATGCGTGGCTGAGAATGGAACACGAGATGCATGCATGATCTTGAAGATCGGGAAGAGTCTCTTTCATCCGAAAAGGGGCGAACGAAAGTTGAAAACTAAAGACAAGCCGCATGATTATGTAAGGGCTGCTCAATTGCCTCCGACAGAACGGATTTGAGCAGGCCGGGCTAAAAACAGCCCCCTATGACACTGCTCATCTCTGGCCTCGGCGCGGACTTCGTCCGTGGCTGCTCAAACCCAGACCAAATTTGGTCAAGAAATGAGCAGCCCGCGGACAGAAAACGGAAGCGCGGCGTGGCCCCGTCCCCGCTCGGTCAATGCGCGTGGCCCACCGGTCAGTGACCCAGGCGACGGCTAGCCTCCCCCACGGTCATATTTAATGGGACCGCCGTCACGCCTCTCGTCCCCACACTCCCACTCCCCCTCGCAGATTCCACCTGCCCCACTCCCTCCCCACCTCGCCGGCGGCTAGCAAAGCCTAGCGTCATGGGTCGCGGGTGGATCCCCTTTGGCAAGGCCGGGGGCTCCCGCCGCGCCGCTCCCGTACCACCCCCACCACCACCACCGCAGACGCGGGCCACCCACACCGCACCCGCACGCGCCGCCGCCCCATTTCGCATCGCCCCGTCACCTACTGGCTGGGGTCGCCGCGCCCGAGAACGGACGTGCACCTGCCAGATGACTAGCACATCAACCGCGACCGCATCCCGGTGCCGCCGATACCAAAGGACGGTCTGGAGCAGGAGGTTGAGATCCACCGGCGCCGCGACGAGCTGCCGGAGGACTTGCGCGGCCACCCCGCGTTCGCCGTGAACAGTCCCCACTGGGACACCTGGTTCAGGGACGGGCACGGCAGGCGCGCGACGCGTCCCAGTACCCGCCGCCATCTCCCCCATGCCCGGCGCGGCGTGGACGCGCGGGGCCCTCCACTGCGCATTGGCGAGGCCGCGCCCGTCAAGGTCGAGGAGGAGCCACTGGAGGAGCCCCCCAGTGGTACGATGAAGACGACGACGAGGAGGAGGAGGCCATGCCTCAGCCCACCGAGGAGCTGGAGCTGGCCATGGCCATCGCGGCGTCTAAAAATGAGGCCGAGGAAGCGGCTGCGGCGGAGGCGATGGCCGTGGCGGCCCACAAGGCGGCCGAGGCGGCGGAGGCGAGGGCTGTAGCCGAGACCGTGGCGGCCATGGGCGAGGAGGAGTGCGACGAGAACCGGCCGTGCGAGCCCTGGTTCTTGCCCCTCGTCGGCATGAGCTGGCAGTGAACAGGGCCACCGCTGGCGCTAGCGCAGCCACCCACCCCTCCGCGAGCCTCGGGGCTGTCGGCCCACCTCGTCAACGACCCGGAGTACATCATCCTCGAGTAGGATGCTCCGGAGATCCTCCGGCCACCGCATGCCACTGGCCAGTTTAGTTTAGTGTTTCTTTTTAATATTGTAAAACCATGGACCCTTCTGGGTCCTACCATATCTATATAATGTCCGTTTCTAAAATGAGCAGGCCCGTAGGGAGCACCTGCTCCCTGTTAGCGCAGCGCAGACGACTGCTTAAACAGACAAATTCCGGACCAGGCTGGTCCGAGTTTGGGCAGCACCGTAGGAGACGACTTAATGCTACTATATGTCTGGTGGATCATTTCCCCAAGATTAAGCATGATATGATAGCTATTTTACAGACACGTTACGTCATCACACCAAAAGATCGTGTCCTTGTGGGAGCGGCCTAAGCGCCTGGTGATCTGCAAATTGATCGGACTGCCATGCCGGATTGACCGAACTGAAATAGATACACACGGTAAAAATGTGTGCATCGACGTCGTGATAGTATATGTTTGTTTGACGTCGTGATGAAACCTAGCTTGGCAAGGTATAGAACAAGTAACGAGCTCCTCTACTTCTGAAAGGATAAGGGTTCCCTCCGCCCCCGTTGAGAGTCCGCCGCCGCCGCCCCTGTTTTCCGGCCATCCCCGCTGCTAGTGCTAGAGCTAGCTCGCGTGGCGATGATGTAGGGTGCCGGCCCCTGCTTTGCTTGTATAGAAGTAGCCTAGGTTTTCGATTCCGTTGTTTGACTTCGTGTTATGCTGTCGGCGTTCTGCCGTTGAGAACTTCGGCGCAGGTGAGTCCGGCCCCCGTCTGCGCGGTGTTGCTGCTGCTGCTCTCTGCTCTCGGGCCCCCATGGTGGGGGTGGGATCTGCAGAAGACGGCGGTGGAGTTCTCCTCCTCTCATAAGGCCGAGGGAGGTGCTCTGAATCTGGAGCACTCTCAGCTCCCCTCTGTGCTTCTTGAAGCTGTAGCTGCTGATCTTCTGTTGGCCGGCCATGGTGGCGAGGGATGGAAGGCGGATCTTGCTGCTGCTTCTGTTCGCGTTGATGGGAGCTTGGTTCGTTGCTGCACAGATGAGCTCAACACGCGAAGCCAGAGTTGCTTCCGCGTATCAAGGCCAGGTGAGTGGCCTGTCTTCAACCTCCGTGTGGGAGGCCTGTTGGCTCAGTTGTCAGGGCTCGACGCCGTTCTTCGTGCAAGTGGTGCGTCCCCGCACGTAGTCCGGCTGCTGGTGGCTGAGTTTGATCGCCGGTCTGGGAGAGATTCGAGCAAGTGCTCCGTCCTCGGTGCCCTTGACCTGGAGGACGCTGGCGATGCGGCGGTGGAGAAGACAATGGACTCGATCGCGTTTCGTCTTTCGGTCCAGGGTCTGCAATGTAATTTTCCGGTCCTTCTTTCGAATGTTAGGGTCCTTAGTGCAAGATTTGTCAAGGACTGGAATGTAATTTGTACCCACCCCTTTCAGTAACACGCAGCTTTGGGGTCTTTGACCCCTCTCTTTGTTCAAAAAAAAAAAAAAAAAACCTAGCTTGACTTTCCCTCGAGGAAAAAAAAATCAAATGTAAGGCTCCACCAACGCTGGATTGCAATCGCGAAAAATCTTGGTAGAAACATTGTACTCCCTCTGTCCCAAATTAATTGTCTCAAAATTGGACGAAATTGAATGTATCTAGACATATTTTAGTGTTTACATACATCTATTTTTGGTCAACTTTGAGACCATTGATTTGGGACGGAGGGATTATATTATTTTGTTGCCTTTTTCGTGCGACTTGTGTGCTCGCTAATGATGGAAGGGAGAGATGTCGGTGGCTTTAATTGAAGATGGCTAGCTCTATTCGTGCTGAGCCTGGCCGCGAGCGTGCGTGCACGTATAGTACGTGCTATATACTCTCTCTGTTTAATAATAGACGACTTACATTTGTCTAGATATAGATGTATATAGACACTAAAATATGTCTAGATACATTCATATGTTAAGTGGAAGTCACCAATTGTTGAACAAAATGAGTATATCCAAGTATCCAACGATCCATGTGGATCGGTATCCAGTTATAATCAACGTAGGTACACGTAGTTTGAAGTCTATGCTACCGACCACTCACCAGTGTACCAGTTATAAAACGAGTACTACATCCGATCCGAAATAAGCGTCAGAGGAGTGTAGTGCTACGTACGCACAAATTCATTCATGGTCACTTATTAAGAATCGAAGGGAGTAGTAGAAGTCTTTCCATTCGAGAAAAAAGTACTCCCTCCCTCTGATCCATACACGTGTCGCACATTTTATACTAAGATAATACAAACTTTATATTAAGTGAGCGGTATTTTTTATAAATCGGAGGGAACAGTACAAGTAAAAGATGTAAGTTAAGCACGTAGGGTGTTGATCAGGCAATTGATCGAGCACGTAGGGCTCTGCACCCACGTGTTAGAGATGGTGTGGATTCTTTGCTGAACGCGTGCCTGATCCCACACAACAACCAGTCTGGACGAGTAACCGGGACAGCTGAGGTAGGCCGTCGATCGGCACACGGAAGTCCGAGACTGGAGACATGCATGTGCGAGGGGCGGTCGGCACGTTTTTTCACGCGACCATCACTACGGGAAACAGCACAGACGCCGACGGCCAAATGTCGGCCCCCTCGGCGTAGGGGGGTCGACAGGATTGGCACGCGACGTGCCCCTCGGCGTCTATACGCCCCTCGGCGTATGCCATCTGCCCCGAGGGCCACCGTCGGCGTAGCTGCCCCCCTCGGCGTAGGTGACGCTCCGTTACGGCGTCCGAGTGCGGCCCGTTACGTGCTGGCCTACCCCGAGGGGGTGCCGTCGGCGTTGTGTTCCTATTTTTTTTCCCTCCCCGCGCGTTACGTCCTGTACGTATACACGCGTTGCGTGTTTTTTAAAAAAAAACTGCAGTACTACGCCGACGGCTTGCCGTCGGCTTAGGTAGTTTTTCTTTTTTCTTTTGCTCGATCGCGATATTCTTGCAAGTCATTGCTCTGATATTCTGTTCAGGAACCACTTTTATCATGAAATTTTTTACTGCAAGTTAATATGATTGTGTCATCGACTCATTATCAACATACTCATCGCAACAACAACAAATTAAATAGTCGTGAAGATAGAGTAATATGGACGAAAACCGGAGGGGGGCTACGGAGCGTCCGGAACCTTTCACAAGCTAGAGGGTGCCATACCATGTTATTATATGTGTGTTGTGGTCTTTGGATGGCAAAGATTGCACTCCGGGGTGTGACCCGCTTCACCGACGTCCGTTTCTCCCTCGTGAGTTTACATGCGTTTATAGGGTGAAACTCCCTTATCGGACGAAACGTCGGGAATCTTCCGAAGAGTTGGGTTCTACCAACTTGTTTTATGTTCCTATGGGCTACCCTAACACAAACAAGCAGCTGGTTCCACAATGCTACCCCCTTTCGACGCCGTTACCGCGTGTATCCGTATAAGTCCGGTATTTCTCCTGCGGGTCTAGGTTTTCACCGGAGGGGGGCTACGGAGCGTCCGGAACCTTTCACAAGCTAGAGGGTGCCATACCATGTTATTATATGTGTGTTGTGGTCTTTGGATGGCAAAGATTGCACTCCGGGGTGTGACCCGCTTCACCGACGTCCGTTTCTCCCTCGTGAGTTTACATGCGCTTATAGGGTGAAACTCCCTTATCGGACGAAACGTCAGGAATCTTCCGAAGAGTTGGGTTCTACCAACTTGTTTTATGTTCCTATGGGATACCCTAACACAACCAAGCAGCTGGTTCCACAATGCTACCCCCTTTCGACGCCGTTACCGCGTGTATCCGTATAAGTCCGCTATTTCTCCTTCGGGTCTAGGTTTTCACCGGAGGGGGGCTACGGAGCGTCCGGAACCTTTCACAAGCTAGAGGGTGGCATAACATGTTAGTATAGGTGTGTTGTGGTCTTTGGATGGCAAAGATTGCACTCCGGGGTGTGACCCGCTTCACCGACGTCTGTTTCTCCCTCGTGAGTTTACATGCGCTTATAGGGTGAAACTCCCTTATCGGACGAAACGTCGGGAATCTTCCGAAGAGTTGGGTTCTACCAACTTGTTTTATGTTCCTATGGGCTACCCTAACACAAACAAGCAGATGGTTCCACAATGCTACCCCCTTTCGACGCCGTTACCGTGTGTATCCGTATAAGTCTGGTATTTCTCCAGCGGGTCTAGGTTTTCACCGGAGGGGGGCTACGGAGCGTCCGGGTCCCCACACAAGCTAGAGGGTGGCATAACATGTTAGTATAGGTGTGTTGTGGTCTTTGGATGGCAAAGATTGCACTCCGGGGTGTGACCCGCTTCACCGGCGTCCGTTTCTCCCTCGTGAGTTTACATGCGCTTATAGGGTGAAAGTCCCTTATCGGATGAAACGTCGGGAATCTTCCAAAGAGTTGGGTTCTACCAACTTGTTTTATGTTCCTATGGGATACCCTAACACAACCAAGCAGCTGGTTCCACAATGCTACCCCCTTTCGACGCCGTTACCGCGTGTATCCGTATAAGTCAGGTATTTCTCCAGCGGGTCTAGGTTTTCACCGGAGGGGGGCTACGGAGCGTCCGGAACCTTTCACAAGCTAGAGGGTGCCATACCATGTTATTATATGTGTGTTGTGGTCTTTGGATGGCAAAGATTGCACTCCGGGGTGTGACCCGCTTCACCGACGTCCGTTTCTCCCTCGTGAGTTTACATGCGCTTATAGGGTGAAACTCCCTTATCGGACGAAACGTCGGGAATCTTCCGAAGAGTTGGGTTCTACCAACTTGTTTTATGTTCCTATGGGATACCCTAACACAACCAAGCAGCTGGTTCCACAATGCTACCCCCTTTCGACGCCGTTACCGCGTGTATCCGTTTAAGTCCGGTATTTCTCCTTCGGGTCTAGGTTTTCACCGGAGGGGGGCTACGGAGCGTCCGGAACCTTTCACAAGCTAGAGGGTGGCATAACATGTTAGTATAGGTGTGTTGTGGTCTTTGGATGGCAAAGATTGCACTCCGGGGTGTGCCCCGCTTCACCGGCGTCCGTTTCTCCCTCGTGAGTTTACATGCGCTTATAGGGTGAAAGTCCCTTATCGGACGAAACGTCGGGAATCTTCCGAAGAGTTGGGTTCTACCAACTTGTTTTATGTTCCTATGGGATACCCTAACACAACCAAGCAGCTGGTTCCACAATGCTACCCCCTTTCGACACCGTTACCGCGTGTATCCGTATAAGTCCGGTATTTCTCCAGCGGGTCTAGGTTTTCACCGGAGGGGGGCTACGGAGCGTCCGGGTCCCCACAAAAGCTAGAGGGTGGCATAACATGTTAGTATAGGTCTGTTGTGGTCTTTGGATGGCAAAGATTGCACTCCGGGGTGTGACCCGCTTCACCGGCGTCCGTTTCTCCCTCGTGAGTTTACATGCGCTTATAGGGTGAAACTCCCTTATCGGACGAAACGTCGGGAATCTTCCGAAGAGTTGGGTTCTACCAACTTGTTTTATGTTCCTATGGGATACCCTAACACAACCAAGCAGCTGGTTCCACAATGCTACCCCCTTTCGACGCCGTTACCGCGTGTATCCGTATAAGTCCGGTATTTCTCCAGCGGGTCTAGGTTTTCACCGGAGGGGGGCTACAGAGCGTCCGGGTCCCCACACAAGCTAGAGGGTGGCATAACATGTTAGTATAGGTGTGTTGTGGTCTTTGGATGGCAAAGATTGCACTCCGGGGTGTGACCCGCTTCACCGGCGTCCGTTTCTCCCTCGTGAGTTTACATGCGCTTATAGGGTGAAAGTCCCTTATCGGACGAAACGTCGGGAATCTTCCGAAGAGTTGGGTTCTACCAACTTGTTTTATGTTCCTATGGGATACCCTAACACAACCAAGCAGCTGGTTCCACAATGCTACCCCCTTTCGACGCCGTTACCGCGTGTATCCGTATAAGTCCGGTATTTCTCCAGCGGGTCTAGGTTTTCACCGGAGGGGGGCTACGGAGCGTCCGGGTCCCCACACAAGCTAGAGGGTGGAATAACATGTTAGTATATGTGTGTTGTGGTCTTTGGATGGCAAAGATTGCACTCCGGGGTGTGACCCGCTTCACCGGCGTCCGTTTCTCCCTCGTGAGTTTACATGCGCTTATAGGGTGAAAGTCCCTTATCGGACGAAACGTCGGGAATCTTCCGAAGAGTTGGGTTCTACCAACTTGTTTTATGTTCCTATGGGATACCCTAACACAACCAAGCAGCTGGTTCCACAATGCTACCCCCTTTCGACGCCGTTACCGCGTGTATCCGTATAAGTCCGGTATTTCTCCAGCGGGTCTAGGTTTTCACCGGAGGGGGGCTACGGAGCGTCCGGAACCTTTCACAAGCTAGAGGGTGCCATACCATGTTATTATATGTGTGTTGTGGTCTTTGGATGGCAAAGATTGCACTCCGGGGTGTGACCCGCTTCACCGACGTCCGTTTCTCCCTCGTGAGTTTACATGCGCTTATAGGGTGAAACTCCCTTATCGGACGAAACGTCGGGAATCTTCCGAAGAGTTGGGTTCTACCAACTTGTTTTATGTTCCTATGGGATACCCTAACACAACCAAGCAGCTGGTTCCACAATGCTACCCCCTTTCGACGCCGTTACCGCGTGTATCAGTATAAGTCCGGTATTTCTCCTTCGGGTCTAGGTTTTCACCGGAGGGGGGCTACGGAGCGTTCGGAACCTTTCACAAGCTAGAGGGTGGCATAACATGTTAGTATAGGTATGTTGTGGTCTTTGGATGGCAAAGATTGCACTCCGGGGTGTGACCCGCTTCACCGGCGTCCGTTTCTCCCTCGTGAGTTTACATGCGCTTAAAGGGTGAAAGTCCCTTATCGGACGAAACGTCGGGAATCTTCCGAAGAGTTGGGTTCTAACAACTTGTTTTATGTTCCTATGGGCTACCCTAACACAAACAAGCAGCTGGTTCCACAATGCTACCCCTTTCGACGCCGTTACCGCGTGTATCCGTATAAGTCCGGTATTTCTCCTGCGGGTCTAGGTTTTCACCGGAGGGGGCTACGGAGCGTCCGGAACCTTTCACAAGCTAGAGGGTGCCATACCATGTTATTATATGTGTGTTGTGGTCTTTGGATGGCAAAGATTGCACTCCGGGGTGTGACCCCCTTCACCGACGTCCGTTTCTCCCTCGTGAGTTTACATACGCTTATAGGGTGAAACTCCCTTATCGGACGAAACGTCGGGAATCTTCCGAAGAGTTGGGTTCTAACAACTTGTTTTATGTTCCTATGGGCTACCCTAACACAAAAAAGCAGCTGGTTCCACAATGCTACCCCCTTTCGACGCCGTTACCGCGTGTATCCGTATAAGTCCGGTATTTCTCCTGTGGGTCTAGGTTTTCACCGGAGGGGGGCTACGGAGCGTCCGGAACCTTTCACAAGCTAGAGGGTGCCATACCATGTTATTATATGTGTGTTGTGGTCTTTGGATGGCAAAGATTGCACTCCGGGGTGTGACCCGCTTCACCGACGTCCGTTTCTCCCTCGTGAGTTTACATGCGCTTATAGGGTGAAACTCCCTTATCGGACGAAACGTCGGGAATCTTCCGAAGAGTTGGGTTCTACCAACTTGTTTTATGTTCCTATGGGCTACCCTAACACAAACAAGCAGCTGGTTCCACAATGCTACCCCCTTTCGACGCCGTTACCGCGTGTATCCGTATAAGTCCGGTATTTCTCCTGCGGGTCTAGGTTTTCACCGGAGGGGGGCTACGGAGCGTCCGGAACCTTTCACAAGCTAGAGGGTGCCATACCCTGTTATTATATGTGTTTTATGGTCTTTGGATGGCAAAGATTGCACTCCGGGGTGTGACCCGCTTCAGCGACGTCCGTTTCTCCCTCGTGAGTTTACATGCGCTTATAGGGTGAAACTCCCTTATCGGACGAAACGTCGGGAATCTTCCGAAGAGTTGGGTTCTACCAACTTGTTTTATGTTCCTATGGGCTACCCTAACACAAACAAGCAGCTGGTTTCACAATGCTACCCCCTTTCGACGCCGTTACCGCGTGTATCCGTATAAGTCCGGTATTTCTCCTGCGGGTCTAGGTTTTCACCGGAGGGGGGCTACGGAGCGTCCGGAACCTTTCACAAGCTAGAGGGTGCCATAACATGTTATTATATGTGTGTTGTGGTCTTTGGATGGCAAAGATTGCACTCCGGGGTGTGACCCGCTTCACCGACGTCCGTTTCTCCCTCGTGAGTTTACATGCGCTTATAGGGTGAAAGTCCCTTATCGAACGAAACGTCGGGAATCTTCCGAAGAGTTGGGTTCTACCAACTTGTTTTATGTTCCTATGGGATACCCTAACACAACTAAGCAGCTGGTTCCACAATGCTACCCCCTTTCGACGCCGTTACCGCGTGTATCCGTATAAGTCCGGTATTTCTCCAGCGGGTCTAGGTTTTCACCGGAGGGGGGCTACGGAGCGTCCGGGTCCCCACACAAGCTAGAGGGTGGCATAACATGTTAGTATAGGTGTGTTGTGGTCTTTGGATGGCAAAGATTGCACTCCGGGGTGTGACCCGCTTCACCGGCGTCCGTTTCTCCCTCGTGAGTTTACATGCGCTTATAGGGTGAAAGTCCCTTATCGGACGAAACGTCGGGAATCTTCCGAAGAGTTGGGTTCTACCAACTTTTTTTATGTTCCTATGGGATACCCTAACACAACCAAGCAGCTGGTTCCACAATGCTACCCCCTTTCGACGCCGTTACCGCGTGTATCCGTATAAGTCCGGTATTTCTCCAGCGGGTCTAGGTTTTCACCGGAGGGGGGCTACGGAGCGTCCAGGTCCCCACACAAGCTAGAGGGTGGCATAACATGTTAGTATAGGTGTGTTGTGGTCTTTGGATGGCAAAGATTGCACTCCGGGGTGTGACCCGCTTCACCGGCGTCCGTTTCTCCCTCGTGAGTTTACATGCGCTTATAGGGTGAAACTCCCTTATCGGACGAAACGTCGGGAATCTTCCGAAGAGTTGGGTTCTACCAACTTGTTTTATGTTCCTATGGGATACCCTAACACAACCAAGCAGCTGGTTCCACAATGCTACCCCCTTTCGACGCCGTTACCGCGTGTATCCGTATAAGTCCGGTATTTCTCCACCGGGTCTAGGTTTTCACCGGAGGGGGGCTACAGAGCGTCCGGGTCCCCACACAAGCTAGAGGGTGGCATAACATGTTAGTATAGGTGTGTTGTGGTCTTTGGATGGCAAAGATTGAACTCCGGGGTGTGACCCGCTTCACCGGCGTCCGTTTCTCCCTCGTGAGTTTACATGCGCTTATAGGGTGAAAGTCCCTTATCGGACGAAACGTCGGGAATCTTCCGAAGAGTTGGGTTCTACCAACTTGTTTTATGTTACTATGGGATACCCTAACACAACCAAGCAGCTGGTTCCACAATGCTACCCCCTTTCGACGCCGTTACCGCGTGTATCCGTATAAGTCCGGTATTTCTCCAGCGGGTCTAGGTTTTCACCGGAGGGGGGCTACGGAGCGTCCGGGTCCCCACACAAGCTAGAGGGTGGCATAACATGTTAGTATATGTGTGTTGTGGTCTTTGGATGGCAAAGATTGCACTCCGGGGTGTGACCCGCTTCACCGGCGTCCGTTTCTCCCTCGTGAGTTTACATGCGCTTATAGGGTGAAAGTCCCTTATCGGACGAAACGTCGGGAATCTTCCGAAGAGTTGGGTTCTACCAACTTGTTTTATGTTCCTATGGGATACCCTAACACAACCAAGCAGCTGGTTCCACAATGCTACCCCCTTTCGACGCCGTTACCGCGTGTATCCGTATAAGTCCGGTATTTCTCCAGCGGGTCTAGGTTTTCACCGGAGGGGGGCTACGGAGCGTCCGGAACCTTTCACAAGCTAGAGGGTGCCATACCATGTTATTATATGTGTGTTCTGGTCTTTGGATGGCAAAGATTGCACTCCGGGGTGTGACCCGCTTCACCGACGTCCGTTTCTCCCTCGTGAGTTTACATGCGCTTATAGGGTGAAACTCCCTTATCGGACGAAACGTCGGGAATCTTCCGAAGAGTTGGGTTCTACCAACTTGTTTTATGTTCCTATGGGATACCCTAACACAACCAAGCAGCTGGTTCCACAATGCTACCCCCTTTCGACGCCGTTACCGCGTGTATCCTTATAAGTCCGGTATTTCTCCTTCGGGTCTAGGTTTTCACCGGAGGGGGGCTACGGAGCGTCCGGAACCTTTCACAAGCTAGAGGGTGGCATAACATGTTAGTATAGGTGTGTTGTGGTATTTGGATGGCAAAGATTGCACTCCGGGGTGTGACCCGCTTCACCGGCGTCCGTTTCTCCCTCGTGAGTTTACATGCGCTTATAGGGTGAAAGTCCCTTATCGGACGAAACGTCGGGAATCTTCCGAAGAGTTGGGTTCTACCAACTTGTTTTATGTTCCTATGGGATACCCTAACACAACCAAGCAGCTGGTTCCACAATGCTACCCCCTTTCGACGCCGTTACCGCGTGTATCCGTATAAGTCCGGTATTTCTCCAGCGGGTCTAGGTTTTCACCGGAGGGGGGCTACGGAGCGTCCGGGTCCCCACACAAGCTAGAGGGTGGCATAACATGTTAGTATAGGTGTGTTGTGGTCTTTGGATGGCAAAGATTGCACTCCGGGGTGTGACCCGCTTCACCGGCGTCCGTTTCTCCCTCGTGAGTTTACATGCGCTTATAGGGTGAAACTCCCTTATCGGACGAAACGTCAGGAATCTTCCGAAGAGTTGGGTTCTACCAACTTGTTTTATGTTCCTATGGGATACCCTAACACAACCAAGCAGATGGTTCCACAATGCTACCCCCTTTCGACGCCGTTACCGCGTGTATCCGTATAAGTCCGGTATTTCTCCAACGGGTCTAGGTTTTCACCGGAGGGGGGCTACGGAGCGTCCGGAACCTTTCACAAGCTAGAGGGTGCCATACCATGTTATTATAGGTGTGTTGTGGTCTTTGGATGGCAAAGATTGCACTCCGGGGTGTGACCCGCTTCACCGGCGTCCGTTTCTCCCTCGTGAGTTTACATGCGCTTATAGGGTGAAAGTCCCTTATCGGACGAAACGTCGGGAATCTTCCGAAGAGTTGCGTTCTACCAACTTGTTTTATGTTCCTATGGGATACCCTAACACAACCAAGCAGCTGGTTCCACAATGCTACCCCCTTTCGACGCCGTTACCGCGTGTATCCGTATAAGTCCGGTATTTCTCCAGCGGGTCTAGGTTTTCACCGGAGGGGGGCTACGGAGCGTCCGGGTCCCCACACAAGCTAGAGGGTGGCATAACATGTTAGTATATGTGTGTTGTGGTCTTTGGATGGCAAAGATTGCACTCCGGGGTGTGACCCGCTTCACCGGCGTCCGTTTCTCCCTCGTGAGTTTACATGCGCTTATAGGGTGAAAGTCCCTTATCGGACGAAACGTCGGGAATCTTCCGAAGAGTTGGGTTCTACCAACTTGTTTTATGTTCCTATGGGATACCCTAACACAACCAAGCAGCTGGTTCCACAATGCTACCCCCTTTCGACGCCGTTACCGCGTGTATCCGTATAAGTCCGGTATTTCTCCAGCGGGTCTAGGTTTTCACCGGAGGGGGGCTACGGAGCGTCCGGAACCTTTCACAAGCTAGAGGGTGCCATACCATGTTATTATATGTGTGTTATGGTCTTTGGATGGCAAAGATTGCACTCCGGGGTGTGACCCGCTTCACCGACGTCCGTTTCTCCCTCGTGAGTTTACATGCGCTTATAGGGTGAAAGTCCCTTATCGGACGAAACGTCGGGAATCTTCCGAAGAGTTGGGTTCTACCAACTTGTTTTATGTTCCTATGGGATACCCTAACACAACCAAGCAGCTGGTTCCACAATGCTACCCCCTTTCGACGCCGTTACCGCGTGTATCCTTATAAGTCCGGTATTTCTCCTTCGGGTCTAGGTTTTCACCGGAGGGGGGCTACGGAGCGTCCGGAACCTTTCACAAGCTAGAGGGTGGCATAACATGTTAGTATAGGTGTGTTGTGGTCTTTGGATGGCAAAGATTGCACTCCGGGGTGTGACCCGCTTCACCGGCGTCCGTTTCTCCCTCGTGAGTTTACATGCGCTTATAGGGTGAAAGTCCCTTATCGGACGAAACGTCGGGAATCTTCCGAAGAGTTGGGTTCTACCAACTTGTTTTATGTTCCTATGGGTACCCTAACACAACCAAGCAGCTGGTTCCACAATGCTACCCCCTTTCGACGCCGTTACCGCGTGTATCCGTATAAGTCCGGTATTTCTCCAGCGGGTCTAGGTTTTCACCGGAGGGGGGCTACGGAGCGTCCGGGTCCCCACACAAGCTAGAGGGTGGCATACCATGTTAGTATAGGTGTGTTGTGGTCTTTGGATGGCAAAGATTGCACTCCAGGGTGTGACCCGCTTCACCGGCGTCCGTTTCTCCCTCGCGAGTTTACATGCGCTTATAGGGTGAAAGTCCCTTATCGGACGAAACGTCAGGAATCTTCCGAAGAGTTGGGTTCTACCAACTTGTTTTATGTTCCTATGGGATACCCTAACACAACCAAGCAGCTGGTTCCACAATGCTACCCCCTTTCGACGCCGTTACCGCGTGTATCCGTATAAGTCCGGTATTTCTCCAGCGGGTCTAGGTTTTCACCGGAGGGGGGCTACGGAGCGTCCGAAACCTTTCACAAGCTAGAGGGTGCCATACCATGTTAGTATAGGTGTGTTGTGGTCTTTGGATGGCAAAGATTGCACTCCGGGGTGTGACCCGCTTCACCGACGTCCGTTTCTCCCTCGTGAGTTTACATGCGCTTATAGGGTGAAAGTCCCTTATCGGACGAAACGTCGGGAATCTTCCGAAGAGTTGGGTTCTACCAACTTGTTTTATGTTCCTATGGGATACCCTAACACAACCAAGCAGTTGGTTCCACAATGCTACCCCCTTTCGACGCCGTTACCTCGTGTATCCGTATAAGTCCGGTATTTCTCCAGCGGGTCTAGGTTTTCACCGGAGGGGGGCTACGGAGCGTCCGGTATTCCTATGGAGTCCGGCGCATCTTCCGAGAGGTTATAAGTTGAGAGGTATATTCCCAAAGTTTGACAAACTCCTAGATGTTTTGGATGGAGAGGCCCGCGGAGATGTCAATTTGGGAGATCCAAGCGTCGTTGAGGATCGCATTCCGAACGCTCCAAGTCTTGCATTTAGATAGGGCGAAGGTTGTGGTCCCCCGGTCGGTATGATTCCGAACAATATTCTACTAACACGTTCTCTTGTAGGATTAGACTTGATTAGAAGTAGACTGCACTAGTTGTGCCTGTCGCGATAGGGTGATAGTACGGCAGATTGGTTTTCGTCCATATTACTCTATCTTCACGACTTTTTGTTGTTGTTGCGATGAGTATGTTGATAACGAGCTGGACACAATAATATTAACTTGCAGTAAAAATATTTATGAGAAAAGTGGTTCCTGAACAGAATATTAGAGAGCATTGACTTGCAAGAATATCGCTTTCGAGTAAAAAAATAAGAAAAAACTACCTAAGCCGACGGCTTGCCGTCGGCGTAGGTATAGAAATTTTTTTTTATAACACGCACGCGTGCAACGCGCAGGGAGGGAAAAAAACTGACAACCTATGACGACGGCTTGCCGTCGGCGTATGTGTTGAATTTTTTTTTTAAACACGCACGCGTGTATACAGAGGACTTAACGCGCGGAGAAAAAAAAAATAACGAAACCTAATTAACTCGATCCCAGCACGCGCGTCTTCCTCCCAGCTACCCACCGCGCGCCGCCGCCGTCCGTCCCCTCCCCGTCCGCCGTCGCCTCCCCGTACGCTGCCGCCGCCTCCCCCCAGCCCCTCCCGCGCCGCCCCGTCCCCGTCCCCGCGCGTCCCGGCCGCCGCGTCCCCGTCCCCCGCGCCACCCCGGCCGCCGCGTCCCCGTCCCCGCGCCTCCCGGCCGCCGCCCCGTTCGGTCGCCTCGTCGCCCCGCTCCCCAGCCCACACCGTCGATCGGAGGAGGAGAGCAAGGGGCAGCGAAGCATGGTGAGCAACGTGTGCTTTTTTTTTTGTCTTTCTAAACAAACTGTAATTTCGGATTTAGACTCTTCAGATGTTATGATCGGTAGCAAGGTTCAGATGGGAAAATCAAGCCTGTAATATGTGTGTATATTTAATGGCAGTGGTACAATGGTTCATCAGTTTTGAGACCAAATCACCAGTCAGAGACCATGTCAATTATTATTTATAAAGCCGCATCCGTGCTCATGGCCATCTAGCACATTTAAACCACATTTATTCAAATAATTGAATAAAACTAATACCTTCGCATCAGCGAGATGGAGAATCATGAAGATAATTAGATGTAAGTATCATTGTGTGTCCTGTGAATTTTGATTAAGAAAGTAGATATGCTCAAATGCTATAATCACCAGACATCACCATGTTATTGATTGTCCTCATATATCTAGTCAAGGAAGTAGAAAAGTAGCAGATAATTTATTTATCTTCACCGGAAGAAGTAGCAGATAATTCGCATGGAAAAACATGGTGACCACCAAACTTGTAGTCGTGTTGTTGCCAGCAGATCGACACCTAGTGCTCCGATGCAGCCTGGCCTACTCAGGGAGGGGCCGAGCTAGAGTCCATTCCATTCAGGTATCCCCACCTGAAAGTGCTCATCTAATCAAATCTTCTAGCAGTAGAAGAAACAATTTGCCTAGGAAATTTTAAAATCAAATTGTATGTAATCTAGCAGAAAACCAAGCATCCCCTGTCAAGCCAGTAACAGATCCAGAAAGACTAAATTAAAAGATGCTCCAAACAAACCAAAATGCACAAAGACTTAGAAATTTGAAATATTGTAAACAGAGGCGGCATTGTACCATGTAGAATACATATGTAACGTAAGCAATTGATGGCCAAACTACATTGTCAGTTCCAAATTTTCGTTGCTTAAATGCCGCTTTGCATTTTCATAGCATAAATGTAAAAAAAAACATGAATGTAAAGGTAAATAGTGTTTTTATTCGAGCTGCTTACTTCCAGTTACAGGTAAAATAAACAAATTAAACTTAATATTATTTTGGATAACTCCATATTTGTTAGGAAACGGACATAACAAATAATGAATATGTAACTGACATATTGCTTGCTCTACTCGTAACTAACTCTTGAGAGTGTAAATTCCTCAGGAAGCTGGTGGTACAGATCATTCACTTTAGAACTGAGGGGCACACAGAAACAACACACCAATACGTACAACACATCTATAAACAACAGATCATTCCCATCTGACGTGGCACGGGAGAGCTAGGCTAGGCGAGGTGAGGAGGCGGAGTCGTGTGCCGCGCTTGCTTATGTAGAGGCCGCGTGGGTGAATTCCTGGGTGGGGCGTGACGGGGCTGTGTCGATCGCGGCGGCTTCCTCGGACAGGCGAAAACCGGCGGACGCCGCCGCTGCATTTCTCCGGGCGGTGAATTCGTACACGTGACATGGACCCAAATCATTAGAGATGGTTACACAGCGGCGCCGTCCCAATTAACAAAGCACCCGAGCTACGAGCCTACGGATTTGTTCGTTCGCGAGAGATTAGCTGTTAGATTTGGCATATTATCTGCATATTATAGATATCTGTTTTTCTAATTCGCATATTATGTGCTACAGGATATCGGGTAGGAGCCGCCAGGACACGCCATCGATCTTTGACCCCGCCACCGCTGTCTGGAGCCGCCACGACACGCTGTCGATCCCCGACCCCGCCACACCGTCGATCCCCGACCCCGTCACGCCGTTGTTCGACTACGTCCTCTACCGCCGCGGGTGAGCTAGAACTCTGTCTTCTCCCTCGCATTTTTTTGCCGCGTCACCTAGGTGTCATTTCCCGTCCGCAAGCGTTACGAAGATAAATATGCAATAGTGGTAGGCATATTTTGAACCGTAACGCTTGCGGCATTCACGGGACAGTCGGCGGATGCGTAGTTGGGTACGTTTTCCATGTTCTGCTCCGGTCTGGGTCAGGATTTCGGTAGCGCTTCCCCGTTGTTCTCCTTATGCACATTCTCTCGGCTTTTTGCCGAGACGTGTATCGGGAGAGCAGCGGGGAGGTGCTGCCGAAATTCTGTCTCGGATCGGGGTAGAGCATGGAAAACGTACTCAATCTACGGATCCGGCGGCTGCTAGGACCCTTGACCTATTAGATATGTAGGTTTTGCCGCTAGGAAATAAAAATATCATGCATTTAATTTCATGCTATTATTTGAGATGATTACAGCAGATTATTTGACCTGTCGCGAATACAATATGTGTTGTTTGCCTCGCAATACAGCAGATTATGGCTGATAATGGTTGGATGTTCACTGGCCGAAAAAATGCGATGGAAAGAACAGATGAGTGGGTATGGAAGACTAATTTCTTAGTGAGGGAGTTAGGGCGTGGTTCAAAGTCGGGCATCCGTCCAGGTTGCCCTTGCGCTCGATGCAAGCTGCGTCTTCGTAAGGGAAAGCAAGATATGGCTAAACACCTATGGTCTTATGGGTATTGGGCGGAGTACACCACGACGATCGACTTTGCTGAGTACGAACGTGAAAATGGTAGGGTGATGCGGCAGCGGATCAATGGCATTGAGGATGATGGGATAAGAAACTTCCTAGAAGATCTCCGTGATGCCGACATACCAGATTCGCCACCTTCACGGGAGGAACCATCCGAACCGAGTGAACCAGAGGAACCAGAGCCAACCGCACAGTCCTATTTTCGTATGATGTCCTCGGGTCAGAGGCCTCTGTACGATGGTGCAAAAATTTGTCAGCTCGATGCCATCTCCCAAGCCCTAGCCGAAAAGCTCAAGCACGGCAATACCCGTTCATGCTTTGAATCTCATCTGCAAACATATGGTAACATGCTGCCTGAAGGACATTGTTTGCCTAAAAGCATGTACGAAACAAAGAAAATCCTGCGAGAGCTGAACATGGATTATGAGAAAATAGATTGCTGTCCTAAAGGCTGCGTTTTGTTTCGGCAACAGTTTGCGGAAGACAAGTACTGTATCAAGTGTGGGGCCTCTAGGTATCATGAGGTAAATGGACGTGATGGTCAGAAGAGGCAGACAAAAGTCCCCATGAAGATTCTTCGGTACCTCCCGTTCATAAAAAGAATCCAGCGACTTTACATGAATAAGGAGTCTGCCACCCAGATGACCTGGCACAAGAATGGGAAGAGATACGAGGACGAGCACGGACGGATAAAGATGGGACATCCATCTGATGGTATGGCATGGAAGAATTTCGATGCAAAATACCCTGAGGAGGCAGCCGAGGCTCGGAACGTCAGAATTGCGATAGCAACCGATGGTTTCAATCCGTATGGTATGTCGACTGCCTCGTACAGCTGCTGGCCCGTGTTTGTTATTCCGCTCAACCTCCCTCCCGGAGTCCTAATGCAAAGGAAGAACATATTCCTGTCATTGATCATTCCAGGGCCTGAATACCCTGGGAAGAATTTGAGTGTCTATTTGCAGCCGCTTGTGGATGATCTAAACCACTCTTGGCACCACGGTACCTTCACATACGACCGTGCATCGAAGAGGAACTTTTTGATGAAAGTTTGGTTCCAGTATTCCATGCACGACATGCCGGGGTACGCCCTATTCTGCGGATGGTGTACAGCTGGTAAGTTCCCATGCCCAGTGTGCAGGAACCGGCTTGAGTTTCTTTGGCTAAGCGCGGGTAAGAAGTATTCCGCATTTGACACGCATCGAAAGTTTCTCAAAAGAAGACATCGGTTTAGAGATGACAAAAAGAACTTTAAGAAGGGCAGAGTTGAGCGTGTAGAGGCAGAGATACCAACTTTCGATGGTGCAGTTGTTGATGCCGAGCTAAGTGCTCTCGTGCTTGCTCAGGGAAATGGCCCACGATATTCGGGATATGGTGTGGACCACAACTGGACTCACGTGGCAAGCATTACGCAACTCCCATATTACAAGGACCTCGAACTTCCCCATAACATCGATGTGATGCACACCGAGAAGGAGAGTCTCTGTTTCACACTGTCCTGAACATTCCTGAGAAGTCAAAGGACAATGTGAAGGCTAGAGTCGATGTTCAGAAGCTCTGTGATAGGGAGAGATTACACATGCAGGAACCTGAGGGCCGTCGAAAAAACTGGTTCAAGCCGCATGCCTTCTACTGCCTTAATAGTATCCAAAAGAAAGAGGCGTTCATGTGGCTCAAATACGTCGTGATGTTCCCTGATGGATATTGTTCGAATATAAGTAGGGGAGTCAATCTTTCAACGGGAAAAGTCAACGGGCTCAAGAGTCACGACTATCATATATGGATTGAGCGGCTGATGCCGGTGATGGTTCGAGGGTATCTCCCCGAACGTGTCTGGCGTGTGCTCGCGGAGTTGAGCCATTTCTTCCGCACGCTTTGTGCTAAGCAGATATGTCCCCTGATGATTAAGAAGCTGCATGAGCTAGTGCCGGAGTTGCTATGCAACTTAGAGATGATATTTCCGCCTGGCTTCTTTACTCCGATGGCACATCTTGTTGTGCATCTCGCGAACGAGGCACTATTGGGTGGACCGGTGCAATTTCGTTGGCAGTTTTGTATTGAGAGAGAGTTTAAGTATATTCGAACCAAGTGTGGAAACAAAAATAAGATTGAAGCATGCATAGCTGAGGCAACTGTCCTCCAGGAGATGGCAGACGCCAGGCTAACCTACTTTCCCGATGATGTTCCCACTATGCATAACCATGCCTCTCGGTACAATGTTGATGAGCCCAAGCAAGACCCCAAGCTCCTCCTCTTCCAGTTTCCCGGTGGCAAGGCCGGTGGCGCAAAGAAGTATAACTTGACCTTCGAAGAGCAGGAGTGCATAATGCTCTATGTGCTTCAAAACATGAAAGAAGTGACCCGCGACGAGCAAAATGAGGCGGGCAGTTTCCTTAGGTAAAATGGTGAACAAAGTATCTTTTCAACTAGTATCTTGGTTTTGGTCTAATACGTATTTTGTCCTTTTAGGCAATTCACCGATGAAATGTGGCCGGGAACTGTGGACCCCGATGAAGCCGAGCTGGACACTCTTATGAAAGAGGGTGCCCCCGGAAAGAAAAATTTCACTGCTTGGTTTAGGGAAAAGGTAAACTCTAACCTGTCCCTCCTACCTTGCAATCCGTGTCTTGTCCATCTTATTACACGTAACTAATGCACAGAACAATTTGTACCAAACTTGTAGGGAGGTGATCCCACTATTGTGATGTCGGATGAGTTGAGATGTGTCTCCCAAGGTTGTAATCGTAAAGTTGAGATGTATGAGAAGTATGACGTGAATGGGTTTCGCTTCCATACAGAGTCTCACCAGAACAGTCGGCCCAATGCAAAAACTATAAATACCGGGGTCTTCACCAAAGGAGCCGGAGAGTTTGATTACTATGGGAGGTTACAAAACGTATACGAGGTGACGTACAATAATACGAACATAGAACTCAAGCTCGTCGTGTTCAGATGCCACTGGTTTGACCCAACGGAGCATGGACTGAGAAAAACCCCTTCCATTGGGTTAGTTGAAGTTAAGCCTTCAACCACCTATAGTCGATCCGATGTCTTTGTTGTGGCTCACCAAGCGAAGCAGGTTTATTATTTGCCCTACCCATGCAAGAAAGATGGACTCAATGGATGGGAAGTCGTGTTCCATGTATCACCACATGGTAAGCTACCCATGCCCTCGGACGATGATTACAACAACATCGACCCTAAAACATATGAGGGGATTTTCTACCAAGAGCAAGAGAGCTTTGGGGACTTTGGCATACAAGATCTTGTGGACCTCGAGAACGAATCACAAACAGGCGGTGAGGCAGTGATGGATCTAAAGGACATAGATATGCTCAACAAGTTTCATTCGGACATTGCCAATGATGAGCCTCCACCGTGCGATGAGCATCCACCGTACTACTCACGTGATAGTGATTCTGATAGTGACAATGAGAACACAAGATTTAACTATGAGAGTGATGGTGAGGGTCTTTTATGTTTATGCTTAGTATTTAATTTCTCTCATGTAGTTAGCTTAATACTTATTTTCCTTGCATTCTTTATTATGCTTACTATATATTTTTGAACATGCTTATTAATTGTTTACCCTTTGTCAATGCAGGTGATTGAGCAATATAAGCGGCAAGGAATCCTCGGCCACCTTGAGCAAGTCGTAGCGCCGGCGGTTTGCGAACCCGCGTTACACTCAGGAGGGGGGTGAGAGAGGAGGTGCACGACGAGGTGGAGGGGTAGCTTCTGATGCACTTCCCCAGAGGGGACGCCGAGGTGGAGGCCGAGGTGGAGGACGAGCTGGAGGACGACTAGGTGGACGGGCACGAGTGGAGGAGTCTCCTGAGGCCGAGGCGGAGGAGCAGTCTCGAGACGAGGAGGTGGAGGCCGAGGTGGAGGCCGAGGTGGAGGCCGAGGATTCTGGAGAGGTGAACCCCGAGGCTCCGAAGAAGCTAAAGTTACGTGGGGAATCCGGGGTACCTGATGAGTCACAGGAACCTGCACCGGAGGCGAGAACCCTCATTAAGGGCAACGGCAAAAGGTAAATGACTACCCATTTTGAACACGGTAATTTCATGTTGACGTGTATTAATGTTTCATTATTGTGCAGCACTTGGATTTTTGCACCGGGGATCAAGCGTACTCCTAACAGCCTGGTTGGATCTCTGCTTAGGAAGTATTGGTCGGGCTATTACTCTCCCGTCCCCGGTGGCGAGAGGATTCTAGCCAGCAGTTGGCACGACTATCAGGCCGCCCCTTGGGTTGGCTACGAGTCAGCTGCTGACGCTGTTATCACCAGGTTTTGGGTAAGACAAACTCTTCAAATTTCTTTCATAGTTGATAGTTGATGACTCCACCATGCTACCTCATGACTCTCACAATTATTTTTATGCCTAATTTACAGAGATTCTTTAGGGTGCTTCCGGAGGATCAGGACACGGCGGACAAGACTTTGCAGGGGGCTTGTAAGAAATTGGTGCCGCAACAGTTCTATAATCAAAAGAATACGTCCATGAACTTATTCAGTTCTGAGAAGTTGGGCAAGAGGGCGCCGAAGCACGAGAATGTGGAGAATCCACCTGACATGACCCTGGATGATTACATGTTGGTAAGTAAATTGTCAAAAAGTTCATATGTTGCTGCTAAGGTGCATTTGCAATTTCTGTGCTTCAAATGAGTATCGATTTTTCAGGTTCAACCCTCGTGGACCTTAGGTAGGGAAGACGCATGGGAAGCGGTGGCGGCAAAGTGGCTCGGGCAAGACGCCGAGTTCAAAGCCGTGAGCGACCGAAACAAGGCAAACCGCGGCCACGTCGGGACACACCGTGCGGGTGCCTGCGGCCTTGCCAACTTCAAGGAAAAGATGGTATACATGGAACAACCTGCATCTATTTCGTGTTGTTTTCCTACTTGATGAACATAACATTTCCTCTTGTGTTCCTACTTGATACGCAGGCGCAATCTACTGGAGGGTTTGTTTCGGACGTGAAAGCATGGGAAACAATAAAGCTTAAGAAGCCCGATCCATCCAAGCCTCCTCCCGAGGTTCCCGAGTACTACGGCACAGCAAAGGAGAAGTTGGATTTGTACTGCTCGACTTTCCAGACTTTCCATCCGCATGTGGAAAACCCTTTGGAGCACGAGACCGATATGAGAGCGTTGGTCGTGGCGGGAGGTGGAAGGGAGCATGGGCGTTACTTCCTAGCTGATACGGTGACCCCGCACATGCCTGAGTTGAGCTTGACGCGTGTCAAGTCTACCCTCACCGCCGATGACCCAAAGGTCACGCGTCATCGCCGGCCTTCCCGAGCTGACCACGATGTAAGTTGTCTCAATTTCATCCTATTTTCGACATTCGTTCCTGAGGTGACTGTTCACGAGATTCAATTTTCTTGGGATTGTAGCCTGCTTTCGAGGCGGCCTACGCAGCCGCTTTTGCGGAGTATGAGATGGCGTATAACGAGTGGCTGCAGGTCTCACAGGCATACGCCGAGTATAGAGAGATGCTCGATACTGTAAGTTACAACCTGTTGTTTCTACAAAATATTACAAGTCTCATTTCTCGTGGTTTGAACCTTCATTTCTACAACGCCTAACATCTACCCTATCTTGCAGGCGACATGCATGTTTCTTATCACTGGTGAGAGGCCGACGTCGCTACCAGAGGCACCAGCGAACCCGGGGCCGGCGCCACGGGCCCCGTCGAAGGATATGTTCGCTCTTGGATACTACTCATCGACTCCGGTAAGTAATTTGGCAAACTAGTTGTGATCGATATCATGTGCATTCTAACTTGCTAACTTTTGCTCACACATGCATGTAGGGCTCGGGATGCTCCACGCATCGACCCTTTGGTCGTCCTGATGCCTCGCCCACGGGTTCCCGAGAGATCACAGCCTCGCCGAGTTCGTCTCGTCAGACCACACCGGTTCATACCGGTGGTGCTGCCTCGCCGAGTTCCGGGGTTGGTTCGACGGCGGCTACCCAGCGCCAGGCGTCGCCGATTTTCACGAGGTCGGAGATGGGTACCTCGAGTAACGAGGTCGTGTAGCTAGGAGATGGTTGTGCTTGTAAGCACGGTTGAATAGTGTCGTTGGATCATGTATGCACGGTGGTTGGATGATTATGTATGCACGGTTGGATCATGCTTTTGTGATGTTATATGATGTTTGGATTGATATGGTACTATTGTGTGAAGTCTATGATGTTTCTGTGATGATATTCCATAATTTAGACCTTTTATTTCTATTGAAAACCTGCATAATTGCCCTGTAGAAATAACAGGAAAAAATAGCAATTATTCCAAAAAAAAAAAAGCAGGACCTACCCCGAGGGGATCCCCGTCGGCCTAGCCCTTTGCCCAGCCCAGGTAGGGGGCTACGCCGAGGGGAAGGCCGTCGGCATAGGCCTCTGCCCAGCCTAGCTCGACCGATATGCCGAGGGGGAGGCCGTCGGCATAGGTCCTGTGCCCAGCCCAGCACAGAGGCTACGCCGAGGGGGCAGGCCGTCGGCGTACTTGGCTGCTGAGCCCTAGCTGTCCGCCACGTGGGCTTCTACGCCGAGGGGGTGGCCGTCGGCGTACGTAGCCGCGTAACGGATTCCGTCCTGACGCGTTTGCGGGCCCCACCTACCTATACGCCGACGGCCAGGACGGATTCGCCGACGGGCGTGTACGCCGAGGGGGCTACGCCGAGGGTGGCCGTCGGCATATGGCTACGCCGAGGGGGATAAGAGCTACGCCGAGGGGGTCCGGCCGTCGGCGTACCGTCTCGTTCCTGTAGTGCATACGCGGCGCGGTGTCGGAGGAGGCAGGCTCAGAATGTGTAGCAGCAGCGTGGGTGCTGCTTGGTTTCCTTCGTGTGGCGGTTCTGCTCACTGACGAGTGACGACGACTCGCTAGGTTTTTTTTTACATAACGACTCGAAAAAAAATGGACTCAGGGACCTCAGCAGACATGTGGGCTGGGCCGCTTGGCTGCTTCGAGGCCATTATTACCGCATTAAGCCCAGACCAGCAGCACAGTTGGTTGCTTCCGCACTTAACCCTATTGCTCTGCAACATTTTCAATCAGTGCATTAAAAAGGGAATATGTTATCGCCAAATCTATTTCTTGCGTGGTCTTCCCGTTGTCTTACGCAGTGCTCACCGTGTGCGTGGTCCGAACAAATCTCGGCGCACCATATCGCAAGGCGAAAAAGCGTGGATCGCGCGCATGTGTCCAAAGCCAAAACGCCTCCGACCGCCTGGTTTCGAAACGCACGCCCGTCCCCCGTTCCCCTCCTCCCACCGCTTCCTTCTCCTCCCTCGCCTCACGTTCTCCTCTGAAATCGATGCCGCGGCACCGTCGCTTACGGCGTCGGAGAATCAAATCGCCTGCCGTGGCTCGCGCAGTGAGTTCATCTGCTTCCGCTATAGGTGTTTTGAGCACGAATGGAGCCTGATTTTGCGTGCTATTTTCAGTGAGCTAGCTCGTCGAAGGAGGCGATTTCGGCGGGGGACTGAGCGGGGGCTCGGCGGGCAGCCAAATCGAGCTTCATCAGGTTCGTAGTGAGTTCATCCTACCACTCGTTGTGTCGATTTGGAGGTCGTACTCGCTCTGCTGTTGTCGAAACTCTGGCTCCACAAATCCCTCGGGTGACCCTATCGGGTTTCGACTAGGAGATGTCATAGGCACTGGTGGAATCGTCGGCTTGACAGGGAGGCGAGATTTACCCAGGTTCGGGACCCTCGTAGAGGTAAAACCCTTACTCCTGCCTTCTGTCGATCTGTATTAGCTGATTGGATCGGTTACAGGGTGCTCGAATCGAGAGTAGATCTCGAGTTTCAAGGCTTTTGTGGTCGTGCGGTATTACCTGGTCCTCTCCTTGGGGGCTCTCCTGGCTTTATATAGACAGCCAGGTCTCGAGTTCAACCCGGAGAGGATACAAACCCTAGCTTAGGTCGGTTACAAGTTCCCTAACTTAACCCGCAAGTTGATGCGGGTGGGCTTCTCATGGGCCTTCTAGAGTACTCCAAGGGCGCTTCCTGTCGGGCCTTGACCAGAAGGCTTGAGGGGGGGCGTCCTTACTCGCAGGGTCCAGGATCCATGCCTTCGTCAGTAGCCCCCGAGCGTGTGCTTGACTGGGATTTACTTTCAGTCGAGTAGACGGTCAGAACTTTTTTAATCTCCTCCCGGAAGTTCAACTTGATAGTTGTCGTTTTTGAAGGGTGTGTTCCCTGTATAGTAAATTATAAAGCTCGAGTATCGAGTAGTACTGGCGCCTGTTTTACGGCTCTTATTTGCAGAAGGATATGGCACAGTAGCTTGGCTCTCCCGAGAGTTCAGGGCCAATTAATTGCGACTAGGGCAAAAACATTCCTGGCCTACACAGATTCGAGACCTCCGACTCGAACCCGATGAGGTGATTGTTGCGACTGGGCCGTTGTGGACTTATCGAGTCGAACTTAACCTAAGAGGGTACCCGGCGCGTCCGCTAGGATTTTTCTTCGTGTTGTTGACACGGAACTATGCCGGAGGACGCAGCTTTCGAGTGCGATTCCAGGCCCAAAAGAAAGATCTTTCTGGGTCTTACCTTCGTATTCGAAGAATACGGCATCCAGATGTGCCTAGTCGGCTGAACAATCCAGGTTTGTATGATGTAGAATTATCACGTATAGGAGAGGTAGGTTTTTCCCACCTGATGGATTTGTTTGAGCTCCATACGAAAGAAATTTCGTATTTGGAAAAATCTAAGCCCGTATGAAAGAGTTTTCATGTTCGGGATGTTGTGCCCATACGAAAGAGTTTTTCGTGCATAGGGTATTTTTCTCTTTCTCGTTCGAAGAGGTCTTGCTTTATGAACTGTTCATGGAAAAGTTGGTTTCATCCGAAGGAATCGATATTCGTACGAAGAGAATTTCGCGTTTGAACTTCCACCCGAAAAAATCTCAATTTTGAATGACGAACGTCATGACGTCATGGCGCACTCCTCTTCTCCCGATGGGACGTGACGGAGTGGTAGCAGATGGTGGCCCACCTTGTCAGCCTTTTGACCGGGAAACGAGACGTCGCTCCCGTTTTTTACGCGAAGCGCGCAGTAAATGCGCACGATCTTGTGTTAAGATCGTGGCACGAAACAGCACAGGCCGCCGCTTCGTTTCATCCTCACGCGTGGCAGTCGTGATGGGTGCCACGTAGCGCATCGTACGGCTGAGATTGCCTTGCCCCGTGTATAAGTAGGGGTGTTAGCGCCGCAGTAAAATTTTCCCCGCTCTGTCTTCGTCTTCTTCCTTGCGCCCATCTTCATCTTCCTCGCGCTCAAGCTCTCGTTGCGAACAATGGCTGGCGGAAAGAAGCGTGGCGCTGGTACTTTGGCGTCTGGCGAGCCTTCTGCGCCACCCGCTCCTCGCGCCGGCGACTGGCGCTCTCCCAACACCACCGCAAAAAGCATCAAAGAGATGCAGCGGGAGGGATTGCTACCGGCGGAGGCGGAGAAGCGCGTCTGCCTCGGGAAAAGAGAAGAGGTACCCAACCCTCAGTCGAATGAGCGCGTGGTCTTCGTGGACCACGTGACTCGAGGTCTTTCTTTCCCCCTTCACCCTTTCTTCATCGGGCTGCTGTGTGCCTACGGCATACAGCTTCACGACCTTCCTCCGAACGCGATGCAGCACATTTCGTGCTTCATCGTGCTTTGCGAGTGCTACCTCGGCATTCGCCCGCATTGGGCGCTTTGGAAAGCGCTGTTCAAGATCCGAATCTTCCGCGAGAAATCGCGGGTGGAGTCCGAGCCTGGCGAGCCACTTCGCACGGGTGGTTTCGGGATCCAGGCGCGCCAGGAGAACGCATACTTCAACATGCACTTCATCGACTCCGCCCAAGGCTGGCGGAAGAAGTGGTTCTACGTCGTCGACAATAGCTCGGGTGGGCTCGTAGAGTTTCACCCATTCGCAGTTCTGTCGAGGCGCAAGTCGTGGAGCCACAAGATGTCAGCCGAAGAAATCCAGACGGTCACGCCCTTACTCGCAAGAGTAGCCGCTCTTCGAGACCAAACTTCTGGAGTAGTGCTCAACGGGCTCCATCTGGCGAGTCTCTTCTTGAAGCGCAGGATCCAGCCTCTGCAGCAAAGGCCTTCCACTATGTGGGAGTATCAAGGTGCAGAAGATCCTAGCCGAGTGAGTCGCGAAGAACTTTCGAATGTGGAATTCGAGAAGAAGATCGCGGTCATCACTCGACTGAAGGTAGGGGAGCAATTCCCCGACTGCTCAGTCGAGGCTTTTTCTGCCTCAAATCCTCCTCCCGCTGAGGTTAGTTTCTTGTCTCTGAGTTACTTTCGTCTTCTGAATTTCTAGTCGATAAGATCCTTCTTGTTTTCTTGTCTCCGTAGAGTCTAGCCATGGCGGACTGCTACCCGCCAGCTACGGGGGGAGCTGCTTCGGAGCAAGTTTCTAGTCACCAGGATGGCGCGGTTGACACCAGTGTCGCCAACGCTTCCTCGAGCTCGGAGGACGATTCTTCAGATGACGTCGAAGACTCGACTGGCATCCCCCCGAAACGTCGTCGGGTAGACGAAAGCGAAGCCACTTCAAAGGACAAATCCTTGGAAGCATCGCCTAGTCAAGCTCCTATCCACGTGACTCCACTCCAATCTCTCCCTCCTTCGGCTTCGTTTCCAGTGATAGCAAACGCTTGGGACGCGGATGCTCTGGACGATGATGAAGACGATGAGTAAGTGTTTTCTTCCTTGTTCTTTCGTAATGCTAGTCGATCAACTTCTAAATTCCGATATTGATGTTTTTCTATCTTTCACTGCAGTCTGCAAACGATCAGCCCGCGTAGGTTTGCTGCTAACGTTCCTCCCGAGAAGAAGAACAAAGCAAAGGACGCGGGTGAAACCCCCACTGCAGGCACCGTCCAGAACTCTCCCAGGGCAGCGCCTGATGCTGCGACTGTGGAACGAGAAATCCCCAGCTCCGCCGCTAGGACTTCGGTCTCGAAGGAGGCGACGGACAGTTCTGCGGATCCTCTCTCCCACGCCACCGGACAGGTAAACTTCTATCTCTTGGCCTTAAAGAATTTTTTATATCGGGTGCACGGCAGTGCTCCCGATGGGAGTAGCCCCCGAGGCTGTAGTCGATCGCGTGCGATCGGCTGCAGGCTCAAAGTTCTGTTCATCTTTTCTTCATGATTTTGCTTTTCTCGGGTGCACGGCAGTGCTCCCGATGGGAGTAGCCCCCGAGGCTGTAGTCGATTGTAAATAATCGGGTACAGGCTCCAATGTAATCCTTCTAATTTTTCTGTCTTTGTGCCTTCTATTTTTATCGGGTGCACGGCAGTGCTCCCGATGGGAGTAGCCCCCGAGGCTGTAGTCGATTGTAAATAATCGGGTACAGGCTCAAACTTGATCCTTTTAACTCTTCCGTCTTCGCGCTTTTGCAGTCACTCGTTGATTCTATTGCGGCGATTGGTCGCCGCGTCGTTCTCGCTGAAGCGGATTGCAATTCTCTTCGAGCAGACCGCAACCGACTCCAGACTGAAAACGATCTTCTCAAGGGTGAGCTTTAGTGTTTCCCTGTATTCCACACTCCATTCATTCTAGAGTTTTTGACAAGTGCTTCTTTGCAGCTCGACTTGAATTTGCAGAATCCGAAAAGGTCAAATTCTCTGAGCAGGTAACTGCTCGAGAAGCTGATTTGACGGCCATTCGACAAGAGCTAGAGAATTCCCGCATGCGGTCGGAAGACTTCAGTCGACAGCTTGCGGACGCGCGGAAGTCCTTGAAGGAGTTGGAGAAAAACGGCAGTAAGGCCGACAGCGAGCTTGTCGGGTTCCTTCGTCCCCTTGCTGAGCCCTTCGCGGGTAAGCTTGCTGAAATTTCGCGATTCTGATTCTCCACTCAGTTGTAGTTTGCTAAGTATTATTTTCTCCCTTCGCAGGTATTCTGGATGTTCCTCTAGAAATCCCTGGACTCCAGCGGGTGGATGTGGTAACCGATACGCTTGCCCAGCTTAAAAGGCACGCTGACGGAGTTTCTTCCGTGGTCAACGATGCTACCCAAGTGCTGGGGCAACTGTACGGTCGCATCCTCGCCAACGCCACTCCTGCACCTGCACTCGATGATATGTTGAAGGTCTTCTCAGAAGGAAAACTTCTGGATGCCTTTGCAGTTGCTCAATCGGAGGCTGGCGCGAAGACTGCGATTCAATTTGCTCTGGCGCACCGAGTTGAAGGGTTGGAGGAGGCTTACTCGTCCATTCCAGTCGATCCCTCCACGGGCAAAAAGGTACGGCTCTCTCGTTTTGGCGAGCAAGCCGCCATTCTTGCTCGGAAGCTTTCTGAGATTTTTGCTCGGAAGAAGGGAGGGTCGACTGCTGCTAGTGGGAGCACCAATGTAGCCTCGTAGTTTTTATTTCCTTCCTTGAATGTAATGAACCTTGGGGTGTATTCCCGTACTTTGTTGATCTTAATCGAAGCATCGTGTTTTTGGAATTTATCCCCTTTGTTTGTACTTTGTCTCCCGATGGGAGTAGCCCCCAAGCGTCTAGTCAGATGTTCGACTAGAAACAACTCGGGTAGGGCATCTTACTCCTTTCCTTGTACTTCTTCCAGGCGAATGTTTCTGCCGCGGAGTCATCGGGTGGACGTGGTGACCCAGTAAATCCACTTGTGGCTGCCGTGGGCACTTTTGCTGGCCTTCGTGGTAAGGTTCAGGAGGGTGAGCGTAGACTGAAAGCGCTGCGCGGGGTAGCTGATGTGGCGATATCCAAACAGAGATTGGCAGCTGAGCGCGAACAATATCTGATGGATGAACTGTCTTCGATTGCAATGGAGTTACTATGTAAGTAGTGTAGCCCCCATGCTATATTTCTCCCCTCTGCTTCTTATCTGACTAAGTGTGTTTGCTCTTTAGTTGTGAGACCAGATGACAGAGAGGAGAAGCAGTGGGTGGAAAACCTCATTCATCAAGAAGCTAACAGCACAAAACCTCATGCGAGTAATTTCTGGTCTGATCGCAGCCGAGGGTTTGTGATGGCTACCTTGAAATTTCGAATCCGCCAGGCGAGAATTCTCGTGAGTTCTTTCCACGAAGTCCTGGTTGCGGTGAATGCTGCTTTTTATCCACTCGAGAGGGGTCCCGAAGACTGGAGTTATCTTCTATGGCTGTTTGGACGAGAAGGGGAGGTTCGCGCGTGCGTACGCAAACAGATGATGTGCGGCGCGGTTGTGGCTCTCTCGTTTGTCCGAATATGGCATCCTGAGATAGATTTGAACTCCGTAGCTTGGCGCCCGGATTATGCAATCGAAGACATGACACCGTTTTATGATGCTGTACGCCCTGCAGCCGAGAAGATTATCCAAATGACCTCTGAAGAGGTAGATAGGGTCTTAGCGACTGAGAATGCTCAGCGGTTTGACTGATTATCGGATGTGAATATCCTGTAAAACTGTTTATAGTTTGTAAAAACTGTTTGTAAGGTGTGTAACCTTGTTTTTGATGATATTTCTTTGTGATGCTTAGTTTTATGTGTAGCCCCCGTGTATTTAATGGGGTGTGTACCTGTAACTTTTTAGCACGTAGTCGACTGTAAATCTGCCGGGTAGATATGATGAGGAAATCATGTATTTCATTGTGATGACTGAGAAGTCATGTGTTCGAGCTACAAGATTGGCTAGCACAGCCTTATTGTTGGAAAACAAGTAAACCTAGGGGTAGAATTTGCGCAGTTGCGCGATATTCCATGGATTGGAATAGATGCCTCCGGTCTCGGGATTCTTCAATCGATAGGCTCCTCCTGGGATCACTTCGTGTATGATGAAGGGTCCTTCCCAAGGTGGTTCGAGCTTGTGTCCTTCCTTTTGCTTCAGCCGCAACACCAAGTCGCCTACCACGAATGACCTGTGGCGTATGCGTCGACTGTGGTAATTGTGTAGTGATTGTTGATAGACCGCGGATCTTGCGAGTGCAATGTCCCGAATTTCGTCGAGTGCATCCATATCTTCTGCAAGTGCTTTGTTGGATATTTCTTCGCTGTAGGCTACAACTCGTGGGGCGCTGAATCGGACCTCCTCGGGAAGGACGGCTTCTGCCCCGTATACCATGAAAAATGGTGTGTATTGCGTTGATCGATTGGGAGTTGTGCGGAGGCTCCAAAGTACGGAGGGTAACTCCTCTGCCCAATGTCCCGCAGCGGGATGTAGACGATCTAGCAATCTCTTTTTGATGCCAGACGAAACTAATCCGTTGGATCTTTCGACTTGGCCGTTTGTTTGCGGATGGGCAACCGAAGCAAACTTGAAATTGATTCCTTTCTCCTCGCAGAACTGTTGTGTTTCCTTTGCAGTGAAGTTTGTACCATTGTCTGTAATGATGTCATGTGGTACACCGAATCTACATACTATGGAGTCGAGGAACTTGACGGCGCATTGAGCGCTAGCCGAAGTTACTGGCATAGCTTCGATCCATTTGGTAAATTTGTCGACTGCGACCAGCAAATGTGTGTATCCTCCTGGTGTGGATTTGCGCAGTGGTCCAACCATGTCTAGCCCCCATTGCGCAAAGGGCCAGGCGATGGGTATCATATGCAGTTCTGTGGCGGGTGCGTGCGGCTTTGGCGAGAATCGTTGGCAGGCGTTGCATCTATCGACCAGGTTTTTTGCATCGTTGGCTGCTGTTAGCCAGTAGAATCCTGCTCGAAAAGCTTTTCCCAGTATTGCTTTCCAGCTAGCATGATGTCCGCAATCACCCTGGTGTATGTCCCGGAGTAATTCCTTGCCGTCTTCGGGTGCGATGCAGCGCTGGAGTATGCCCGAGATGCTTTTTTTGTATAATTCTCCATTAACCACCCGAAAGGATTTGCTACGCCTGATTAGCTGTCGAGCCTCACGTGGATCGGCCGGGAGCTGTTTGTTGAGCAGGTAGTCGAGATATTTCTGCGTCCAGATTGGCTCGACCAGAAAAACCTGCCGTGATATGTTATGAGTTAGCTCGAGAAGCGCGATTTGCGGGCTGACCTCTGTTTCTTGTGCGGCGGGTGTCTCTACGGCTTTCTTCACTTTGACTGATCTCTTAATCATCCGCTCGAAATATATCCCTGGCGGTATGGGTGTATTCGTGGAACCCATGTTGGCCAGTCTATCCGCCTCTTCGTTACTGGATCTTGCAATATGCTTCAACTCGCATCCTTGGAAGCTTCCTTCGAGTAGATTATACATGTCGCGGTATGCGATCATGTTTTCAGCAACGGCATCGCATTCTTTCATTGTTTGTTGCACTATGAGATTGGAATCGCCATAAATCATCAATCGGGTAGCTCCGCAGGCAATCGCCATTTTCATCCCGTGTAACAGTGCTTCATATTCTGCGTCGTTGTTTGATGCTGGATCATCTGGTGGAAAGTCTAATCGCAGGACGTATTGCAGTTTGTCTCCACGGGGTGAAATAAGAACGATTCCAGCTCCTGCTCCTTCGTTTCTTTTGGACCCGTCAAAGTACATGATCCAATTGCTTGTATACTCGGGTGGCCCGGGTGTTTGTAGCTCTGTCCATTCGCTGATGAATTCCACGAGAACTTGGGATTTGATTGCTTTTCGCTCTGTATAGGTGATGTCCCAGGCGCCCAGCTCGATGCTCCATTTTGCTATTCTTCCGGATGCCATAGGGTTGTTCATGATTGTCCCGAGTGACGCATCATTAACTACTGTGATGGCATGTTCCTGGAAGTAATGTTTGAGCTTTCGGGCTGTGAGGACAACTCCGTATGCAAGCTTCTGGTAATGAGGATAGCGCTGCTTGCATGGCGAGAGCACTTCGCTGATGTAATATATTGGGCGCTGGACTCCGTATGCCTTGCCATCTTCAGGTCGTTCGACTACGATTGCAGTGCTGATGACCTGGTTTGTGGCTGCTAGATAGAGAAAAAGTGGCTCCCTTTCTTGTGGTGTTGCGAGAATGCGCCTGCTTTGCAGCGACCGCTTCAAGTCTGCGAATGCTTGTTTGGCTTCGGGTGTCCACTCGAATTTGTCCGTCTTCTTCAGTAGCTTGTAGAAGGGTAACGCCTGCTCTCCCAATCGTGCGATGAACCTGCTTAGGGCGGCCAATCGCCCTGCGAGCTGCTGGACTCCGCGTAGATTGGTAGGCTCCTTCATGGTGAGGATGGCTTGTATTTTCTCCGGATTGGCCTCAATGCCTCTGGCGGATACCAGGTATCCGAGGAGTTTTCCAGCAGGGACGCCGAAAACGCATTTTGTCGGGTTGAGCTTGATCCGATATGCATTAAGGGCGTCGAATGTTTCTTTAATGTCTTCGAGGAGTGTGTCCTCTACTCGAGTTTTGATGACGATGTCGTCGACGTATACTTGTACGTTCTTGCCAATGAGATTTGCAAGGCATCGCTGCATGCAACGTTGATATGTTGCGCCTGCGTTCTTCAGCCCGAAGGGCATTGTCGTGTAGCAGTATACACCGTGTGGTGTGATGAATGCCGTCTTCTCTTCGTCTTCCTTTTTCATTCGGATCTGATTATATCCCGAGTAGGCGTCTAGGAAGGAGAGGCGTTGGCAACCTGCTGTGGAGTCCACGATCTGGTCGATTCGTGGTAGAGGAAAGTTGTCCTTGGGGCAGTGCTTGTTTAGTGACGTGTAGTCGATGCACACCCGAAGGATATCCGTGTTTTTCTTGGGGACCAGCACTGGATTTGCAAGCCCAGTGGATATCTTGATCTCTCTAATAAAGTTGGCGGCTAGCAGCCTATTTACTTCTTCTCCCAGCGCCTTTTGCTTGGGTTCTGAGAATCGTCGAGTCGTCTGTTTGACGGGTTTGGCGTTAGGAAAGACTTCGAGTGAGTGCTCGGCAAACTCCCTGGGTATACCTGGCATATCTGAGGGCTGCCAGGCGAAAATCTCCCAGTACTCACGGAGGAGTTTGACGAGCGCGCTTTCCTATGCTGGCGAGAGGGTTGTGGAAACCATCGCGGTTTTGGCGGAATCCGTCGGGTGCACTTGGTGCTTGCGAGTGTCGCTGTTGGCGTTGAATTCCAGTTCAGGCGCGTTTTTCTTCGTGAGGGGCATGACGGAGTGGTCCGTGGTTTTTGCCAACTCTTGTCGTTCTTCTTGCATCCCGAAAGATTTCGCGATCTCATTGAATTCTATGTCGCACTTATCCGATTTCTGGAAGTCTCGGTCAATGGTGATCACACCGTATTCGCCGGGTAGCTTGAGCTTCAAGTATGCGTAATGTGGTACGGCCATGAATCTGGCGAACGCTGTTCGACCAAGAATGGCGTGGTACTGTGAGGGCCAGTCGACGACTTCGAAGTCTAGGAATTCCCTTCTGTAGTTGCGTGGGGAGCCCAGTACAACTTCAAGGTTGATTGTTCCGAGTGGACGTATTGCCTTGCCCGGAACTATCCCGTGGAAGGATGTTTCTGATTCCGTTAGACCGTCCAGATTTTTGTTCATTCGACGGAGTGTATCCGCGTAGATGATGTTGATGCCGCTGCCACCGTCCATGAATACGCGGGCCAGGTCATAGTTGCCAATTTGAGCTTGAATGACAAGGGCGGCGTGTCCTGGTCGATAGACTCGTGGCGGGTGGTCTTCTTTCGAGAACGTGATTGGCTGCTCGGCCATCTTCAGGTACTCGGTCTTCGTAGGTGGCGTCTGCACTGCCATGCATATCTGTCTCGAGTTAGTTTTTTGAGCTCTGCGAGAGTGGCATACCTTCTGTATCATCCCGAGGAGTTGTCCGTGCGGAGTCGGGTATGTATTTGCTCCCGCGTTTTGTTGTGGTGGCGCTGGCAATGCGGCGAGCGCCATGTTTGGGTTGGTTGGTGGAGGTAGTGGCGGTGGTAGCTGGAATTGTTGTCCCCCTCCTGGCAGTGGTGGATAGTTTTGGGTGGAGGTAAATCTTTTCTTGGCGAGTGCGTCCGAGATTTCGATGAACTTTCGGCAATCCTTGAGAAGGTGCGTTGCCTTAGTTTTGCCCGTGCGCTTGTCTGTGAACAGATGTAGCGAGCAGTACGCATCGAGGTCTTCCTCTGGTGTTTTTTCTTCTGCCTTTGGTCTCCACTCGCGACTTCCACGACGACCGGAGTCGCGACTTCGCGTGAATTCTGCTGCCACTAGTTCTTCTCTATCCTCGTGGTCGTAATATTTTCTTCTCTTTCTTCGCCCGTGACGGTCTTCGTCGTGCGTGGGCGATGATGTTCTTTCATTGCGTACTGCATCTTCTCCATTGGCCCATTTTTCGGCTATGACCATGAGCTCTCCTATGGTCTTGGGCGCAACTCTGCCGAGTTCTTCTCGAAACGCGGTTCTTCTTGCTCCTTTGGCGAAGGCCTCAATCGCCACTTCTTCAGAGATCGTCCCTGCGGTGTTCCTGAGCGTGTTCCACCGCTGGATGTATTCTCGTGTGGATTCGCCACTTTTCTGTTTGCAGGCTCGTAGTTCTTCGATTGTAGCCGGCCTCTTGTAGGTCGACTGGAAGTTTTTGCAGAAATCGCGATGTAGGTCGTCCCACGATGCGTAGCAAGATCGTGGTCTCCTCTCCAGCCAGCTGCGGGCCGCTCCGGCTAGGTGCAAATTGAGGTATTGCATGGCCGTGTTCTTGTTACCACGTTGGCATTTTACTGCCGTGAGGTAGTCGCTTAACCACTGGGAGGGCTCGAGTGAGCCATCGTATTTTGGCACCTCCGAGCTGAGTTTGAATCTCTTTGGTAGAGGTGCCTCACGAATACTGCGAGCAAAACAAAGTGCCCCGCAGGTTTCGTCGTCCGAAGACCCGGATGAGGAGCGCTCGCGATATCGTGAAGCCCTCGCCTTATCTACCTTCTTCTGGACGAGATCGGATCGCGCGTCGTACCCGGACCGGTCACGGTCGCTATCTTTTCTTGGTTCCTTGCTTCGTTTTCTCGAGCGGCTGCTGTGGTGCCGCGAATCTTTGTCTCTCGGACTGTCGTCGCTGCTGCTTCGACTGTCGCCGCGGCGTCGGGCCTCTTTTCCTCGGCCGCGACGCGGCGATTTATCCTTTCTTGGAGAGGAGCTCATGTGCCTGCGGGGCGTATCTTTGTCTTTGTCCTTCTCCTGTCGCGCCTTCTCCAGTTGTTCCTTGCGATCGTGGGAGGCGAGTTTCGCGGCTGCCAGCCCTAGACCCTTGCGGATATGCTTGTATTGTTCCACCCGAGGATCGCTGTCCGTCGGCTGGTTCATCTGCATGTAGGTTGCCGCGGCTAGAATTGCAGCGGCTGGAGTTTGCGGGTAGACGTTGCCATCGTCGTCAACCCTCATGAAAGAAGACGTGGTAGACCTGTTGGTCCCAGCCATAGATTCGTGGTCCCTTGTCGATGCTGCGGGTCCTTTTCCCCTGGGTCGGGTACCAACCGAAGGTGCAAGGGATAGCTCGGCTCGACGTAGGCTTGATTCATCCGCCGCTCTCTTGCGACGGGCTAGATCTGCTCGGGCATCCTTGATGTTTGAGGCCGCTCTCACTAGGTGATAGTGGTAGGCGGTTAGATCTTCCTGCGTGGCACCTGCAGCAGGCGGCTGGCTCTTTCGCATGGATTCCTTGGCTCTTTTCCAGGCTTCCCGCGAGACGCCGATTAGATCGCGCTCGGTTGCGCTATATTCAGTTTCCGAGGGCTGTTCCGACCCTGCCATGCAGACTTGGGCCAGTCGTGGTCCGTGTGTCCTAGGCGCAGATTGGGAAGCTCTTCGCACCCGAGAGGGTTCCTCTGTCGAAAGTGCGTGGTAGTCGATCGTGTTGAAGCGGATGGACTCGCCGCTTTTCTCCATAGGGAAGCGTGAGTTGACGGCTCCAGATTCGGGTTCAGATTCATCCGAGAACTGAAGGATTCCGTCTCTGTTCGCCATGAAGTTGAAACTTCCGAACGTCAGGGTGACGCTCTTCTCCAGATCCTCGAATACCGGGCGTGATTCCGGCGAGTGAGGCGTGACTATGACGGATCCGATCCGTACGGGATTGTTCGGAGCCGTAGTCGATGGTTTCCAACGAGAGTTGGATGTCGATGAAGCCGAAGATGCCGGTGATCCAGCGCCCGCGGTCCCCACGGTCGGCGCCAATTGTCGAAGCTCTGGCTCCACAAATCCCTCGGGTGACCCTATCGGGTTTCGACTAGGAGATGTCATAGGCACTGGTGGAATCATCGGCTTGACAGGGAGGCGAGATTTACCCAGGTTCGGGGCCCTCGTAGAGGTAAAACCCTTACTCCTGCCTTCTGTCGATCTGTATTAGCTGATTGGATCGGTTACAGGGTGCTCGAATCGAGAGTAGATCTCGAGTTTCAAGGCTTTTGTGGTCGTGCGGTATTACCTGGTCCTCTCCTTGGGGGCTCTCCTGGCTTTATATAGACAGCCAGGTCTCGAGTTCAACCCGGAGAGGATACAAACCCTAGCTTAGGTCGGTTACAAGTTCCCTAACTTAACCCGCAAGTTGATGCGGGTGGGCTTCTCATGGGCCTTCTAGAGTACTCCAAGGGCGCTTCCTGTCGGGCCTTGACCAGAAGGCTTGAGGGGGGGCGTCCTTACTCGCAGGGTCCAGGATCCATGCCTTCGTCAGCTGTACATTGAAGCCTCGTTTGTGCGATTAGCTGTCGTTGGAAGAGGTGAAATCGAGGGTGGAATCAGTGGTAACATGGCGGAGAACCAAAATCGAGCTACCGTCCTTTGTTTGGTGAGTTCGCGCCCACTCTCGCTGTGTCTATTCCGAGTTAGGTTTGTAGCTCGATTTTGGCCTGATTGTAGCTCGATTTTTACCAAACACACAACTTGGTGCTGTGTTATGTGTGCACATCAGTAGCCTGTTTTTTATGGAAGTTCATCTGAGTAGCTGAACCAGGTCCAGCTTAGACAAATCAAGCCAGATTTGACTATATGTTTGTTCATAGCTCACATGCACTGTGCCATTTGTATCTGCTCTCATATGATGTGTTCTACATACTTGTGTTCTCAGTGATTCTAGTGTAGTTTCATAGTTACTTCGATGTAGTTTTTCATGAACCAGTTGATTGGTGGTTTTGTAGTTATAATCACACATTTTTTTTGTACTTATGTGTCTGAACTTTTGTTTTCAAGTTTTTCGGCGTAATTTTGATGGGTGTACTTTATATGAGTTGATGTAGTAGTTGTGCTTGTAGGTACAATAACATATCGGCAACTTTGTTTTCTGAACCTATATGTTTTTTTTGGAATGATTCGATGTATTGTATACTTGCTATGGGATGTTTTTTTTTGTCTGAACTTTATTCAGGAATAGGTGGCTATCACCACATACCAGTAGTTTTAAATTTTTTTTATCTTTGGATTCTCTCTGTATTTTTGTGGACTGTTTCGATGTATTTTGCACGGACTTTCGGATGTACCTTTTTTAAGTGATTTTAAATCAGGAATAGGTGGACATGTAGTTATCATAACATATTTTGGATCCCTTTTCTGTATTTTTGAGAGATACGACGTAGTTTATATGAATTGTTGCATGTATTTTCTGCGAACTTAATGCAGAAATAGGTTGGACCGTAGCTATCATCACATATTGGGATCCTTTTTCTGTATTTTTGAGTCATCTGTTGTATTTTATATGAAATGTTGCATGTACTTTTGTGAACTTAATTCAGAGTTTTTTTGATCCATAGATATCATCACATATTGGGGGTTCTTTTTCTGTATTTTTCGAGTGATTTGATGTACTTTGTAAAAATTGTTTGATGTACTTCCTTAATAATCATGTTTTTAGTTTGTTTTAAGAAATAATTGTGCTTGTAGTTATATCCAGATGGTTGTAATTTACTCAATAATCAGGTTGTAGTTTATTTTATGTAATCACAACCCTGTTCCAATGAGTTATATTTTAAGTTTGAGTTTTGTTGTTTTTTTTGTTGGTATTTTGCAGCTACATATTAGACATCTGAAGATGTCAGGAGTAAAAACCAAGGTATGTCCATTTTTAAAAAGAATTTGTTTTTGTTTTCCGGTGTACCAACCATGCTTACACTTCCTTGTACGCAGAAGAATTCGAGGACATCAAGACCTGTACAGTCCAAGTACAAGTTGATGAAACAGAGGCTTCAGCTGAAAGAGAGTGCTGATGTCATGGGAGGGCATTCACAAACACATGTGCACGATATTATTCAGGATGCTCAAGCAGCTGTATCAGGGGCTCCAGGTGACAAAGACAATGTGGCTGATGAGGAACAAGGTGAAAATGCTGATAAGGCTAGCAAGGTGAGCTTCTATTTTTCCATCATTTTTCTCCCGAACCTTTTGTTCACCGATCTTAGCATGGTTATGTAGTTTTTTTTGTAGTTTTTGTAGTCAATCACATTGATCTTTTTTTGTACCAAACTTTGTTTTTCAGAATAACAACTTCAACCGCTCTACTCCAATGAAATTGGTAAGGCTATGCAAGGGGATGACGGTTGAACAGCGCACCGTGATCAGTAATGTGGAGTTTGGACAGTTACTCGGCATGAAGATCTCCAAGCTAAATCCCGAGCTGTGCAGATATTTGATGGGCTACTTCAACCCACACACTTGTGAACTTGATTTTGGGGACAGAGGGAGGGTTACTATTACACTTGCATCTTTTGTCAGTGTAATGGGTGTACCATGGGGTGACACGCTAGTGGCCTACCATCTTGATGTCAATGCCACAACCCTGATGTTGAGCATGTTTGGAATTACCGATGGGAAGCAACCGACCCTCGCTGCAGTTGAGAAGGAACTAGGACCCTCTTATCCGACTGATGAGATATACCTTGAGAAGTTTATGATTTTTCTAGTCTGCTCAGTTTTTGCTCCAACCACGGGAATTGCAGGCAGTCCCAAGTGTTACCCCTCATTGATCAACACAGATGCATTACATAAACTCAACTGGCTGAAATTCATTGTAGACACTCTCATCCAGACTGCAAATGCGAAGGATAAGAAAAACTGTTGAAGGTTTGCATGCCTTATCTCATGGTAAGTTTTTAAAGAAAATGTACCACTTATCACCATTTGATTTTTTTTATTCTTGTACATCCTTGTTTATTTCTCATCCATATCCAATTGTACTTTCAGGTAATGTACGTTGATTTGTTGGAGATAAATGGTGTAAATGTACCTCACACTGGTACACATATTTGTGTATGGACAAACCGGATGATCACTGAAGTTGTTGATCTGAATACAAATTGCGACGGGTCTTTTGGGAAATTACCCGTAAGTTCTGTTTTACACCTCCTTTCTCAACATTTTTACCCATCTACATGAAGTGCTTCTTCATTTGGAGTGCTCATTACTTTTCGTTTTGTCCTCGCACAAAAAATTCTTGCTCACAGATCAAGGAGTGTTACAGAAATAGGCCCACAATGTTTTCAACACGACCAGAGGCTGTGGACCATTTCATCAAGTCCCATGTTCATGGTCACCACAGTGAAGCGGTAAGAGTACTGAACTATCATTTTTTCAGCTTTGTTAATGTTATTTTTGTTCTGTTTTGCTTATATCTTTTTCCCTGCTCATAATCATGCAAACCAGGAGTTGGCGAAGTACAGAAGAGCTGTTACAGATATGTGTAATGTTTTTTTAGGAAGGGCTGGCACAATTCCTCCGATCACCGTCAAATAAAGATGTCAAGTGGTCCGAAAAAGACTTGGAGATGGGTGTCACTAAACAGGATATATGTAGACCCAAACCTTCAATACCCAGATGCAGCAAAAAGGCGGTTCATGCAAATGTAGTTGAAGTTGGCAAGGCAGAGACGGTGCAACCTTGGTTGAAAAAAAGTAAAACAGAGCATGGAGCCACTTCAATGGGGAAAGCCAGCCCAAAAACCACTACAGAAGCTGAAGTTAAAATGTCTGAGAAAGACGTGCAGACGAAGGAAGAAGCAGTTCATCAAGAAACAGATGCACATGTTGCTGCCCCCATTCCATTACCCAAGGTTCCAGTTGAGGAAGCTGTAGAACAGGGGCAGCAGGAAAACGTCACAAACGCAAATTGTGTTGGGGCAGGTTCTTTACCATTTCAGACCAATGCTTCCAATGTTGATCCACTAAAACAAATACAGTTCTATGGATCAGGGTCACAGTCCAGTGCGGATAGTGGTGTTGGGTTGGAGTCCAATCTGTCAACTGCTGCAACTATTTCGTTATTCAGGAAGAGAATAGGTGATGCAAGTAACACAGAAAAACACCGTGAAAAGGACTCATCAGGGAATCGTAAGAGGAAGGTCACATGGGAAGATGAAACACATGCTGAGGGTGTTCAAAATGGTACTGGAAAGGACCACGCTTCAATGGAACACAAAATCGTGCCTACACCAACAAAGGTACAAACTGCGATGAACGCGCCTGCGCAACAAAGTCCAACAAGACCACTCACTAGATCAATGTCTAGGAATCTATCCGCATCCCCTATGAAGGGCAGTCCTGTTTCGGACAAGGTGTACTTCCCAGCAGACCAACACCTAGCCCCCGAAGGCAAACACGATCTGCTACTGCTGAAGCAAGAGAAGGGAAAAACACACCTGCGGGTACTATCGATGGAATTCAGAGTGAGCCAACACCCTCAATCTTCAATAACAACATAAGTAGGAAGCTCGATATGGATGAGTGTGTCTCTGCAGAAACGCGTAGCATTGTACCCGTCTTTTGATTTTGGTTTTGACAGCCAGCCTTCTCAAGAAAATACTTCCGACCCAAAAACAGATGTAATTCCCGAAGAATCTGTCCAGCTACCAACCAAACAAGATAGTGGTGATTCTCTTTGTCGGATATATACCAATTAGGGGTATATCAGATAGTGGTCTAAAGTGTTGGATTACCAGGGTGGGCTAAATGGTAATGGATCATGGTCTATTAGGCGGCCCAGTAAGCTGACGCACGGAAGCCGGATTCTATAAGAACCCGGATCACGGCCCACGTGATACGGCTTGGAGTAGAAGGCGGATTCCTTCCTTTCCAAGTTAGCACATACCGTAGTCTTCTAGGTTTCCTTTTCTGTAAGCCCTAACCCGGCTATATATAAAGCCGGACGGGAGATAAGAAAGATAGACAAGAAGCTAGAGGCTAACTCGCCGAGAGGTGGATCCTTGTCGAGTAGCTAAACTTAACCTCACATTGTACTCTGTTTACTCCAGGCTTAGTCCTGAACAGTGAGATTGCAGGAGTAGGAACGCCGCTTTACTGCGACGTACCGAACCTGGGTAAAACCCTGTGTCATTGTTCATCATACGATCACATCCCCCCACTTCTCTATCGGTAGTCTCATGGCACCCCCGTCTATGAATTCTACTACGATGTCTCGACAGTTGGCGCCCACCGTGGGGCCAGCGACGTCACGTCTTATGTTTCGATCTGGGATACTCGGCGAAATCGGCAATACCATAACTGTCGGAAGCTTGGAATTCGACAACGATGTCGGGGGCTTCCTCGACAACGGATCGTACATGCCGGCGTGGAATCATCTGGTAAGTGCCTGCATTTTACCGATTGGATCTGCAAAAATCTTTATCGTATTAACTCCAGAAGCAATGGGATTCTGTGGCGGAAGCAAATTTATCCCACCCGCCCTATACCCAGTCGAAGACGACTATGACGCCGGATTTTGCTCAGATCGCCGATATACTGCAGAATCGCAATTTATCGGCATGGTGCAATCCGAGATCGCCGAAAACACGGATGAAAATAATCCCGTGGAAGAGGTAGAAAACAACAATCCCACAACAGAGGTGGAAGATCCGACATCCGTCAATATAACGACGAACTCGAAAGCTGACTCTGTGCTAGCCGCCATCGAGGCGAGATTAGAGTCGGAACCCGGATCGGATCACTTCGATACTAAAGACGAAGATGAAGACGCTTTCGAGATAAAATTCAAATCTTTCCAAGAGGGATTCCATGAAGTACTGATGGGAAAACCGGCTGAAAACATAGATGCCGACAGTCAGTAAAGCCCTAGAACGCCTCCGCCAGAGGAAGAGAGAGAAGAAGGAGAAACCTCTCCAAAATACCCCGATGTCAAAGAATTGACAGAGGACGAACCTGGTAAAAAACCTTCCTCTTCCAAGAAAAAGCACAAAGCTTCCAAAAAACTCCAGTACAAGCTCCGGAAGAAAAAATTGACCGATCCAGCCAATGAAAACCTGGAAGAAGGAGGAGGAAGCGGAGTTAAACCCGCGGAGAAGAAAACGAAGGAAATCTCTGTTCCGCCTATGTCAGAACAAGACGAACAAGATTTATTTCAAACACCAGTGGGACCACACGAGCCCCCTAAAGTGCTGGAAGCACGGAGACAAGCTCTTCAGAGACAACAACAACATCTATTCCGAACTCGAGAACACCTCCAAAAAACCCAGGCTGACATCAAGTTGAAGCAGGAAGAAATTGAGGAATACGACAGAAGGAATAGATCTGGCATTAAACCTACATGGTTACCCGGAATCGCAAGACCGGAAGTACTGCCGCCAAAGGAAAGGTTTCACAACCCATCTTGGCAAAAGCAAGTAAACGACAAAGATGCCAGAGGCGAGCCAATATACAAAACCGCAACAGAAAATGCGGAGGCCGCGTTCGCCATCCTCAACAACGATTTGTACTCCAATGGTGAAAAAATTCAAGGGGTGTATGCTTTCCTAGGAAAAGCATTGCAACAACAACAGCGAGGGCAAGAGCGATCAGGGAAGTTGCACGACGACTCCGCCCTATGCTAAACAGCTACATGCGCCGCTGGGGCACCTAGACCGGAAGAACCTGGAGAGTCAAACAATTCGAAAGAGAAGAAATCAAATCCGAGAAAGGACAAGAAAAAACCTGACAACAAGGATGCAACGTCCAGAACCGGATCTCATCTACCGAAAGATGGAATTAATCCCCGAGATAGGGAAGAGCAAAACTGGAAGGACGGAAAAGCGATGCCGCCTCCGAGACGCCCCGCTGAAAAAGCTGGAAGACATGATATACCTCACAGGCGTGAGAGATCCCGGATGCCCCCCAGGAATAAGGAAAGACACAGGAGTAGAACTCCACCTTATCCCAAAGGGCACGATCACGGAGGTAACAGAGATAATCCCGGAAAAACGCGTCCGCGCCACAATGGAAAAGAAAGGAGCAGATCCCCTTCTGTCCATTCAGCCGGCAGATACTCCGCACACATTGCCAGAGCGGAAAGAGATGATTTATACTTTGGACCTAAGAGTTTTACCGACAGGATCCGAAAGATAACTCTGCATTCTGGCTTTGCCAAAGTTGGTCCAACGTATCAAAAATATACCGGTAGCACAAACCCGGATACCTGGCTCTCAGACTATTACACAGCCGTCCAGATCAACAATGGGACAAACCTGGAGGCAGTAAAATTCCTCCCACTAATGTTACTGGATGGAGCCAGGGATTGGATCAATGCGTTACCATCAAGAACTGTTGACAGTTGGGATGATATGGCTAGAGTTTTTACTCAGCATTTCCGGGGAACTTACAAGCGTCCGAATAGCATCAACCAGCTAAACCGTTGCACCCAGTTTGAAGATGAACCATACGTGGATTTTATCTCAAGATGGACCGCAATGAAGAATAGTTGCTCTAGAGTAACTGACGTACAAGCAATGCATGCTTTCGTCAATAGCTTAAAACCCGGACTCGTACCGTTCATGATCCGTTCCAAAAAGCACAAAGATCTCGGATCTATGCTTCCGACCGCAAATGAGCACGCAGCGGCCGAAGACGACATCAGAGCGAGAGGCGGAAATATCGACACTTTGATCCAAGCCAAAAAGACCCCTCGCCCTGAGAAAAAAGCAACTCCCGAAGCAACGCAAAAGGCCAAAAAAGTTAATATAGCCTTTGGAAGAGAAAATGGGAGCAAGTGGAAAGTACGAAGCACAGAGCCGATAAATTACACCAAAGAAGAGTGGGAAAGAATAAAGTCGGAAAACTGTGTCCACCACTCGCAATTTGGGAAACCCACTCATACTAACGCACAATGCCGGCTAAACAAGCATATGAAAGGCAGTGCAGGATCCGGAAGCAAAGGGAAGAACTCCAAGAGGAAATTCTCCAAGCAAAAGCCAGAAGCTGAAAAAGAAGACAGTGAATCGGACACTGACGAAAAAAATCCAGGAACAACAGCGAAAAGGCGAGCCTAAGTTTCCGAGAGTTGACGGAGAATGCAACCTAACTTTCCTGGCAACTCCCTCAGCAAAGGTGGCAAAAAGAACACTTCAAGAAATAAACGCGGTTGTCCCTACAACCCCGAAATTCTTGAATTACTCAAATACACCAATTACCTGGGATCAGTCTGATCATCCCGGAAATATCCCAGATGGATGGAGGATCCAGCATTAACATAATGTACCTGGATACACTGAAGCACCTGCGAATCTCCGGGACCCAGCTCAATCACAGCAACATACGTTTTCACGGCATCGTTCCCGGCAGACAAGCACGATCCCTAGGAGAAATTTCCCTAGATGTAACCTTCGGAGAGAAAGATCACTTCCGTCAGGAAAAAGTATCCTTCGAAGTTGTGCTGTTCGAGAGTGTGTATCACGCAATACTCGGACGCCCAGCTTTCGCCAAATTCATGGCAAGATCATGTTATATTTATAACAAGCTTAAGATGTCGGGGCCAAAAGGAGGATTAATCACGATAAGTGGAGACTTCATTGGCAAACGAGCTGGAAAAAGAAAACGCCCTTTGCGCAGAAAAAGTGATAGCAAAGGAAGAACTCAAGGAGCTGACCAAAGAAGTATCGCCGACAGAAATGCCGGCAGGAAAAGAAATCCGAAAGCCGGTAGATAGCTTCAAAGCTTCCGAGAATACAAGACAGGTAATCCTAGATCCTAAAGATCCGACAAAGTTTGTCGTAGTGGGAACTGGGATGACCGACAAATAGGAAAGCGAGCTCATCAAGTTCCTCCATGAGAACTGAGACATTTTTGCATGGTGTCCAGCTGACATGCCAGGCGTACCCAGGGAACTTGCTGAGCACCAACTTAAGGTGATTCCAGGATCCAAACCCGTCAAACAAGGTCTCCGTCGATTCGACGAAAGAAGACGGAAGGCTATTGGCAAGGAAATTATCCAGCTATTAGCAGCAGATTTTATCCGGGAAGTTATACATACTGAATGGTCCGCAAACCCAGTATTAGTCCCGAAGAAAGACAGTACTGCCCTTAGGATGTGTATAGATTATACTGACCTGAACAAATTGTGTCCAAAAGATAGATTTACGTTACCGCGAATCGATCAAATAATAGATGCCACAGCTGGCTCTGAGCTTTTATGCTTTTTGGATGCATATTCCGGGTATCATCAAATACGCATGAAGGAAGAAGACAAAATAAAAACTTCTTTTATAACCCCATATGGAACGTACTACTACATAACCATGCCGTTTGGCCTGAAGAACGCAGGTGCAACTTACCAGCGTTGCATGCAACGATGTTTGCATAGTCTGATTGGCAAAAATGTCCACGTTTACGTGGACAACATTGCCATCGTTTCTAAAGAAAAAGACACACTCCTTGAAGATTTGCGAGAAACTTTCGAAAATCTACGCACTTATAAGATGAAATTGAATCCTTTAAAGTGTGTATTCGGGGTCCCCTCAGGAAAACTTCTGGGTTTCATCGTTTCTCATAGAGAAATAGAAGTTAACCCGGAAAAGATCAAAGCAATCTTAAACATCTCAAAGCCCACGTGCGTAAAAGATGTACAAAGATTGACGGGTTCTGCAGCAGCCGTTAGCAGGTTTATTAGCCGGCTAGGGGAAAATCTCTGCCATTATACAAATTGTTGAAGAAATCCGACAAGTTTGTATGGACAGAAGAAGCAAATGCAGCATTAACCCATTTGAAAGAAACTTTGATGAAAGCTCCGATTTTGGCATCCTCAAAAGACGAAGAACCCATGTTATTGTACCTCACAGCTACAAACCGGGTTATCAGCGCAGTAATAGTTGTGGAAAGGCGGAAAGACGATCAAAGCATACCAGATCAACACCCGGTGTATTATGTAAGTGAAGTTTTTTCCGAGTCTAAACAAAGGTACCCACACTATCAAAAACTGGCATATTGCGTATTTTTCGCATCTCGGAAACTTCGTCATTACTTCCAAGGACATTCCATAACAGTGGTATGTAAAGCACCACTAGGGGATATAATAAACAATACGGACGCAACAGGTCGAGTAGCCAAATGGGGCATCGAGCTAGCGACGTTCGACATTAAGTACCAACCCGGATGGCGATAAAATCCCAGGTGTTGGCAGAGTTCGTCGCCGATTGGACAGAAGCAATGGAAAATACACCAATGCCAGAGTCATAATACTGGGTCATGCACTTTGACGGATCCAAGATGAAGGAAGGCGCGGGAGCTGGTGTAGTCCTCAAATCCCCCAAAGGAGACACAATGGAGTATGTATTACAAATACATTTCAATGTCAGTAATAACGTGGCAGAATACGAAGCTCTGCTTCATGGATTGCATATTGCAAAAGAAATAGGTGTTAAACGCATCTTGTGCTATGGCGACTCAGATTTGGTACAGCACCAGCTCAACCAAACTTGGGACGCCAAAAGTCTCATCATGGCCGAATATCGGAGAACGGTGGACGAGTTCGCAATTTGTTTCCTAGGATTTGAAGTACTTCACGTCAAAAGGGAAGAAAATTGGAACGAGGATGCATTGGCCCGCATGGGATCAGAAAGGGTGAAAATCCTACCACCAGGTGTGTTTGTCCAGCATTTGTACGAACCATCCATAAAAGGTGGAGATGTCGACTATCCTCTGGTTTCCGAATCAATCGAAGTCATGCTCGTTAACCCGGAATGGACAATTCCATATCTAAACTTCTTAGTTGATCAGAAGTACCCGGATGGAGCAGATGAGGTCTTGCAAAGACAAATAAAACGTCGATGCAAAGGATACACGGTGATCAATGGTTGCCTATATAAGCGCAACACTACCGGAATTTTTCTGCGATGTATTTCGCCGGAAGAAGGGCGAGAAATTCTGCAAAAAATTCATGCTGGAGATTGCGGACATCATGCTCAATCAAAAAGCATAGTTAAGAAAGCATTCTGTGCAGGATTTTTCTGGCTAACAACCAAGACAGATGATGTACGCATAGTAAACACATGCGCTGGATGTCAGTATTACGCCAAGCAGACAAATATGCCAGCCCAAGCACTCAAAACTATCCCTATTACATGGCCATTTGTGGTCTGGGGGCTAGATATGATGGGACCATTCAAAACTGCAAGAGGCGAACTTACACATCTACTCGTTGCAGTGGATAAATATACCAAGTGGGTGGAGGCTAAACCCATCAAAAAACTTGACGGTGTAACTGCCAGAAATTTCATCATTGACTTAGTCATGAGATATGGCGTTCCACATAGCATAATAACCGACAACGGGATAAATTTCTCCATTGGAGAGTTGGCCAAATATTGCTGACAAACGGGAATTTGCCTAGTTATTGCATCTGTGGCACACCCTCAATCCAATGGACAGGTTCAAAGAATGAACAGCTCAATCCTGCAAGGAATACGCCCAAGACTCGAATCTCCTCTTCATAGAGCAGCTGAAGCATGGGTGGAAGAATTACCCTCTGTGCTTTGGAGCATTCGAACGACACCAAATAGATCAACAGGGCAAACCTCGTTTTTCCTAGTTTATGGTGCGGAAGCAATTCTTCCAACGGACATGATCCATGACAGCCCAAGAGTGCAGGATTTCAATGACTCAGATGCCGAAAGTGCACGAAAGGATGCTGTCGATCTCTTAGAAGAAGAACGAGAGCTTGTGCTTCAAATAACCGCCATATATCAGCAAGGTTTGCAACGTTATCATAGTCAGAAAATCAGGCATCGTTCTTTTAAAGAAGGTGACCTGGTGCTAAGATTGATACAAGAAAGAAAGCACAAATTGGCCCCAGTATGGGAAGGACCATTCGTCATTAGCAAAGCTATGAAAAATGGATCATACTATCTTGTAGACATTCGATACACGGAAGATCATCCCAAGAAGCCGAATTGCAAAAGAAAGAGAAAGATAGATGATGAACTGGGAGAGACAAAGAGGCCATGGAGTATCCAGCAGTTACGTCCCTTCTATACTTAGTTCAATATCTATGTAAACATCTTTGAGATCATGAAATAAAGTTGTCGGAATCCATACTTCTATGTTTTTACATGTTTATTATAGTAAAGCATATTTCCACCTTATATATTTCCCAATGATCTTTCAAAATACTCAATGTTAACCCGAATTGTGCCTGCGTGCTCGGCGTTAAAAAACTGAATGATTTTCAGCCTAAAAACGGTTTAATGAAACCCAGATTGTGCCTGCGTGCCTGAGTTTCATACAAAAATTCCTTACTGTTCTCTAAATATTATCTGATTGTTTTTGTGCTGGGTCACTGGAGCTAGTAAGCAAAAATGCCTTTAGCATGATCCATGTCTCCGAGTTCAGACTGACCGGTCATACCCAGTCGCTCGGCATGATGATTTCAACGCTATCAAGCCATTTCAAGCACTAAGGACAGTTAAAGAATACAAAGCAGAGAATTTAGAAGATAAAGGAATAATAATAACCCAAAAAACTTGCAAAATAGTTAGATAACATTGCTGCAAAAGGCGGAGTACTTGTTCATTCAAAAGAATAGAAGCATTACAATAATGTTTACAACATAAGTTCGGTAATGCTCCTATTTCCTATCTACCCAGGACTCGGAATTCTCCTTCAAGCATTCGAGTCGTCTTCGCTGGAGGACTCTTCGGGAGTTTCCGGGATTGCCTCCTCTGGATAGGAGATGGAGATGTTGACCATGGAAGCAATCTTGGTGGCGTGACCTTTGATCTCATCAAAGATGCTGGTTCTCTGAGCTTCCGTGTATCCTTGCGGGATGCCGGACGCCACGCGCCAAGATTTGGCAGAGGGGTAGTGCATGCGCATGAGCCCTAGAGCCATGCGCGCACCACCACGTGCTGCGGAGCGCAAGGTGGATTCCTTGGACTCCGCCACCTCCACGATAGCTCCCGGAAGTTTCTCAACTTCCGAGAACTCCCCAGTCCTAGCGGGAAGGAACTTGTTGATAAGCAACATCCCCGCGCGGTGAAGACCTTCCCAAAGGCTCGGATCTTTTCAATCTGAGTAAGAGCTGGGTCATCTCCTATTTTTTCAGACAAATAACCAAAGTGTTATGGAAAAAGCAGAGAACGATTGTAAAACGTCGAAAGTACGGTAAAAGTAGAATACTTACCGAGAATTTTATCCATCTCGGAGCCCTCCTCCAGGCGAAGGGTCAAGGCATTCTCCAGGTCTCGGATAGTTGCCTTATCCTTCTCAGCTCGGTTGGAGGCATTGGATTGAGCAATGCCAACAGCCAGCTGGCTGGCCTCCAGTTCCTTCTGAACCCTCGTAATTTCCTTATGAAGGTCCATGTTTTCCCGGCGGAGGTTCTCGGCATTGCCGACATCTTCGGCAATTTGCTTGGATCTCGCCAAAGCAGCTGAAAAGCAAGTAAAATCCCGAGTTAGAACAACTTGGAAAAATACTTAGGAAAAGGCATAAAATTAAAACACACAGAAATCACATAACTGTCGTTTCCTCCAGCTGACGCTGAGATGATGCCAACTCCGCCTCCTTAACGTCAAGAATAGAGAGAAGGTTTCTAACCTCCTTATTCTTGATGGTAAGCTTGCCGAAAACTTCCAGGTTATGCTTTCAGCGGTTTGCTGAAACACGGAAAAGCAACAAAAAAATTAAGTTAGCAGCAGGCATAATAAGAATGAAAGCATTAAGTTAAAAGCATGCTTTTGACTTATTGCTTGGGGGCTAGAGATATTACCTGGCTCATCCGCTGTAAACCTGACAAGTTTTCGGTGAACTCATTTGCAAATAATGCAAATAGAGACCTGGCAACGTTAAGACCCTCGTTGATACTCTTGAAATCCTTATCAAAGGTGGGAATAGGTTCCTCCTCAGCTGTCCGAGAGGGACCTCCCACTTCCGAGACCGCCTTTTCCCTCGTGTCCGTTTCCGGCACAATAGGCTGGCTGGTCTGCTGGGTTTCAGCGTTGGGGCAGCAACATGCTCTTGTGCAGTTGCTACTGGGGTATCCGGGGCGGTTGCAGGAGAAGGGTGTGGACCTCTGCTGGCCACAGATTTAAGCCTTTTTAGCTTCTTAGACTTCAGAGTTGAGGGGGCCAGGCTAAAAAGGAGAAATGCCAGAAAGTTAAATCTCTGAGACAAGGGAAAAAAGCTCCGATCAATCGAGAAAACCTGGATAACAAACCTGGAAGTAGCGACGGGGACACCGTCAAGATCGATAATTTCCCGCGAGGCGGAAATCTTCTTGCGCTTACGGCCGCCAGCGAAGTTGGTGCGCAATGTGTCCAACTCGGCATCAGTAGCAAGATCCGACTCGGAGAGTTCAAGGATCTGTCAAAGAGGCAAAGGCCGGGTTAAAATAAAATCCGAGAAAGCAAAAAGAATACAAATTCAAAAGGCGAAAAACGTACCTTTGGGGCCTTATTAGATGCCGTGTACATTGGCCGGCTTTCCTCATATTGATCGCGCGAGGCGACCAATTGGTTTACGTGTTTTTGCAGGTATCTTGCCGACAAAGGCTTGTTTGTCGTCCGCATAGCATCAGAGGTTCCCGTGTATTCACACAGGAGGCGGGAGCCATGATCAGCCAAAGGCTGAATTCGCCTCTCTAACCAGCATAGAACTGTGTCCATGCCAGTTAGAGGTGGATCAGAGGCGACGAGTTTTGCGATGCGCCGCTTGATCCTGAGAAGATCCGGCGGCAAAGATTGCACTGCTTCTGTTCCCCAGTTTTCTTGGGGAACGACAACGGTATTGGCGAAAGGTGGAACCCCGGTGGTTTTTCCAGCAAAAGGAACATCAGGGTGATAGAAGAAAGAACCCGTCCATAATTTGACGGATTCCGAGGTCTTGATCTTGGGGAACCAATCCTCCCTGAATCTACGCAGGGTGAAGGATATGGTCCCGCAAGTCGGGAGTGCGCCCTCGGAAGGGTTTCGCTTAACCCCGAAGCAATATTGCCAGAAGTCTAACCTAGGAGCTAAACCTAGATACCCTTTGAAAAGAGCTTGAAATCCGGCTAAGTAGAGGATGGAGTTGGGTGACAGATTATGGGGTTGAATGTGGTAGTGGTTCAAAACCTGAAGGAAAAAGGAGGACGGTGGAAAACCCATACCTCGAAGGATGTGGGATGTAAGCAGAACTCGTTCCCCGTCCTTAGGGAGGGGCTCGGACTCTTCTTCCGGGCTCCACCATTTTCCCTTAAAGATTAACCCCTCTTTCTCCATTGTCGGGAGAAGAGAGGGAGGAATACTGCTCTGGCTCCAATTGCCGGCATTTTCCCCTTCGTCCTCGGCCCCGGCGGCGGCGGACGCAGCGGCAGACGCGGCAGCGAGCTCTTCTCTGACGAGAAGTATTTTTTCCTCCGCCATCTCGGGAGCGAGAGGCGGAGACGGCGCGAAGGAGGACGCAGTCAGATTCGTGGCAGCGAGAGGCGGATCCTCACTGGCCTGGCCGCTGGCGGTCTTTTCCGGCTCGTCGCTGGTGGCGCGGAGGGGTGAGTCCACCATGGGGTCCATGTTGTTGATGATTTCGTCGATCTCCGTCACGACGGATTGGTCCGGGGAAGCGTGCGGAGATGCCACTCCCGGGCGGCGCGAGGAGAAATCCGTGCACTCCGGCGAGGTTTGCGAACGGCGCAGTTGCGAGCGCGTGCTTGGGACTTGCTCTGCTCACACTGGCTCGGGCGCTAAGTGCTTGAGGCATGAAGAACTGGGGAGTGGAAGGTTTGCCGGAGAGGATGGAGATGGCTATTTAGAGCCGGAAATCCGTCGCGATACGTGCTAAAGGCTCTTTTGACCGTTGGATGATCAACGCGTGTCACTCGCCGGAAATTCCTGGAAATGAGACGACGGGTGATTATTGCTATCTCCTCGTTTCCCGCGAGAATCTGTCAGAGATACATTTCAGGGTTTCGCGCTCGAAACCCAAACGTCCCAGACGTCAGCATGATTAAAGCGCAGACGTATGAAGTTCCTTCGTCGCGAAGCCTCGTGGAAGAAAAGCTGGATTTTCCGAAATCCGAGTTTTGCGTTATCGCATGGTTTAAAGGAAAAGAAGAATCAAGACAGAAAGTCATCATTTCTCGGAAAGAATGCAAATCTGACGAAAGACGGCAAATCGAAGTCTTAATCCTTCTTGGGGGCTACTGTCGGATATATACCAATTAGGGGTATATCAGATAGTGGTCTAAAGTGCCGGATTACCAGGGTGGCCTAAATGGTAAGCTGACGCACGGAAGCCGGATTCTAGAAGAACCCGGATCACGACCCACGTGATACGGCTTGGAGTAGAAGGCAGATTCCTTGCTTTCCAAGTTAGCACATACCGTAGTCTTCTAGGTTTCCTTTTCTGTAAGCCCTAACCCGACTATATATAAAGCCGGACGGGAGATAAGAAAGATAGACAAGAAGCTAGATGCTAACTCGCCGAGAGGTGGATCCTTGTCGAATAGCTAAACCTAACCTCACATTGTACTCTGTTTACTCCAGCCTTAGTCCTGAATAGTGAGATTGCAGGAGTAGGAACGCCGCTTTACTGCGACGTACCGAACCTGGGTAAAACCCTGTGTCATTGTTCATCATACGATCACGTCCCCCCACTTCTCTATCGGTAGTCTCATGGAACCCCCGTCTGTGAATTCTACTACGATGTCTCGACACTCTTGACAAGATATACGCCGTCATCGAAATGCCAGTTACGTCTCCAGCGAGCATCAAAGTTCAGAAAACAACTCTTAAAGAGCCATCAAGTTGCATTCCAGTTCCACAAGCCCATCAGACGAGGCTTGTCAAGGTTGTCCCTGCGGGGAAGTCTCCATATGTTTAGTATGCCAACAAAATTGTGGAGACGAAGCCTACAAACGAATTGTACAACAAAATATGTTCATATGGTGGGAAGCCACTAACTGAACTCAATGAGGCCAATAGGTAGAAAATTGTTGATTATGGCAGCTGGTTCATATACCTATGGGATTTGCTAGATTCTGTAAGGCCAACTGGATGGATAAGTAATTCTACTTGTGAGTTTGCTTTGCATGTTCTTTCTTCGGAGATGGGTGACCAGAAGAAATTTGTGATGCCTCTAAATATTGCAGTAAGTAGACAGCTGTTCCCAAACTGTTTTTTATTTTATTTTTCTGCCACGGCCTTGCTTTTGTGTTCAAAATTTTATCTTTCTTACATCATCTTGCATTTTGTGTAACCAGGCCAAGCTTAGAAATCCAAATTTTTATAATGATCGGATCGTCAAGAAAGTTTTCCAGTTCTCAGAAAACAACCGCCTAGATCACAAGAAAATGGTAAGATTATTTCTGTCATGTGCGTTTTTTCAGTTTCAATTTTAGAAAGCCCTCGCCGACACTAAGTTGGTTCATTGATGTGTTTTTGTACATGTGCAGATCATTTTTTCAGTCCTACAAGATGTGACGTCAACGCTCAAAGTGTTCACTGGGCACTACTACCTTATTGTGCTGAATTTAAAGGCGTGGAGGTTTGAAGTGATGGATTCACTTCGAAAGAAGGGTAATGATGGAATTATAAAAGATGTGGCTGCCATAGTTGGTTCCATCAAGCAATTGTGGATGTTGAACTACTCCAAGTACAACATAAACATCACCAACTTCAAGACATCCTATATTGATACTCCAATGCAGCAAACAAAGTAATTACAAGTTCCTTTTTTAGTATCCTTTTTTTCATGGGGTGTAGTTTCATTCATATGTTACAATTCTTTTTTATTTTTCTTACACACTGTTTAACTACAACTCTACTTCATACTCATCATGTTTGTTTTGTTGACTTTTTCTATATACAAGCCACGACTGCGGGTACTTCATGTTGAAATTCATTGAAGCATGGGATGGCAGAAGAATGTTGCCATTCAACCCGTCTGATATGGTTATTTTTAGGAAGCTTATTTGCAAAGAAACTTGTACAATCTGAGGAGAACAAGGCTCCATGGGACGAAGTACTTTTCCAGCTCTGAAGATACTTTTTTTATCAGTTATAGCCGAAAACATTGAACTTCCATTTTATCCGCAGTATCAACTATCATATCTGTCATTTTACCCACAACAAACTTGGTTCTATCTAAAAACTGTTCTATTTTTGGTTTGTTACATCACATAGGCACCTTTAATGTTGTTATTACCCATAGTCATATCAACATGCTAACTTACCGACAGAATGAACTTGAATGAAGAAGAGAAGCAAAACATAAACAAATATACGCACAATCATTACATTTTTGTTGCACATGCCTCTCCGTATAATTTACCCATTTTTATTTGGAACAAAGTACATACACGGAAAACTCAAACCATGTTGCGCATGTCATGTTCCATATTGGGTTCATCTGGAGTAATTTTGCTTGGGCAACTCGGTGCAGTGTGCTGCTTAGACCCGCACAAACTACATGTTACAGGCTTTGTTGACTTCAGATGTAGCCCAGATTTCTTTCTCTTCTCAACAGTCCGCCCTTTAATAGTAGTGATGGTTGGATTCAGGATATTACGATGCCCATAAGAATTACCTTGACCAACATCTGGAACACCATCCCTCATTTCTGTAGTACCACCTTCCCCTGGTTTTCCGGATTTCTTCTTTTTCCTTTTAGCCGTCTCCGTCAACTTCATCTCTTTAAGTTCAGTTTCTAAGGCACGCATGTACTTATCAGCCAATGCTTTACCTTTGTCTGACGTAGCTACAATTTTTGCAACATCTGTCCAGTCATTGCATAGGTTACCATAACGGACCAAGGTTTTCTCTTTGTTCGTCAGCTTCCTGCTAGTTGGCATTTCTGTCACTTCTACTTTCTGGCCCACAAGTTCTTCGTCCGAAACCCATGTAGGATGTACTGCTGAGGGATTGTGTCTATAGCACCTAGTTGTACCATAAATCTCATGATATGGCAACACAAAATCACATCCCTACTCATCTTAGAACACTCGCAACTGTAAGTAGCTTCTTGCAAATTAGCGTCCACCCTGTATTGCCTCTTGTCATACCCAAACACTGAACCTTGTATTGGCACAACATCAAACAGCCTCCCAACTATATGGATAACATTGTATGAAGTGACTTTTCGCAACTCAGATCAGAAACGGAGGTAGATCGGGCGTGTATACACCTTCAAAGCTTGCTTCTCCATAGGGTAATCTCCCCACAGCCGAAGAACCTGGTCATCCCCTTCAAACTCATTGCTATCTTATGCAACATCTATTTTCTCTTGAATTTTTAAGTACTGGTCAAAGAAATTGTACATCCTGTTGTCTGGGTTCACATATTTCTTGAGGACAGCGTTGAATCCCTCACTTCTTGTTGTAGTTTGTAGGAATGGGAAAAACCGATCCTTGTGAGATGCTGGAATAAAAATGGCCCTCGGATCATAAAGATCAGCCAAATCTGTGTTATCCGCAACATTGTGTTTTGTGATCATCTCGGCCCACCTTGTTTCAAACTCACCGGGTGTCGTGCTATAGTCAATAACCTCATTCAACTCTAAACTTAATTCTTCATGTTTCGCCAGCCAATTTCCTAACACAGTCTGTGCGTTTTGCATTATGTGTCATCTGCACTTTCTGTGTCAAGTTTCTATGAATACTACCAGATGACAGTTTTCATTGCACCACTGATCAGTGATGAAATTCAGTGGCTGAACACCAACCCTTGCATCAAGAAACACCTGGAATAGCCAGACAAAATCTGCTATTGCTTCATTCCTTAAGAACCCACAACCCAGCTGAATCAACTGACCATACATGTTTATTCCGATAAATGGAGCAAAGGGCATGTTATACAAGTTTGTCATGTATGTGGTGTCAAACGACAAGCGGTCGTTGTACATCTTGTAAGCATTTTGTGCTGCCCCATCCACCCAAAACAAGCGGTCAACCTTGTCTAAATTGTCCACATGTATGGCACAGTAGAACCGTGGATCATCTTTCTGCATTTCTTTAAAAAGGGCAAGCAACAACGCCATGTCTTTATGGTTTTGTTCTGTATCAATTGTAGCCATGTAATTGCTAACATCCTTTGTGACATCAGGAACATTTGCCATCTTGCCATACAGCTCTGCCATTATTGCATGACCCTTCGAGCTTACAGGTTTACACTGTGTAGCAGTGTAATAAAGTTATTTTATTCCTAAGGTACCCCCCTATGTGACCTTAGGTACCTTTTCAAAGAGAACTTCAGGATGCGTGGATGGTTGTGTTCTTCAATGAACATTGTTACATGCCACTTCTGACCTCTTCTTTTAACCCGAAGCCGTGCCTTGCAATCAGTCTTTTTCATTATTGCACGGTTTCGTTTCCTTACGGGTGGTACTTCCTGCTTGTTTATGTCGTCGTTCTTACCACTTTTGTTGCAAAAAAACAGACACTTGTCTCTCTGTTTATCCATTGTAGAAAACCTCGACATGCTTGACTTTATTGAAAAGGCCACAACCTTTGCATATCTGTTGTAGTGGAGCTTGACAGTTTTCCAGGCATCAAAAATCTAGCATGGGTATGGTTTTTCAATGTTACACTGACTGATGAGAGTTGACTGAACCTCTTCATCAGAGCCAGAGTCTTCACTCGAAAGGGTGTGCTCTGTCAAGCCTACTGCATCAGTAGAGTGCCCAGTGTTGGTTGCAGATTCCTGTGCTACAGCTTGAGCAACTCCTTCAGAACCTACATTCTCCGCATCTCTAGCACCCCCTTCTGTACCTGCTTCAGCACCTCTTTCTTCAACATCTGGTTGCACATCTTCCATAACATCGTCATCGACAGCTTCGAGGTTCAAGTCAATACCACGTCGTCCCAAGTTTTGATCCATACCTGAAACAGGATATCGCAATTAATATCATATAGCAGACTAATTTTTTTATAGTTCAGTATATCACTGAGCTAACATGAAGGATACACAATTTATGCACTCTACTACTAGCTCCATTGTTTTTAGATCCATTGATTATTTTTCTTCTTATCTTTTTTTTGTTACATGTGATGCATAGCTAGTTGTAACTAGTAGAGACCATCAAGGGGAACAAGCTACAATTGGGGTCAAATCATCCTGGATCCTACAACAAGCAAGTTTCCTTTTCCCAGGTTTTGCATGGTATGAAGAAAATAAGTACAGGGAGGGTTGGGCCATGTCTTTTATCACTGTGCAAAGTTAACAACTTTTGAGCAGAACTTCGAGCAAAACTTGTTTGTGGACTATTTGGGTCTTTGTCTGGATGTATTTTTCATGCTCAAGAACCCATGAACAGAACCAAGATGTAGGACAGAGATACTAGGTCATTTTCCTGAAGAAAAAGATGCCTACTAGTTGTATAAAGTACCTTCCCTTAGCTGATCTTCCTTCTTTCAGTATTCACCAGCTTGTTGTCTTTCTGATTTGTATGATTTTTCTATACCGATCTAGAGAATCCGCATGTATTTTAGCCTCTAAAATCTCCAGCAATGGGCAGCTCGTCCTCTCCTTCCTGGCGGCTGCTTCGGGGAAGGAAGATGGTAGAGAGAGGAGGTAGGGTTCCCTCGTTTGTAGAATAGGTCCCCTTCTTACATGTAGTGCTGGTTTTTGTCTTGGACTGCGGGATGGGCTTGTAGTTTTTGGCCTGGGGCGCCTATGGTTCGCGCGCACAGCCTGATCCGCGCCTGGTCTGTCGCTTTCCCTTTTTGGAAACGTTCGGGGACCACTTTCCCTTTTTGCTTTTCGACAAAGGGGAGCACCATGGAAGACAAAATGTTAACCGCTGACTCCCTAGCCCCGTCCATATGTTAATATCCGTAAGACACGAATTACATCATACTTCTACACCAATATAATGTAAAAGAAAAAGTCTAGACACTGAAAATGCATACAGCAAAAGATAAAACAAAAAGACCCGACATAATGATTAGTGACTGGCAGCAGGAGAAATCAAAACACCACCAATGATAACACCCGGACTGCATATGAAGTTCTCCGGAAGCAACGCCTCGAGGAAGGGAAAAGCGCATAGGCGCTGTCGTCGCCCAATCTAAATGGATCATGGGTTTTCACCCCAGAGAAAGTCAGAGATATCCAAACTATGCCTTCAACAAGTAAGCACGAGTCCACCATTACCAGGTACAACCAATGAAAATCAAACCTAGGGTTTTCACCCTAGATGTTCAGGACTACGTACTCGAAGATTACGACCAAATATAAAGACCCACAGTGTTGCCTCCCCCACTTGTCAAGGATGCTGCTGCAAATTACCAAATGTCAGGCTCACGGTCGTCCCACTTCTGGTTTTGAGAAGCGAAATCGTAGTTGCACATCGTCCTATGAAGTATCTTCAAACTCTCATCTGAAACCTCAATGCTACTCTTATGGTCATGCAGTCATTACCACCACGATAATCCCTCCCCCTGTCACTACCATGGTGTTCGTGGCGACGTGCCCGATGGTGTTGACGAAAAGCCCGGGGTTTCGAGTACCACATTTGTTTGATCCATAGGTCCCAAAACGTTGTTGCACTTATCCGTGAGGACCACTAGTGGAGAAGTCTGGGACTTTGGCTGGTTGACAACCCTCTCGACATCCTAGCCTATGTTGAACACCATGGAGGTGGCGACGAATCCACTAGTGGAAACAGGGGCGTTAGTCCCGGTTGGTAAGGCCCATTTGTCCCGGTTGTGCAACCGGGATGGGCCGGCCGGGACAAATGGCCCTCCCCCATTGGTCCCGGTTGTACCAGGACCCGGGATGGGTAGGGATGGCCCACGTGGCGAACCTGGCCAGAGACTTCGTCCCGGTTCGTTTTAGGAACCGGGATGGATACCTTTTCTAATAAAACAAATATTCCGCCCACTTTTTCTGCCGTGGCAGGTTTTTTTTTTCCTTTTTCATTTTTTTTGGGCTCCTGTCCCGCAATCCCCAACCGGCCTCCCCTTCCCCAACCGTGTCCACTGGCCCACGTCTTTAATTAAGCCCACTGGCCACATTTTGGTCAAAGGACCGACTGGCCCGCGTCTTTTATTATAAGCCCACTGGCTACATTCGATCAAAGGGGCCACCGGCCACGCGGGGTCAAAGGGGCCACTGGCCAGCGGCCTAGTGGCTGGCCCGCCCAGTCCCTTAAATTGAGACCACAGGGACGCGCGGTCAAAGGGCCCACTGCCGCCTCGTCTTCCCGCGCCTCCACTTCCCCACACGCGCGTGGCCACGAACGGCACGCCTCGGCTCCCCCCCCCCCCCCCCGCATTCATGGCCGCCTGCAACCGCCGCCACGTTCCGGCCGCCGGTTGGCATGCCAGCCTCCCCCAGGTCCTTTTTAAGGGGCCCCCGCCGCCCGTACATCCCATTCACCCCGGCCGCGTCCCAGCCAAAGCAACCCTAGCCGCCATGTCGCGCTGGTTCAAGCGCCCCAGGAACGACCACGAGGCCGGGTCCTCGAGCGGCGCCGGCCAGAGAGGCTCCGGCGTTCCACCGCCGCCGGCGGAGGCCTTCGGCTTCGGCCCGGGAGGCGTTCGCATCAGCGGGCAGCCGCGCGTCCCCGCTCCGCCTCCGGCGTCACGCGCGCCGCCCCGCGCCGCGCCCAAGGGCAAGCGCTTCCGCCGGTACGTCCGGAAGGAGGAGGCCGAGTGGCACTAGGAACGCGCCACGCCGGTGTTCTGGCCGGACTTCCACCTTCCGGACGGCTGGCATCTGAACCCGCAGCGCATCCCCGTGCCGTCGGCCCCGTCCAGCAGCGAGGCCTTGCGCGAGGAGATCGACCGCCGGCGCGCGCTCCTGCCGGCCCGCCTCCTCAGGGACCGCGCGTACGCGCGCAGCTCCCCAACTGGGCCGTCTGGCTCTAGCAGGAGCACGACCAGCGCCGCCTCTCCTTCATCCCCACAGCCTAGGAGGTGAATACCGCCGACTACCACGCGCCACTGCCGGGCAGGGAGCCGGAGCTTTGGCTCCTGGAGGAAATCGCCGACAACGTCGTCGAGGACGACGACCCCGAGCTCCAGGCCGGCTTGGAGGAAGCCTACGAGGCCTCCCGCCGCTCCCTCATCGAGGACGAGGTCAAGCGGTGGGAGCAGGTCCTGGCCGCCGCTGCCGCCGACGGCGCAGCCATGCCGCCCCCTGCGGCGCCTGCCCCTTGGTGGCAGACAATGAACGCCGACCTGGAGGCCTCCGAGGACCAACCGCCGCCACAGCCGCTGCCCCCCGGCCTGGAGTACAGGATGACCTGGGCCTGGACCGGCGGCGTATGGTCGCCGGAGGAGCTGCCGCCACCGCCGCCGCAGCAGGAGGAGCTGCCCCCGCCACCGCCGCACGCGCCCCCGATGCCTCCGCAGCCACCGGCGGGCCCGCCCGAGCTGCCTGCCCACCTGTGGCAGGCACCACCCTTCCACTCCATCTCCTCCGACAAGGAGGAGTAGGCCGGCGCCGGTGCGCCCCCCCTAGGCTAAGCTACCCACCCCCCAAGAAACCGCCGGCCGCCTGTGGCCGCGCCGCCGCCCCCTATATGTAAGCACGGCCGGCCGCCTGTGGCCGCGCCGCTCCCCTATGTAAGCAAGGCCCCCGGGCCTTTTTTTTAATATATATTTGTGTCCCTAGTCCAACGTGTCCCTAGTCCAACCCCGCCGGCGGAACCAATGCCGGCGGGATCTTCCTACTCGTTCCCGCCGCCGGCAGGGCTTCGCCAAGCCATGTCCGCTGCCCTGGGTGGTCGCTCGGCCTGGAGAGAGGGCCGAGATATTTATACAACTGGGCCTCTAGTCCCGGCCCGTGCCACCAACCGGGACTAGAGCCCCTTTGGTCCCGGTTGGTACCACGGGCCGGGACCAAAAACTTATTTCGAATTTTGGTGGCACCCTGCGCGCCCAAAAAATTTTAGCGCCAAAATTTGAAAATTTTTAAGTTTGCACATTAACAATTTCTATATACTTTCGAATTTGACAAAAATTTCAACATGAAAAATGCTAGAATTTGCATAACTAATTCAAATACATTTTTCGTTTAACTAAATAATTATTCTAACTATTGAAACTATTAATTATTTTACCATTTGTATATAATTTGAATATAAATATCTTACAATTTTTGTTTTCTCTCGTGATCTTCCGAGTTAGTCCAGAGCATACAAGGCATCCCGGGTGATTTATATAAAGTTCGACAAAGCGAGTTGTACCTTATTGACACGGTGAATTTGAGATCTTCGTCTACAACAGAAAAACCATAGTTTTCCTTCGAAGGTTTACTCTGAGCATTCTTTCGCCATCTTTTCAAAACATAGTGTGGTGGAATTTCTTTGATATTTCTGATCTCAAGAACCTTCAGTACCTGGCAACACGGAAGACCTACATTTTCAAACTTCTTGCAGCTACAAATGTATTCTGATGAGTCGAATCTAACAAAATGACCCCGACGCCTGTTTTTGATAGTTATCTCATACTCGGATATGGGTCCAATTTCGCCACAGTTATAGACCACGCAATCCAAGATCAGTTCAAATTCTAATCTGAAAATCTCAAACAGTGCAGGAGTGTATGCATTAGCAGCTTGCCAAAGTAACCGCAGAGGTGCAACCCTTTGCGTCATTTGAACTCCAAGGTAGTACCGAAGATCTATTTCTATTTTAAGGATATCTGTCGGGATGGTATCCGTACTATCACTTCGAAGTGTGCCTGCAATATCTTCCTACAGTTATCTCATACTCGGGTGGATGTGCCGCTGGTTGGAATAATAATGAAATCAGGCTGGTCATAGTTGTCAGCTTTTTACTGGTCAATACAAAATACTGATCAAACAGAACTATATGATCATGTATTCCACGCTTATTATTACACATCACCAACAGACGGAGGAGAGAGAAACAGAACAGTGGGTGGGTGTGCCGCTGGTTGTAATAATAATGAAGTCAAGCTGGTCATAGTTGTCAGCTTTTTACCGGTCAATACAAAATGCTGATCAAACAGAACTATATGATCATGTATTCCACGCTTATTATTACACATCACCAACAGACGGAGGAGAGAGAAACAGAAAAGTGGGTGGGTGTGCCGCTGGTTGCAATAATAATGAAGTCAGGCTGGTCATAGTTGTCAAGCACTCAATGCTTGCCAGCTTTTGACCGATCAATACAAATTATTGGTCAAACTTGTACCTACTCCATTCATAATCACAGAATATGTATAAATATCATTTTTGCTAACAAAATCTCGTTCATACTACGTTATAAGAACTATGATCATGTATTCCACGTTTATTATTACACATCACCAACAACATCCCTATCTAGTCTTCTGAATTTTCTTCGTGTCACTTGCTTATGATCGCTTCGGCCGTAACCATGGAGCATCTTCATTATTTAACGGGATGGTGGGGTCAGCTTTCACTGTGAAGGGTGGAATTTCAACAAACTTATTATAATCTTCTGACACGTCTGTCGTGTCCTCGATTCCCACGATGTTTCTTTTTCCCGAGAGAACTATGTGACGCTTCGGCTCATCGTATGATGAATTTGTTTCCTTATTTTTTCTTTTCTTCGGTCTGGAAGACATGTCCTTCACATAGAAGACATGAGCCACATCATTGGCTAGAACGAATGGTTCGTCATTGTAACCAATATTGTTGAGATCCACTGTTGTCATTCCATAAAGCGGGTCTAGCTTTACCCCTTCTCCATTCAGGTTGACCCATTTGCACTTGAACAAAGGGACCTTAAAAGAAGGTCCATAGTCAAGTTCCCATATCTCCTCTATGTAACCATAGTATGTGTCATTTTTTCCATTCTCGTTTGTTGTATCAAAGCGGACACCACTGTTTTGGTTGGTGCTCTTCTTATCTTGGGAGCTCGTGTAAAATGTATTCCCATTTATCTCGTACCCTTGAAAACTCCCAATAGTCGAAAATGGTGACCCTGCCAACATGTACAGCTGATCTTCAAAAGTGGTGTCATTTATAAGATGTGTTTGCAACCAACTTCCGAAAGTCTCCATGTGTTTGCGTTTAATCCATGAGTCATCCTTCCCCGGGTTTGCAGACCGTACAATATTCTTGTGTTCCTCGAGATACGTAGCCATGAACATAGAATTTTGTAGAACTGTGTAGTGTGCTTTGGTCAAAGAATGCCCGTCCCTAGGTATCATTGTTTTCTTTCTCAGCGTTCCTTTTCCCCTCAGTCTCCCCTCATGCCGCGATTCAGGAACACCAATTGTCTTAAGGTCAGGAATAAAGTCAACACAGAACCCAGTGACCTCCTCTGTTCCATAGCCCTTCGAGATGCTTACTTCTGGCCTAGCACGGTTATGAACATATTTCTTCAAGACTCCCATGAACCTCTCAAAGGGGAACATATTGTGTAGAAATACCGGACCAAGAATATGAATCTCTTCACATAGGTGAACCAGGAGATGAGTCATAATGTTGAAGAAGGATGGTGGGAACACCAACTCAAAACTAACAAGACACTGGACCACATCCCTCTGTAATCTTGTCAGAATTTCTGGATCGATTACCTTCTGAGATATTGCGTTCATGAATGCACATAGCTTCACAATGGGTACTCGAACATTTTCCGGTAGAAGCCCCATCAATGCAATCGGAAGTAACTGCGTCATAATCACGTGGCAGTCATGAGACTTCAGGTTTTGGAATTTTTTCTCTGCCATGTTTATTATCCCCTTTATATTCGACGAGAAGCCAGACGGAACCTTGATACTGTAAAGGACTTCAAAGAATATTTCCTTCTCTGCTTTAGTAAGAGCGTAGCTGCTTAAGTAATGGCGCCCTGTATCTGTGTGCTTGTTGCTTGGGTCTTTCATACATTGCTGGTCCTCCCGTACTTCTGGCGTATCTTTGGACTTCCCGATTCTTATCAGGGCCGTACGGAACTGGTTGGCTGCCAGCAGCCCTACCAAAGATTACTTCTAGGTCCTTGACCATATCGAATATATCATTACCACTACGCAGCTCAGGCTTCTTCCGGTTATCTGCCTCACCTCTGAAATGCTTCCCTCCTTTCTTTCTTACGGGATACTTGATCGGAAGAAATCTACGATGCACCAGGTATACAACCTTTTTACATTTATCCAAAAAAAACACCGTCAGTATTATCTAAACAGTGTGTGCATGCATTGTATCCCTTGTTTGTATGTCCGGAAATGTTACTAAGAGCAGGCCAATCATTGATGGTTACGAAAAGCAACGCCCGTAGGTCAAATGGCTTTTGTTCGTTCTCATCCCACACACGTACACCTGGTTTGCCCCACAATTGTAAGAGTTCTTCCACTAATGGCCTTAGATACACATCAATGTCGTTGCCAGGTTGCCTCGGGCCTTGGATGAGAACTGGCATCATAATGAACTTGCGCTTCATGCACAACCAAGGAGGAAGGTTTTACATACATAGAGTTACAGGCCAAGTGCTATAACTGGAGCTCTGCTCCCCAAAAGGATTAAAGCCATCTGTACTTAGACCAAACCATAAGTTTCTCGCCTCTCCTGCAAAGTCTGGGAAGTCTCTCTCGATCTTTATCCACTGCGATCCATCGGCGGGGTGCCTCAACTTTCCGTCTTTCTTACGGTCTTCTTTGTGCCATCGCAACAACCTAGCATGCTCTTTGTTTCTAAACAGACGTTTCAGCCGTGGTATTATAGGAGCATACCACATCACCTTAGCAGGAACCCTCTTACGGGGGGCTCGCCATCAACATCACCAGGGTCATCTGCTATGATTTTATACCGCAGTGCAGTGCATATCGGACATTCATCCAAATTCTCGTACTTCTCACCGCGGAAGAGGATGCAGTCATTAATGCATGCATGTATCTTCTGCACATCTAATTCTAGAGGACAGAGAGCTTTCTTTGCTTCGTACATACTCTCAGGCAATTCGTTATCCTTTGGAAGTTTTGGCTTCATTAGTTGAAGTAAACTCTCAAATGCATTGTCAGTCACACCGTTCTGTGCCTTCCATTTCAGCAACTCCAGTGTGGTACCGAGCTTTGTGCTACCATCTTCGCAATTTGGGTACAACAATTTTTTGTGATCCTGTAACATGTTGTCCAGGTTCAACCTCTCCAATTTATTTTCACAGTCTTCCCTTGCATCAGCAATAACTCGGCCAAGATCATCATCGGGCTCTTCTGATGCCTGTTCTTGATCACCTCCTTCTTCTCCATTCTCTTCCATTGCAGTATCGTCGTATTCAGGGAACAAATGATCTTCTTCTTCTTCATCGTCTTCCATCACAACCCCTCTTTCTCCATGCTTCGTCCAGCAATTATAGCTGGGCATGAAACCTCTCCGAAGTAGATGGCCGTGAATGATTCTTTCGGAAGAGTGCTCTCTGACGTTCCGACAATCAACATATGGGCAACACATGAAGCCATTATCTTTGTTCGCCTGAGCTACAGCAAGAAATGCATTCAGGCCTGCCATATACTCGGAAGTGCGTCGGTCACCATACATCCATCGCTGCCGTGCATCTAGCTGCATCGTATAATTAAGTTTATCAAAATACATTACAATAACATATTAATACGACAAATACTACTTTTTTATGTATCAGTTACAGATGAAAAAGATAAGTTTGTTAACCTCGGTCGAAGATACCATTTTCAGTGAGCTTATGTGTGGCTCGGGAATTTCGTCGAACACCTCGTGTGCATAGTAAAATAAAACACACTAACACCAACCTATCTCACACCTCCAAGCAAAAAAAAAAGATGGAAAGGGGGAGGGGGCTGGGACAGTATATATAGGGGAAGGGGCATTGGTCCCGTTTCGTGGCCTGAACCGGGACAAATGGTTATGCGCGTGCCACGTGGCATGTGGCTAGGCATTGGCCCCGGTCCGTGGCACGAGCCGGGACCAATATGTCCCCCACGAACCGGGACCAATGCCCTCAGGCGATTCCTGTTGCCCCGGGCACACAAACCGGGACCAATGCATAGCATTCGTCCCGGATATGGTTGCAACCGGGACAGTTGCCCCCTGCCCTGGACGAGAGGGGCTGTTTCCACTAGTGATCGGGCCAGCACAGCAGGACGACGGTCGCGGTGGCCTCCATAGGCATAGCAAGACTCACCCTGTGGCGCCGCGCTGTGTTGGTTCTATTTGTTTGGGACGTTTTTTTTTTGTTTCTTTGATGGAGAAGCAGCAGGGCTACTTCAGCGTGAGTACGCTCATGCATTAGAGTGATGCTAAGAGATGGTTGATTAATTAAATAGCGGATAAACTTGTTTGAGCTAAACTGGCTAGTTAGTCTAGACACCGCGATTTAAAGACTCGAAAACAGTGGAACAGTACATTAAGTCATTAAGGCAAGCCCAGAATGTAACTTCATTTGGGCTATGACATGGAGCTAACATGGAGAATACAAAGCCAACAGTAGATGATCTGCATATGTATTTTTTTCTGTTTTCGGCAGGGAGTATCAAGGTCAGGTGGCATCGTTCTCATTGTCGGAATGATGAGTTCTTGATTCTTGTCGTAGAGGATCAGTGTTGGAGCGTCTTCTATGTTTGGGCTCCGAGTTTCTATCGCTGGCGAAGTGGACGTCCTTTTGCCCGAGGAGGCGAGGAGTCTCTCAATAGCCTGTGCAGCCTCTCGGCCGTGGACGATGAAAATAGACCTTGTGAATACGCCATGTGTAAGATGAGACAGATTGGTCCCTCCTCACACCCATGTGCATTCAGTATACCAGTGCCATACAGTGGGTTGTTGTTTCCGTGTTCCCAAGGTGAGGCTAGTTCTATATGGACTCCTAAATGTAGTCATTTACTCCGGGGAGTAGGGAATTCAGCTCAGGGAGTAGGCAATTCAACTCGTACACAAATGCTTCATCATTATGTTTTAGACATAACAGTAGAAAGCTCACCAACAATTGACGGAGAAATGGTGTCCTTTTAGTACGTTGCATTTTCTAATATAACTTGCTACTGTCATCTCCCTAAAACCTTAGCATTGACATAATAAACTGGCTTTTGCTCAGTAGTAATTAGTAAATAATGCACAATCACCTTCGGAATCAAGAAGCTAAGCCAACAAGGAACATAATGTTCAATCAAAACAACATTCACGTGATATCTGAAAGTGGAGATACCGCCAGGTCATGATTGAATTGTATTAGTCAGAGCAAAGAATTAGTTATAGCAACTATTACCATCCTTGTTTTGACCAAGAAATCATAGAAACATTGCTTGGTCGGTCAGCAGATAAAAACTATTTTGCCTATTCTAATTTTAGACACTCTAATTTAACTAATCCATTGGAAACACATTTCAGCTTTCTTGACGGTACTGTCAACACTAAGCAGCACAAAACGCAGAAACAGCAGCATAAAACATCACTACTCAAAAGGAGACTATAAAAGATCATATAATCAGAAATCTATGGCCAGTTACGTTGATGCTTGTTTTTTTACATATTATTAGAAATTTACATACCTAAAAGTACAACATGGACTATTTCCTAGGCAAAATCAGGCTTCACAAGCAAGTCAATAGGAATCAAGCTAGGAACTTCACTCTCTTTCTTCTCAACAACCTTATTTTACTCAACAACCTTCGTTTATTTCTTGGACACGGCTGCAGGAGCACCAGTGCCATTGATAGGAGCAGCTTCTGCAACGGCAACACCACCACCACCACTACTTGTAACTGAAGTAAACTTCTCCCTACCAGTAGCTAAGAGGTTAGTGATGTCCTTGCACCAATTTTTAAGGAAATACTTCAGTCAACCTTGAATTGTGATGCTTCGAAGGTAAAAATGAAAAGTGCTTTGGGTCACCTTTTCTGAAACACCATTTTGGTACATTATGAAAAATCATAAGGATATCATGTGCTGAATATGAGAACCAGTGTACAATACACAATGTATTAGAAGATCTATAATATTGGGCTGCGCATATTGATGCTTCTCCTTACAGCCTGGAATCACATGTATGTGCATATCTAAATAAGAATCGAAGTGTGGAAAAAATTATGTAGCCAACCATTGGATATGTGTTATGACCGGAGTCACATATAGGAGGAGAGGGCCCAACCGTGGGTCATCCTAGGGCTTAGCCCATTTATCTATTTCAGTTTCCCCTTTATATATAGATTGTAATAGGTCGTGAAGAGGCAAGCAATAAGAATATTTCTATTGCCGGCTCCCCGAGGAGCCGGAACCCTAACCCTAGCCGCACCCCTCCCTGCGCCTCCTCTCCCTCTCGCACGACGGCGCCCAGCCGCCGGCGTCCGCGAGATCGGCCGCGCGCGACTCCCTCCTTCCCCTACAACCTACGCCCTAGACACGGTAGAACCCTAGTTTCATCGCCCCCGTTCGCTTCCGCGGCCTTTGTGCCGCCGCCGCCGCCGCCCTCCACCACGGTCGCCGCCTCCACGGCTGCCGCCACCAACACGACCGCCGCCGCCACCACGGCCGCCGCCCCCGCCGCGCCGATCGTCTACTCCCCCGAGCAATTGAGCGGGGCCATCAACGACCTCGCCACCGCCGTCCAGGGGATCCGGGTGTTCTTGATGAGCTCCCACGGGCCCCCAGCGCCACCGCCGCACCCGATCTTCCCCGTGCCGACGTCGTCGCCTTGGCCGCCGGCGTTCTCCGTCGGCCATCTGCAGCCGCAGCCGCCCTCGACGCTGCCGTGGCCGCACTGGCCATCACCCACCACCGGAGGGCCGGGCTCCACCGCGCCGGGGGGCGTTCCGATCAACCAGATACGCTTCCCCCCGTCGCCGTCTCCGCTGCCGGCTTGGCTCGCCGAGTCGACACCTCCGCCGGTCTACACCGCCGCCGGGGAACCGCCGCTGCCCACCCTCCCGAGTCCCACCGCCGTGGGCTTTGCGCGCCCCCAGGACGACCGCGTCGGGGCATACGGCCACGGAGCCGCCTCACCGCCACCGCCCCGCTACGCCAAGGTCGACTTCGCCACCTTCGACGGGTCGGAGGACCCCCTGAACTGGCTCAGCCAGTGCGAGCAGTTCTTCCGCGGGCAGCGCACTCTGGCGTCGGATCGCACTTGGCTCGCCTCGTACCACCTTCGGGGCGCTGCCCAAACCTGGTACTACGCCCTCGAGCAAGACGAGGGCGGCATGCCTCCGTGGGACCGTTTCAGGGAGCTATGCCTACTTCGCTTCGGGCCGCCTGTTCGCGGGAGCCGCCTGGCGGAGCTTGGGCGCCTCCCCTTCACCTCCACGGTGCAGGACTTCGCCGAGCGCTTCCAGACCCTCGCGTGCCACGCCCCAGGCGTGACAGGCCAGCAGCGTGCAGAGCTCTTCATCGGCGGTCTACCGGACCACATACGGGTAGACGTGGAACTGCAAGCCCCCCAGGACCTGCAGACGGCGATGCACTACGCGCGGGCTTACGAGCGCCGCGCCCAGGCCATGCAGCCGGGTCCCCCGAGCCGCGGAGCTCGACCACCGACCCGACCCCCGCCGCCGACCACGTCGGCCACAAGGCCACCGCCGCCGCCGACCACGCCGACCACCGCTCCGGCGTCTGCGCCGCGCACTTTCCGGCGCCTCACCCCAGCGGAACAACTGGAGCGCCGTCGCCTCGGCCTGTGCTTCAACTGCGATGAGACCTACGCGCCGGGCCACGTCTGCCCGCGCCTCTTCTACTTGGAGACGATCGACGACAGCGAGGCGGACACAACCGCCGATCCACCAGTCGAGGCCACGGCGTGCGTGGTCTCGCTCTACGCGCTGGCGGGTATCCGCAACGAGCAGACGATGCTCTTGCCGGTAACGATACTGGGTGAGCGTCTCGTCGCCCTCGTCGACACCGGCTCCACGCATAACTTTTTGCCGGCGGCCACGATGCGCCGCTTGGGACTCGAGCCGACGAGCGGCGATCACCTCCGCGTCACCGTGGCCAACGGCGATCGCCTTCGCTGCCACGGCATGGCGCGGAACGTGCCGCTATCCATCGGCGACGAACACTTCACCATCACGTGCGCCGGCATCGAGTTGGGCTGCTTCGACTTCATCATAGGCGTGGACTTCTTGCGGACACTGGGTCCAATACTGTGGGACTTTGCCGCACTGACGATGACCTTCTCTCGTCAGGGCCGCCGCGTCCGGTGGGAGGGCATTGGGGGCGCCATCCCGGCACCGCAGCTCCAGCTCGCCACGGCCGACCCCGACGCTGAGCACCCCCTGCTCACTCACCTCCTGCAGCAGCACGGCGACCTATTCGACGAGCCGCACGGCCTTCCGCCGGTCCGGGTGTATGACCATCGGATTCACCTCGCACCGGACACGGCACCAGTTGCAGTACGGCCGTACCGCTACCCCCAGCTGCAGAAGGACGAGCTCGAGCGACAGTGCGCCCTCATGCTCGCCGCGGGCATTATTCGGATTTCTACATCACCATTCTCCGCTCCGGTGTTGCTCGTACGCAAGGCGGATGGCACATGGCGTTTCTGCATCGACTTCCGCGCCCTCAACGCACTCACGCTCAAGGACAAGTTCCCTATTCCGGTGGTGGATGAGCTCTTCGACGAGCTCCATGGGGCGCGCTTCTTCACCAAGCTCGACCTTCGGTCGGGCTACCATCAGGTGCGCATGCACCCGGACGACATCGCCAAGACGGCGTTCCGGACTCATCATGGCCACTTCGAGTTTGTGGTGATGCCCTTCGGCCTCACCAACGCCCCAGCAACGTTTCAGGCCCTGATGAATGACGTCCTCCGCCCCTACTTACGTCGGTTTGTGCTCGTTTTCTTTGATGACATTCTTATCTACAGCCACTCGTGGGCGGAGCATCTACAGCACGTCGCCATCGTCTTCAACGAGCTTCGAGCGCATCATCTACACCTTAAGCGCTCGAAGTGCTCGTTTGGGACGACATCAGTCGCCTACCTCGGCCACGTCATCTCCGCCGAGGGGGTGGCCATGGACGCCGACAAGGTGGCGGCCGTCACAGCTTGGCCGCTACCTCGCTCGCCGCGCGCTCTTCGCGGCTTCCTGGGTCTCGCCGGATACTACCGGAAATTTATCCGGGACTTCGGCCTCATCGCGACACCGCTCACGCGACTACTGCGTCGTGATGCATTCGCCTGGGATGACGAGGCCACCGCGGCATTCGAGGCCCTTAAGGGGGCCCTCACGACGGGCCCCGTTCTCCAGATGCCGGACTTCACACGGCCGTTCATGGTCGACTGCGACGCCTCCGGGGTGGGGTTCGGCGCCGTCCTTCACCAGGGGGAGGGGCCCCTCGCCTACTTCAGCCGGCCTTTCGCCGCACGTCACCTCAAGCTCGCGGCGTACGAGCAAGAGCTCATTGGTTTGGTGCAGGCCGTGCGGCATTGGCGTCCCTACCTTTGGGGGCGCTCGTTCCTGATCCGCACGGACCACTACAGCCTGAAGTATCTGCTGGACCAACGGCTATCTACAGTACCACAGCATCAGTGGATCAGCAAGCTGTTTGGATTTGACTTCACGGTGGAGTACCGTCCAGGGCGCCTCAACACTGTGGCCGACGCCCTCTCGCGCCGCGACACTACCGACGACGACGACGCTTCCGAGGGGACGCTGATGTGCATCCGCTCGGGACCCTCCTTCGCCCTCTTCGACACCATTCGTCGGGCCACGGCGGAGGCGCCGGATGCCCAGCTCCTGCGGCAGCAGCTGGAGGCGGGTGAGCTCGACGCACCGTGGCGTCTTGCTGAGGGACTCCTCTTGCATGGGCGCCGCATCTTCGTCCCCGACCATGACGACCTTCGGCATCAGGTGTTGCTGCTGGCCCATTCGTCGGGCCATGAGGGGATCCAGAAGACCCTCCACCGTCTCCGCGCCGACTTCTACATTCCGAGTGATCGGGCGTTAGTCCGTGATTGGGTGCGCTCTTGCGAGATATGTCAGCGCAACAAGACGGAGACCCTGCGGCCCGCCGGGATGTTGCAGCCACTTGAGGTGCCCTCACAGGTCTGGGCCGACATCTCCATGGACTTCATCGAGGGCCTCCCTAAGGTGGGCGGCAAGTCTGTCATTCTCACGGTGGTCGACCGCTTCTCCAAGTACGCGCACTTCATCGCGCTCGGTCACCCGTATACAGCCGCGTCCGTGGCACGTGCCTTCTTTGACGGCATTGTTCGTCTTCACGGCTTTCCCGCGTCGATCGTCAGTGATCGGGATCCCGTGTTCACGGGGCATGTGTGGCGCGACCTCTTCAGGATGGCGGGGGTGAAGCTCCGATTCAGCACGGCGTTTCATCCTCAGACGGACGGCCAGTCAGAGGTGGTTAACAAAGTGATCGCTATGTATTTGCGTTGTGTTACAGGTGATCGTCCTCGCGCATGGGTGGATTGGCTTGCATGGGCGGAGTACTGCTACAACACCTCTTACCACTCCGCCTTGCG